>PVNU02003032.1:0-589414 GCA_003013855.2 Liriodendron chinense
ACGATTGTAAAAAAGATTATAGTCTCTGTGAAACCGAGGTTTTTCTTTAAATACAAAGCCTTTCTTAAGAAAAAAAATGTGCGGTTATTAAAAACTTATAATTTTTCTGAGAAAACGAAGGTTTTCTAAAAAAAAAAAGAAAGTTCTCTTAAAAAAAAATAAGTTTTTCGAAAAATGATAGTTTTGTAAAAAAGAAAAAAAATTTGGTTACCTTGCAAAATGTCAGTTTTTTGAAAGTCGAAAGGTTTTGTGAAGGAAAATGTGAGTTTTCTAAAAGAAATATAGTTTCTGGGAAAAAAACAAGTATTTTTAAAAAGTTTAAGTTTCCGTGAAAAACGGCGATTTTTTTTTAAGAATAATGCCTTTGCTCGGAAAAAAAACTGAGTTTTCCGAAAAAAATATTGTTAGAGCGAAAGAATTAAAATGTTTAAGAGAATAAAAAAGAGTTTTATGAGAACAATGACGAATTTTTGAAAATATAGAGCTTCTCGAAAGCCAAACGTGAGATTTGTGAAATTTTAAAATTTCTCTGAAAAAAATGAAAGTTTTCTAAAAAATAAAAATTCTACGAAAAATGGGTGCATTGTAAAAAAGTTATAGTCTCTTTGAAAACCGAGGTTTTTCTTTAAATACAAAGCCTTTCTTAAGAAAAAAATGTGCGGTTATTTAAAACTTATAATTTTTATGAGAAAACGAAAGTTTTCTAAAAAAAAAAGAAAGTTCTTTTAGAAAAAAATAAGTTTTTCGAAAAATTATAGTTTGTAAAAAAGAAAAAAAATTGGGTTACTTTGCAAAATGTCGGTTTTTTGAAGGAAAATGTGAGTTTTCTAAAAGAAATATAGTTTTCTGGGAAAAAAAACAAGTATTTTTAAAAAGTTTAAGTTTTCGTGAAAAACGGCGATTTTTTTTGAAGAATAATGCCTTTGCTCGGAAAAAAAAAACTGAGTTTTCCGAAAAAATATTGTTAGAGCGAAAGAATAAAATGTTTAATGAGAATAAAAAGAACTTTATGAGAACAATGACGAATTTTTGAAAATATAGAGCTTCTCGAAAGCCAAACGTGAGATTTGTGAAATTTTAAAATTTCTCTGAAAAAATGAAAGTTTTCTAAAAAATAAAAATTCTAGGAATAATGGGTGCATTGTATAAAAGTTATAGTCTCTGTGAAAATCGAGGTTTTTCTTTTAAATATCAAAGCCTTTCCTTAACAAAAAAAATGTGCAGTTATTTAAAACTTATAATTTTTATGAGAAAACGAAAGTTTTCTAAAAACAAAAGAAATTTCTTTTAGAAAAAAATAAGTTTTTCCAAAAATGATAGTTTTGTAAAAAAGAAAAAAAATTGGGTTACTTTGTAAAATGTCAATTTTTTAAAAGTATAAAGGTTTTGTGAAGGAAAATGTGAGTTTTCAAAAAGAAATATAGTTTCTGGGAAAAAACAAGTATTTTTAAAAAGTTTAAGTTTCCGTGAAAAACGCGATTTTTTTTGAAGAATAATGCCTTTGCTCGGAAAAAAAACTGAGTTTTCTAAAAATATTGTTAGAGCGAAAGAAATAAAAGTTTTAGAGAATAAAAAAGAGTTTTATGAGAAACAATGTCGAATTTTTGAAAATATAGAGCTTCTCGAAAGCCAAACGTGAGATTTGTGAAATTTTAAAATTTCTCTGAAAAAAATGAAAGTTTTCTAAACAATAAAAATTCTACAAAAAATGGGTGCATTGTAAAAAAGTTATAGTCTCTGTGAAAACTGAGGTTTTTCTTTAAATATAAAGCCTTTCCTAACAAAAAAAAAAAATGTGCAGTTATTTAAAACTTATAATTTTTATGAGAAAACGCAAAGTTTCTAAAAAAAAAGAAAGTTCTTTTAGAAAAAAAATAAGTTTTTTCGAAAAATGATAGTTTTGTAAAAAGAAAAAAAAAATTGGGTTACTTTGCAAAATGTTAGTTTTTGAAAGTAGAAAGGTTTTGTGAAGGAAAATGTGAGTTTTCAAAAAGAAATATAGTTTCTGGGAAAAAACCAGTATTTTTAAAAGTTTAAGTTTCCGTGAAAAACGGCGATTTTTTTGAAGAATAATGCCTTTGCTCGGGAAAAAAACTGAGTTTTCTGAAAAAATATTTTTAGAGAGAAAGAAATAAAAAGTTTTGGAGAATAAAAAAGAGTTTTATGAGAACAATGTACGAATTTTTGAAAATATAGAGCTTCTCGAAAGCCAAACGTGAGATTTGTGAAATTTTAAAATTTCTCTGAAAAAATGAAAGTTTTCTAAAAAATAAAAATTCTACGAAAAATGGGTGCATTGTAAAAAAGTTATAGTCTCTGTGAAAACCGAGGTTTTTCTTTAAATACAAAGCCTTTCTTAAGAAAAAAAAATGTGCGGTTATTTAAAACTTATAATTTTTATGAGAAAACGAAAGTTTTCTAAAAAAAAAGAAAGTTCTTTTAAAAAAAATAAGTTTTTCGAAAAATGATAGTTTTGTAAAAAAGAAAAAAAATTGGGTTACTTTGCAAAATGTCAGTTTTTTGAAAGTATAAAGGTTTTGTGAAGGAAAATGTGAGTTTTCAAAAAGAAATATAGTTTCTGGGAAAAAAACAAGTATTTTTAAAAAGTTTAAGTTTCCGTGAAAAACGGCGATTTTTTTTGAAGAATAATGCCTTTGCTCGGAAAAAAAACTGAGTTTTCTGAAAAAATATTTTTAGAGAGAAAGAAATAAAAAGTTTTGGAGAATAAAAAAGAGTTTTATGAGAACAATGACGAATTTTTGAAAATATAGAGCTTCTCGAAAGCCAAAGGTGCGATTTGTGAAATTTTAAAATTTCTCTGAAAAAAATGAAAGTTTTCTAAAAAATAAAAATTCAACGAAAAATGGGTGCATTGTAAAAAAGTTATAGTCTCTGTGAAAACCGAGGTTTTTCTTTAAATACAAAGCCTTTCTTAAGAAAAAAAAAGTGCGGTTATTTAAAACTTATAATTTTTATGAGAAAACGAAAGTTTTTAAAAAAAAAAGAAAGTTCTTTTAAAAAAGAATAAGTTTTTCGAAAAATGTTAGTTTTGTAAAAAGAAAAAAAATTGGGTTACTTTGCAAAATGTCGGTTTTTTGAAAGTATAAAGGTTTTGTGAAGGAAAATGTGAGTTTTCAAAAAGAAATATAGTTTCTAGGAAAAAAACGAGTATTTTTAAAAAGTTTAAGTTTCCGTGAAAAACGACGATTTTTTTGAAGAATAATGCCATCGCTCGGAAAAAAAAACTGAGTTTTCCGAAAAAATATTGTTAGAGCGAAAGAATTAAAATGTTTTAAGAGAATAAAAAGAGTTTTTATGAGAACATGACGAATTTTTGAAAATATAGAGCTTCTCGAAAGCCAACGTGAGATTTGTGAAATTTTAAAATTTCTCTGAAAAAAATGAAAGTTTTCTAAAAAATAAAAATTCTACGAAAAATGGGTGCATTGTAAAAAAGTTATAGTCTCTTTGAAAACCGAGGTTTTTCTTTAAATACAAAGCCTTTCTTAAGAAAAAAATGTGCGGTTATTTAAAACTTATAATTTTTATGAGAAAACGAAAGTTTTCTAAAAAAAAAGAAAGTTCTTTTAGAAAAAATAAGTTTTTCGAAAAAATTATAGTTTTGTAAAAAAGAAAAGAAATTGGGTGACTATTTCAAAAAGAAATACAGTTTCTGGGAAAAAAACAAGTATTTTTAAAAAGTTTAAGTTTCCGTGAAAAACAGCGATTTTTTTGAAGAATAATGCCTTTGCTCAGGGAAAAAAACTGAGTTTTCCGAAAAAAAAATTTTAGAGCGAAAGAAATAAAAAGTTTTGGAGAATAAAAAAGAGTTTTATAAGAACAATGTCGAATTTTTGAAAATATAGAGCTTCTCTAAAGCCAAACGTGAGATTTGTGAAATTTTAAAATTTCTTTGAAAAAAATGAAAGTTTTCTAAAAAATAAAAATTCTAGGAATAATGGGTGCATTTTATAAAAGTTATAGTCTCTGTGAAAACAGAGGTTTTTCTTTAAATACAAAGCCTTTCTTAAAAAAAAAATGTACGGTTATTTAAAATTTATAATTTTTATGAGAAAACGAAAGTTTTCTAAAAAAAAAAAGAAAGTTCTTTTAGAAAAAAAATACGTTTTTCGAAAAATGATAGTTTTGTAAAAAAGAAAAAAAATTGGGTTACTTTGCAAAATGTCGGTTTTTTTAAAGTATAAGGTTTTGTGAAGGAAAATGTGAGTTTTCAAAAGAAATATAGTTTCTGGGTAAAAAACAAGTATTTTTAGAAAGTTTAAGTTTCCTTGAAAAACGGCGATTTTTTTTGAAGAATAATGCCTTTGCTCGGAAAAAAAAAACTGAGTTTTACGAAAAAATATTGTTAGAGGGAAAGAAATAAAAAGTTTTGAAGAATAAAAAAGAGTTATATGAGGACAATGAGGAATTTTTGAAAATATAGAGCTTCTCGAAAGCCAAACGTGAGATTTGTGAAATTTTAAAATTTCTCTGAAAAAAATGAAAGTTTTCTAAAAAATAAAAATTCTACGAAAAATGGGTGCATTGTAAAAAGTTATAGTCTCTGTGAAAACCGAGGTTTTTCTTTAAATACAAAGCCTTTCTTAAGAAAAATAATGTGCGGTTATTTAAAACTTATAATTTTTATGAGAAAACAAAAGTTTTCTAAAAAAAAAGAAAGTTCTTTTAAAAAAAATAAGTTTTTCGAAAAATGGTAGTTTTGTAAAAAAGAAAAAAAATTGGGTTGCTTTGCAAAATGTCAGTTTTTTGAAAGTATAATGCTTTTGTGAAGGAAAATGTGAGTTTTCAAAAAGAAATACAGTTTCTGGGAAAAAAACAAGTATTTTTAAAAAGTTTAAGTTTCCGTGAAAAACAGCGATTTTTTTGAAGAATAATGCCTTTGCTCGGAAAAAAACTGAGTTTTCCGAAAAAAATATTTTTAGAGCGAAAGAAATAAAAAGTTTTGGAGAATAAAATAGAGTTTTACAAGAACAATGTCGAATTTTTGAAAATATAGAGCTTCTCTAAAGCCAAACGTGAGATTTGTGAAATTTTAAAATTTCTCTGAAAAAAATGAAAGTTTTCTAAAAAATAAAAATTCTAGGAATAATGGGTGCATTGTAAAAAAGTTATAGTCTCTGTGAAAACCGAGGTTTTTCTTTAAATACAAAGCCTTTCTTAAGAAAAAAATGTGCGGTTATTTAAAACTTATAATTTTTATGAGACAACGAAAGTTTTCTAAAAAAAAAAGAAAGTTCTTTTAAAAAAAAATAAGTTTTTCGAAAAATGATAGTTTTGTAAAAAAGAAAAGAAATTGGGTTACTTTGCAAAATGTCGGTTTTTTGAAAGTGGAAAGGTTTTGTGAAGGAAAATGTGAGTTTTCTAAAAGAAATATAGTTTCTGGGAAAAAAAACAAGTATTTTTAAAAAGTTTAAGTTTCCTTGAAAAACGACGATTTTTTTGAAGAGGAATGCCTTTGCTCGGAAAAAAAAACTTTGTTTTCCGAGAAAATATTGTTAGAGCGAAAGAAATAAAATGCTTAAGAGAATAAAAAAGAGTTTTATGAGAACAATGACGAATTTTTGAAAATATAGAGCTTCTCGAAAGCCAAACATGAGATTTGTGAAATTTTAAAATTTCTCTGAAAAAAATGAAAGTTTTCTAAAAAATAAAAATTCTACGAAAAATGGGTGCATTGTAAAAAAGTTATAGTCTCTGTGAAAACCGAGGTTTTTCTTTAAATACAAAGCCTTTCTTAAGAAAAAAAATGTGCGGTTATTTAAAACTTATAATTTTTATAAGAAAACGAAAGTTTTCTAAAAAAAAAGAAAGTTCTTTTCAAAAAAAATAAGTTTTTCGAAAAATGATAGTTTTGTAAAATAGAAAAGAAATTGGGTTACTTTGCAAAATGTCGGTTTTTTGAAAGTAGAAAGGTTTTGTAATGGAAAATGTGAGTTTTCTAAAAGAAATATAGTTTCTGGGAAAAAAACAAGTATTTTTAAAAAGTTTAAGTTTTTGTGAAAAACGGCGATTTTTTTTTAAGAATAATGCCTTTGCTCAGAAAAAAAAAACTGAGTTTCCCCAAAAAATATTGTTAGTGCGAAAGAATTAAAATGTTTAAGAGAATAAAAAAGAACTTTATGAGAACAATGACGAATTTTTGAAAATATAGAGCTTCTCGAAAGCCAAACATGAGATTTGTGAAAATTTAAAATTTCTCTGAAAAAATGAAAGTTTTTATAAAAATAAACATTCTACGAAAAATGGGTGCATTGTAAAAAAGTTATAGTCTCTGTGAAAACCGAGGTTTTTCTTTAAATACAAAGCCTTTCTTAAGAAAAAAATGTGCGGTTATTTAAAACTTATAATTTTTATAAGAAAACGAAAGTTTTCTAAAAAAAAAGAAAGTTCTTTTAAAAAAAATAAGTTTTTCGAAAAATGATACTTTTGTAAAATAGAAAGAATTGGGTTACTTTGCAAAATGTCGGTTTTTTGAAAGTAGAAAGGTTGTGTAATGGAAAATGTGAGTTTTCTAAAAGAAATATAGTTTCTGGGAAAAAAACAAGTATTTTTAAAAAGTTTAAGTTTTTGTGAAAAACGGCGATTTTTTTTTAAGAATAATGCCTTTGCTCAGAAAAAAAAAACTGAGTTTCCCCAAAAAATATTGTTAGTGCGAAAGAATTAAAATGTTTAAGAGAATAAAAAAGAACTTTATGAGAACAATGACGAATTTTTGAAAATATAGAGCTTCTCGAAAGCCAAACGTGAGATTTGTGAAAATTTAAAATTTCTCTGAAAAAAATGAAAGTTTTCTAAAAAATAAAAATTCTAAAAGAAATGGGTGCATTGTAAAAAAGTTTTAGTCTCTATGAAAACCGAGGTTTTTCTTTAAATACAAAGCCTTTCTTAACAAAAAAAATAAGTGTTGTTATTTAAAACTTATAATTTTTATGAGAAAACCAAAGTTTTCTAAAAAAAAAAGAAAGTTCTTTTAGAAAAAAAATAAGTTTTTCGAAAAATGATTAGTTTTGTAAAAAAGAAAAAAAATTGGGTTACTTTGCAAAATCTCAGTTTTTTGAAAGTATAAAGGTTTTGTGAAGGAAAATGTGAGTTTTCAGAAAGAAATATAGTTTCTGGGAAAAAAAACAAGTATTTTTAAAAAGTTTAAGTTTTCGTGAAAAATGGCGATTTTTTTGAAAAATAATGCCTTTGCTCGGAAAAAAAAACTGAGTTTTCCGAAAAATTATTGTTAGAGCGAAAGAATTAAACTATTTCTTGCCTTCCTTGGTATGCGGATATTGTTAACTATCTTGTGTCTGGTAGATTACCAGAACATTGGAAAACACAAGATATTAAACGATTCCATGTGAAGGTGCGAAGTTTTTTTTGGGATGACTCGTACTTGTATAAGTATGGGAGGGATCAAATTTTCAGAAGATGTATCCCGGATGATGAGGTTCAAAGTGTGATATCCTTTTGCTACACAGAAGCATGTGGTGGTCATTTTTCTGCAAAGAAAACTACTATAAAGATTTTGCAGTGTGGGTTCTATTGACCAACTATGTTTAAGGACACCCATGTTTTCTGTACTATTTGTGATAGATGTCAAAGGTTGGGAAGTTTGTCCCGTAAACACATGATGCATTTGGCCCCAATACTACCATTGGAGATTTTTTATTGTTGGGGTATTGATTTTATGGGACCCTTCCCATCCTCCTTTGGATACCTTTATTGTAAGACCCGTACCCTGATTGGCCCTCCGTACGCTTAGTTTTCGGTGCCAGTACATCCCGAATGAACCAGATTAGCAAGCCTTGATCACGACCCTATTTTAGTACCACATCAACCCAAGACCTATACCCTGGCGACTGCGTAGGCTGTTGAACCTCCAATTTATACATTGCATTGCCCACTACATGACATGGTATACATGATTTTCATGATTAAAAGGCCCATCTAATGCATGTTTTGTGATTGTAGGGATGAGAGCGGACTTAACCCAATTGGAGACCAAAAGACCATGTTTAGGAGCCTTTGATGAAGACCCAAGGTGGACCAAAGAAAGAAGAAAGCAAAGAGAGAGGAAGGAGAGAAGAAAAGAAAGAAGAAAAAAGGCAAAACTGGGTCCGACCGGTCAAGACCGGTCGGATGCACTCCCTGGACATCTGCAAGGCAGGTCTAGACCGGTCATGACCGGTCGGCCATGCAAGTTCAACTTCCAGATTCTAAAACATCAAGGTATTCCCGTGTCTGATTTTTCGGACCAGTTTTCTAGGTCCATTTTGATGATATTTGGAAATACAATACATCCATGTCGAAGAGGAGCTCGACGCCGAACTAACCCAAGTGGTTTCGTGTCGATTGGAGCTACGGATTGACCGTGGTGGCCAAAACAATACGAACTGTCCAGAAAGTTCCAGATTTCGTTTTTCCACTCTGGGCCGGTCCAGGTGACCCATCATTGATGATATGAAGAATCTACTTTGACCATCTTTTAGATCACATCCATATGTGAATAACCACAAAAGTTTCCGATCAAAAGAATGTGTGGTTTGATCGTACCGGTTGAAGAAAGATGGACCATCCAGAAAGATCTAACTGCGCAGAGTTTATAAAAGCCCTAAGTGTTCTAATTTTCGGACCATATTTTGGAATTGTTTTGGACAATCTAATCCATCCATCATGTAGAGGAGGAAGTTTTATACCAATGTTTAAAATTTGAGATCAATTCGACCTCTGTACACTCCGGGGCGTTGAAAGCAAGATGACTGGTTCTGAAGGTACTCAAAGTGCGCGATTTTGAGAGGCGGTCGGTGATGTGATTGGTGGGCCCATTCAGAGGATAATCTTAGAAATCTAAATCATCTATTTGGAAGATCACATTACAAGGAAGCTACAAACCAAATTTGAAGGCAATCCGACCATTGGTTAAGCCGTACCAAGCGAAACAAATTCTGCTATGTTGCTGTACTATTGCTGCACTATAAAAGGAGGTGCTCTCTTCTATTCCAAATCAAGCAAGGACGTGGGAAGCAAAGAGTTGAAGTCATAGGAGGCTTCCTAGCCTCCTCCAGCTAGTTTTTCTTCCTTTTCTTAGTTCTAGTTCTAGTTTTAATATGCTTTTCCTTAGCTAACCTCTTAGCTAGAGCTAGAGGTGAAATTTGTAGTTGGTTCCAATGCTTTAATTCTTTTATTTCAAGTACCCTTTTCTTAATTTTGGATTTTGAAGTTCTAGTTTGAATAAAGTTTGGATTTTTAGATGAATTATGAGAGTTTGTGTGCTCCGGACATGAGTTCCTTGCAATTCTCTGAAATTACCATGATTGGGTTGTTTGAATTTGAATTGTAGTAACCCTTGAGCATGCCATAGTCCATAGGCATGGCTGTTACTCCGAAGGCTACAAGTTCAAGTTCTATGTGCTCCATTAGAACTAGAAATCTGATTTCCAGATTTAAGTGGGACTGTTTGTGCTTGAATGTTATATATTCCAATTAGATGAGAGATAGGACTTTGATTCTAATTGTGTTGTATTTGGATGAATGGATTGGCATTGGACTACTCCAAGTGGATCCTTGATTCTCTAGTTCTTCTTATTTTTAGATTTTCCTATTTCATGTGAAAAATAACTTTCTTAAACTTCTTAGATTCTAGTTATTAGAGTACTTGGAATTGTTTACCTCTTTCCCTGTGGATCGACCTCGGTCTTACCGAGATTTATTACTACATCGCAGCCTTACACTTGAGGCGAGCGAACAAGTTTTTGGCGCCGCTGCCGGGGAAAAAAGGTTAAACGGTTCTAATTCTTCTAGTAGCTATAGAGTAGTTTTAGTTAGGATTTTCAGTTTTTATAGAAGTAGATTTTCTGATTTTTTTTTTAGATTACTAACAATTTTTGTTTGATTTTGTAGGACATTGTTGCTGACATAGATCTCACTCCATTGGGTAACATCTCCCCATCTTTCTTCTTTTTGTTCTTTTTTCTAGATTAGGGTAGTTTCCAATTCCTTAAAATTTCATCATGTATGATTGGACGAATGGTGCGTACAAGTACCTTTTGGAGGATGAGACGTCGGATTGGGAGACCCAAAATCATTATGATTGGAACCATTACAAGCATGAATATTTTTCTAAGACTCAATCTTCTTCTAATACTCCCCCACGTAAGACAATGGGAGAGTATCGGAAAGAGATGAATAATATTCCACCGGTTAGGACAATGTTGATCACTTGTATGGCTACACATATCAACAACCATCTAAAAGCCCAACATATGACATGCATAATCCAAATTGGTGGGAGCATCAAAATTTCAACTTGGAAGATGAGCCAACCATGGATGCCAACAATTATCCTCAAGAGTTTCCTTCTTATGAGCTGCAACCGACACGAACTCTTGAGGATATACTGCGAGAGTTTATGGAAACAACCGAGCAATACATACAAAACCTCTCACCATCTCAAAATATTAAACCCAACATTGGGAACACCGAATCAATCCCCAACAATGAGGAGGATGAGGCTATCTAAGCCCAACCCTCTTCCGATTTAATGACTAAACTTTTAGAGGAGATTGATTTCGATGATCCCAATGTCATCATCAATTATGGTGAGTCCACTATCTCTTTTGGATGCTTTGAACTTAATGATGAAGAGATTTCAATGACGGTTGACGAACCCGAGGAATCCATAAAATTTAAAAGTGGTAGTGGGGTTGCCTACAATGAGGGTTTGGTGAATGGTTATGAATCTATGGTTTCTTTTTCCAATGGGCATAATGATTATGAGTCTCTAGAGGATATGCATGCTAGATAGATGGCCGAAGTCGATCTTTTTGAGTTCTTCCACCAACAACACATACCAAATTCTAGTGTGGTAGACCTCCCTTTGATTGAAAATTCTATTCCTTTGGATGATGAGGTGGCACAATCTGAAATTTTCAAAGATCAACCAATGTTAAATGATGTGCTTACCACTGAATCTGAAGAATTCTCTTTGGAAGACCTCCTCTCTATAGAGGAGGAATTCTTTACCATTGAAACAGAATTTCTTCAATCATTAAGGGAGGATGAGGACCCTTCATCCGACTATCTTGATTTCCTAGAGGAATGCTTGGCCCACTCTTATGATCTTGATGATGAGATGATTAAGGAGTTGGATATTTTGTTAGACACGGTGTCAGTGCCTGAAGAACACCTTTCCATTAATTTATACTCTTTACCATTGTTTGTGGAAGCACCGTACAATTCTGAAATTGTGGAAGAGACAACTTTAACTAATGAAAACTCGATGAATGTCTCTCCACCGTCATGGGTCCTTCAGCCCATTGAAAATTCTGATTGGGATGACCCATTTTTAATCAATCATAACCCAAATCAGAATTTGAGGAGATATCTTTTTGCTGCTCTTATCTCCTCCTTTTATGCATGTGGTGCACAATACGATTGGACTTCAATGATAAGAAGCACACATGTTTACTGTCGAGCAGGACTTTGGATGGTCCTCATGAGAAATTTATTGAAATTCATGAAGATCCTGCTCAACTTTGATCATGTAGTTGATCGGACTAATCAAAGGTAGGTAGGTAGGTTAGGATTTATTTTTCTGCAATTAGGATTAAATAAGTCTCATCGAGACAATGGAAGATGCTAGAATTGATCAACTTGCTATCTCAGGTACTATTGTTCTCACTCTCTCATATTTTACCATTGCTCTCATGTTCATGCTAATTGCATATCTTTTTACATTCAGGACAATGCAAGATTTGGTTGGGGGGTGAGATGAGATTCCTCATCTAGCATGTTGCAACATTTCGAGCCTCACATGTGCAAATTTTTTTGAATTTTCTAAAATTTCAAAACTCTTTTAGAAAACCTTATTTCCATGCATTCGAGATGATATGAGTATAAGAAGAGGAGATACAAAGTGTGTGATGTTGTAAGTCTTGAATTTCTCCCAACATAATGGTTTTATATGTTAGTTCCCCTATTGTTGTGATTGATAGAAAATTTGAACACTGTAACGACCCGAGATTTTCGACTCTCGTGTATAATACGACGGCCGAATTTCCAAGTAATTTATGAAATAACTAATTTGTCAAATAATAAAATATAGCATTCAAGCACAATGGCGGAAGCAATTATCATCTTATTCTATCAAACTTACTACGTCATCATCAATGTTTAAATAAGGGAACCAACCAATATCCATACTGATTAATTAAAATACAAAACCATGTCTTCTCTTGAAGACTTATTACAATTCCATAAATGTATCAACTACTCAAAAGAAACATTTAGTAAATGAAAACATCGATTAAGTTTCTCCAACATCGTCATCCGCCATGTGATTGTACGAACATTGAACTCTTCTGCTTAAAAATCGGGTTCAATACCTGGATCTTCACCTGCATCATCTAAATTGTGTTTGGGATAGCGTTAAACGCTATCATAGTGGGGAATATTTCCTCCAAGACAATCAAGAATAATAATAACGGTACAGAGTAAACGCAGGATATTATCATTTAATCAAATCAAAACAACCAAGTAAAAATCTTTGTTAATGCGATGCATGGAATGCATGCTCTGGCTAAGGCACCCTGGCTAGAATCACAATACATGAAGTGGGAGTTTCCTTGTTACGACTTCATGCTAACCACTAGTCACCAGAGGTTCCTGGGACTCACAAGCCCATAGTTTTGCTCGACCACGTGAGAAATGGGACGCTCATAGCCCAAATCTACACGTGACAGTGTACGGGAGAAGTAGGACGCTCTAGCCTATTCTCAATTCCGTACACCCACATGGAGCCAAGTGAATGCATGACTTTAATGTCACCTTTATTTAAGTGTTTTCGTATACAACCGATTTAAATAAAACTCAATGATCACTATGGGGAGTCGCAAGCAACCCAGCATAGGCCGACAGCACGAGATTAGTGTCCATAGCACCAACCCCGGCTCATGAGAATTTGTATACCATTAGTGTCCACTCATTGTCCCGTTTTATGATTTCATCATGTCCCAAAAAGCCAATGTTGTACATCATGATCAAATTCATTAAAATACTCGTGTAATATAAATGGATCCAATCAAGCATCATGTACATGTAAGGATCCATTGACAAACAATCACTTCATTCTCTCAGTTAAGTCAAGATATATTCTTTCATCATGGACACCTCTCACGGGTTCCATCTCTCTACATCAAATAATTTTACCAACTTAGGGACAAAGAGTATACAATAATGGGATATCCATATGATGATCTTATACACATATTTCATATCACAATATGAAAACCAATGTTACTTGTAAAACACAGATTAAGAAAATAAGGGCACAGATTTCACAAAGATAAATAACACAAATACACATGCTTCTTAGTCAAAACTCAAAACAATGAATCACATCATTATATAATGATATTCATTAAAAATCTTACACTAAACTTCATGTTATATGGATCAGCAATTCAAAACAAAACAACTTCACATGCCACAAAAGAAACTTATGATAATTATAATATTATTAATGAAAGGCTTGAAGGAAAATCCTCACTTTATGATGGACTTAGAAGAAGAGGGTTGTAGAAGATCCTAGCCGCTGGAAAAATATGAGAAAGAACTCTCTTCTCTTCTCTCTCTCTCTCTCTCTCTCTCTCTCTCTGTCTCTCTCTTTCTCTAGGGCATGGAGGCTAGGGTTAGGAGAAGGATTTGGAGGTGCGTAGTAGAAATATGGAGATGAATGTGCACGCGAGGTCTTGTGTAATAACTTCTTGAGGTGGGTTTCTCAAATCTCAATATTCGGATGATCTATGATCAATTCTAATCTGTTCATCTTATTAAGCTCGAAGAGTAGAGTCAGAATACATAAATTTCTTGATGATCCACATTCTAGATTGGCCGATCCTTGAAAATGGCCTAACGGGTGCTAAAATGGGCTAAATCTCAATTAATGGTCTACGCTTGATGATCAGGGCCCAAATTTTGGAAAAATATGTAGTCATGATAGGCAAACAATTGTACAAAATTTAGTAGTTGATTGATGGTGAGAAATGCCTAGATCTAAAATTTCAATTTTTGGCGGAAAAGGAAGGTGCTGGCTTTGTGGTTCAACGGTGTAGGATTATAGATCGGGGTCCAAATTTTGTGTAAACTCGTAGTCATATGAGTATAATAAGTGGTCCAAATTTGAGAAGCGATTGATGGTGAGAAGTGGGTAAATTGAAAGGTTCAGATTTAAAAAGAGTTGGTAACTCGTTAATTTATAAAACGGGATAACTTCGCGCATAAGAAAGATGCTTATCAAGGTGGGGCACTCAAATCACACTATTGGTCCATGATAAAGACGATCTAAGTCACTCATATGAAGAGAAATATTCGACTATGACTAACCATCTACTTTCCTCACTCGATGGAGATGAAAATCAAGGGTTAAGGGGCTGATTTGACAATCGGACCACTTCTACTATGATTTAAGGGCTGAAATTTGATGTGTATGGTTAATATGTGCCCAAAAGCTTAAATCCAGGGTTTCGCGTGAAAGCGATCGTCAGAAACTATACTACTTAAAAATGGCATCTTAACTTAAGTTTAACTAATGGCATTTTCGTAATTATCTAAAAAGTACGTGATTTTTGAAATCTGATCTTTTTACGATGTTTATGGGATCATTCTAAGCAACTTTTGTAAAGGGTCCCCTATCGGATCTCCTACGGATGTCCCGCTATTCGCAAATCAACAGTAAATGTACGATAATTAATAAAAAATAAATTAAAAATGAATTTTCAAAAAGTTTCAAATAAATCTCGAAAATCTGGGGCGTTACAAACCACCCCCCTTAAAAACAAACTTCGTCCCCGAAGTTTCCTAAGCATCGTCGATAAAAGATTGAGGGCAATCTCAGTTTATGACTTCTCATCTAACTTTCTGAACTATTCCGGGTCAGACGCGATCACAATCCACCCCCCTTAAAAATAAATCCGTACTCGACATCTATTTTTACATGCTCCCCCAAATTTCTTTCCTTTCATGCTTCCACTGCGCACTCTGATTCCTAGATGGTTCTGAATATATTGATTGGTCTCTCAAATCATTCAATCATCTAACTCCCTAATATTTCTTAGGTTTGGGTGGGTGCTCTTATAGTCAAGGATCTAAGATGATTAGGATTAGATAATTATCAAGGATGTCTGATCGCTAACGAAATGACTGATCAAGAGTTTAGAGGATAGATTTGAGTTTGATTAGGTTGGCATTATCGGATGGTCACTTGAATGAGTGGATAAACAAGCGGATAACAAAGTGAATGAGATATCATCGACAGTTCTTTAATAGCTGAAAGTGCGACAGAAAGGTGAAGTTAGGAATACCGTATTTTAGCTCTTTATAGAATCTAAGTGGCTAAGCTTCTACGTCCTAGGGTCGTCTATACATCTATCTTATTTTAGTCATCCAAAGAAAACAATCACACACATTCCAAGAGAATGCACAAAAGTCGTCCAGTTAGAATAAGGATGCGATTTGTATTGTGTCGACATCACGGGTGAACAATTCAAGTAGATTCGGATCCGATACTTAGATCTTCTACTCGCATTTGAGCATTGAGTTCATTAGTATCCATCCGAAATTCCGAGTGTCGACCCTCGGGATTTGAACGAGGATCCAATCATTTACACAATATATTAGGTACGGTTCTGCCCTCCCGTGCGGCCGATTTAGTCTAACATTGTGAGGACTTTCATGTATTCTCCAAAAAAAAAAAAAATCAACAAAGATCACATAAATTAAAATCCAACAATACAAAACATCAAAACCTTACGAGATCTTATTTACTTTCATTGTTAGACATGGTCGAAGATCTATGTGAGGGATTGGTAAATGGCATTTTATGGTTACGATAATCTACCTAAAGTAACATAGTTGGGCCTACAATTCGTAAGGATGTATGAGAATATGCTAGGAAGTATTTCTAAGGGTGCTGTTAATGTCGAATTTTGTAACGAGATCCTCCGGTTTCTCCTTCACTCCAACAGGAATTTCCACCACCAGACCTGAAAGAAGACAGCAACTAAGGGTGGCTGGGGACCAGCCGTTAGCCCTCCGATGCTTAAGTTAGGCCAAAACAAGAAGAAAAGAAGCCAAGCAAAACGGGACCGAGATTGAATATTCTGTGCGTACCTGCTCTTAATGGAGCCACCCCTTTATATAGATCTGGAGACAATCCAATTTGTTACGTAAGATGTCGAAATCCCGTTGATGTCGCGTACGATACTGAGATCTTGCTGATTTCGTGGGATAAGATCCTATCTTTTGAGTCAGATCCAACCCAATGATTTACTCCAACAATCACGCCCCTCGATGGCAATCCCTTGAGATCCGGATCCATTTAGAGAAGATAAACCCAAAAGCCGACCTATACGGGCTGCCAGTAAGCGTGGTAATAGCGCTGATATGTCATGATAAACTGGAAGCCGTAGTTGGAGTCATAGCCTCCGAAAAGGAAGGAGACGCCCGTAGTTGGAGTCATAGCCTCCGAAAAGGAAGGAGACGCCAACAAGACGGAAACCACCGAACTGGATGTAGCCCTGCTTAGTGTCGCAGAGGGATTGGGCAAGCTGCTCGACAGGAATCGGGTGCTAGTACTGAAGGCTAAGAGATATTACCGCAGGAAAGCTGCTCGCATGTTAGAATGTGGTCGCGAGTCCAAGTACACACTTAGGTGTAACATCTTTCAAACGACTTGCGAGAAGGTCTGCTCGCGGATCGAGTTTTGCCGTATTTGACTATCGGTTATGAAGACTCGAGACTTGCGAATAGCTGCTCCGTATTTTTCAATCTATGACTCCTGATCAGGTGAGCTCGAGGGTCGAATGGACGTCCCACACTTATCCAATATTCGACTCTCGATCAGATGATCTCGAGAGTCGAATGGACGTCTCGCATTTATCCATTCTTCGACTCCCGAGCTTACGATATCGTGAAACGAACCCGTACTCCACTTTTACCCGTTCTGCTACTCTTGATTAGATCATCTCGAGGGCCAAATGGGTATTTCCGCGTAAAATCTTATCTCCACCATTTTGCCTATAACAGATGCCCCCAAGTCCTTGCCGCCAAGAATTCTTAAGGAAAGGACTTAGCTTACTATCACACGTAACCGCCCGCTGCTTTCATCGAGAACGGCACCTCACATGATGGGCAGGAATTAATGAGTGCCAGCTTTCCGCAGCCTTTCCGCTGATGGAAATGAAGGGGCGCTCGCCACGTGTTTGAGGAGTTAATGGGCGTGCCTGCTCGAGCGCTGTGTCAAGAGAGGGACTGCCACGTGCCATCAGATACGGCGGAATGATTGCCTATAAATATACGGAGTCCGCCATTTCTTTGATTTTCTACAGAAGCTTTTTCGAAAGGAACCTGCAGTCTTCTCTTTCCATTCTTCTTCTTCCTCCGGTGTTCATTTCTTTTCAGTTTTTGGTATACTTCTTTTTTTTCTTTTATTTTTATCTCATGGCTGGGGACTCTGACGAGACCACTGTCCCTCTTGGTGATGCCACTCCGGAATCCTCTGCCTCCAGCAGTGCAAGGGTTCCGGCAGGGAGATACACAGCAGCCGGATATCCTTCCGTTTTATCGGAGGACCGGCTGGCTGAGCTACGGGAGAGATACCTGATCCCCGACTTAGTAACCCTCCGCTTGCCCGGAGGTGGAGAAACACCAGACTCCCCCCCCCCCCCCCCAGGATGCGTAGCATTTTATGAATACCAGCTTATCCTGGGGGTACGCCTTTCCCTCCATCCCTTCGTTCGCGATGTACTCCAGTGTTACAAGATTGCCCCTGGGCAACTCATTGTGAACGGGTGGAGGGTGGTTTTGGGCTCCTTTGCCCTTTGGGCTCAGGCTGGCAACGGGGAACTCACGGCGGAGGAGTTCCTCCGTATGTTTCGTCTGAAGAAAGCTCCCTCCAGCGAAGGCTGGTATTATTTGTGTTATTGGCACCGGGATAATTTCGTGTTGGGGAAGCCCTCCTCGAACTATCCCGGCTGGAGGAAGCGGTGGTTCTATGCTTCCGGGAGCTGGGAGTCTGCCTCCTCCAGGGGTCCAGGAGTGACCCGGTTTTTCTGTGAAGGTAGACACAATCCCGCATTGTGCAATTTCCCAGAATGGTTTTTTAGGGTTTTGCTTCGTTTGACCCCTGTTTGTGCTTGCACGTATCCCGGCCTTGAGAAAACCGAATTTGAAAGGAGGGATCAACGAGAAGATTGTCAAGGTGTACAAGGTGCCTGTCGGAGATAGGCATATCGAGGCTTGCTTGTCTCCTTCGCGACTTGCAGCAGCATGCCTCATATCCAGAAGAGAAGTTGAAATGACAAAGGCTGGAGAGAAGAGAGGCCTACTGCCCCGACTGAAGGGCACAGGCTCCAAAAGGCAGAAGAGAACCCATGTCGAACCTTCTCAATCTTCCATCCGCACGGGCAGCGATCAGCCTGCCCTTCCCGTGAGCATGGCGGGGGCCCCAGCTGGGCCCACTATTCCTTCACTGGTGGTCGCACCTGGGCCACCAGTGATTAACATTGCTGATAATTCCCCAGATGGGGTGGGGTCCGGCTGCCCCCCAGCTGAAGAGGCTCGAGAGCAGGTAGAGCCTCAAGAGCCGACTCCTGCTCGCGAACTGGTCCCTGCTGCCGAGCAGGGACCTGCTCGCGAGTCAATGCCTCCACCTCGCGAGCAGGCCGGTTTGGTCGTTGCCTAACCGTCTGGGAGCGGGACGTACTCTATTCCCCGCCACCTCCATCCAGTATGTAAATTTTTGTTCGAGAACGTCCCGCCTCACGCCTTCGGTTCTCTTCCCGAGCCAAGTCCTGAGAACCTTATCCTCGAAGCGGGGATGAGGATGGTTCAGGTAAGACTTCGTCAAGACCTGCTTTGACCTGTTGTTACGTTCCAGAACTCTTATATTTTCCATCTCTTTGCAGGGTTTAGATCTTATTCTGCGAACGAGGCGTGATATCGTTGCCGCCCGTCGCACGATAGAGGAGGCTGAGGGAAAGAGGACTGCCTTGGAAAAGGCAGTTCAAGGAAGAGATCAACTACTCAAGGCTCGTTAGGCGGTGATCTCGAAGAGAGATGAGGAGAAAAAGATCCTCATCGAGAAGATCCAAGTCCTGACCGACAGGTATCAGGCCTTGGACTCAGACTACGTGAAGCTCACGGGTCTGAAGGAGAAGGCTGAGAGAGAGAGGGAGATCTTCCGGCAGGACAAGATCTCGTTAGAGGAGCAATTCGCGGGGGCCAGGTCGCAGCTCAAGGAGGCCTACGACAACTTGACCAGGGAGCGCACCGCTCTTGCGCAGCTTAAGGACGACTCGATCCACTGGGACAAGGAGAGAGTCGCCCTTGTAAAAATGCTCTCGGAGGAAGGTGCTCGGGCGATTTCCGAGTTCCGGACTTCGCAGCTGTATGACGATGAACGATATGAGTCATACGATGCTGGTCGAGACTTTGCACTGAGAGTAGTGCAATGAATGATCCCATCCTTCGATATGGGGGAATTCGGTCGAGTCGCGACCATCATAGCTGCAGAAGAGCAAGCGGCTGCCGAGAACGAGGTGACTGAAGCCACGCAGGCTGGAGGGGTTCCTGAAATGGGCCCTGAAGTCGAGAGCGTGGCTCCTCCAAGCGATTGATTTCCTTTTATTTTCTTCTCTCTTATATCCGCGATCATGTATCTGTATTCATCTAATCATCAATGAAAAGATATTTTTGGAAGTGTTACTGTTTTGTTCCCTCTTCTTTCATTTTTTGCTTTATGTTGATCTCGAATGGATTTATCAGAGATGCGACCCCTAAATTCGAGCACGAGCTGCGCTGCTCGCATTTAGGGTGTATGACCACATATTCGGGCGCGAGCCACGGTGCTCGCATTCCGGAGCGCGATCCCTCCTCTCACCAATCGCGAATAACTAACTCATGAAAAAAAAATGAATTAGACTCAATCCGGGGGTCGTGAGACCGTGTCCGCGTTGAGATAGACTGATCTACCGATTGAGATTCTGATTCTACCAAGGGCAGAAGGTTGGTCAAGAGATGGTATACATTCTCTTCAGGGCTATTCAGGTCCATATAAATGGAAAAGCAACCAACTAGCAATGGTTTCAGTCCTACCAAAGGTAGGCAATTGGCTAAGATGTGTAAGCATTCTCTTCAGGGCTATTCAGGTCCATATAAATGGAGTAGCGGCCAAAAGATCACTTTATTCATAAAACGTTATGATAAGCTACATCGAATCTAGGGGTAGTATCGTAGCAAATGCTCCACGTGCCAAGGGCGACGTACAGGCTTCCCTTGCATGTCTTCAAGATAATAAGTACCGGGTCGCACAACCCTGATAACCCGATACGGGCCTTCCCAATTCGGATCCAATGAATGAGCAGGAACTCCAAGATTTTGCCTTAGGACCAAATCTCCGAACTGGAAGGATCTAGGCCGAACCTTCGCATTCTGATAACGGGCAATACGTTGTTGATATGCTGCCACTCGTACTTGGGAAGCATTTCTTCGCTCTTCCAAGAGATCGAGGTGAAGTCGGAGGTTTTCATGATTGCTCGCGGGATCATACTGCTCGATTCGATATGAGGGCACTTGAATTTCCACTGGTACTACTGCGTCAACACCAAATGCTAAGGAGAAAGGAGTTTCACCTGTCGATGTACAAGCCGTGGTTCTATAGGCCCATAACACCTCTGGCAGAAGTTCTGGCCACACCCCTTTACATTCACCTAGCTTGGTCTTCAAATGATGCTTTATGATCTTATTAACTGCCTCGACCTGCCCATTCGCCTGAGGATGATATGGAGAAGTGGGGAGATTACGTATCTTCCATTTGTCGCAAAATTCATCAAAGGCTGCGTTGTCGAACTGCGTTCCGTTATCGGTAATTATAGTATGAGGGAGTCCGAAGCGAAATATGATATTTCTCCACATAAACTTAGTAGTTTGTTTTTCAGTAACTTTGGCTAATGGTTCTGCCTCTGCCCATTTGGTGAAATAATCAACCGCCACGATCGCGAACCTATTCTGTCCCTTTCCCATAGGTAAGGGCCCGATGATATCGATCCCCCACTGAGCAAAAGGCCAAGGGCTGTCGATTGGGGTCATCCGCTCAGACGGTACGCGAGGTATAGGTAGATATCGTTGACACTTGTCGCATTTTTTAGAAAATTCGATGGCGTCTGCTTTCATAGTAGGCCAATAATATCCTTGCCTCATCGCTTTATATGCTAGGGATCGTCCCCTGGGATGATTACCACATGCCCCCTGGTGTACTTCATCTAGAACACGATGTGCTTCTTCTGGATGAAGATACCTTAGATAAGGCAAGGAGAAGCTTTTTCGCAACAATATTCCATCTTGTAAGGTGTACCTGGTAGCTCGAAGCCGAATTTGTCTCGCAGCTTTCTTGTCTTCTGGTAGGTATCCATCTTTGAGATAAAGGATGATAGGATCCATCCAGCATGGAGACGATTGTACCGATATAACTTGCTCTAGAGTCACTTGGTCGATACTCAAGTTCTGACGATGCTCGATGGGGATCGAATGTGATAACTCCGATTCCGGTGCAGAAGCGAGTTTTGCCAAGGAATCGGCAAGTTGGTTCTGCTCGCGAGGGATATGAATTATTTTATAAGTTTTCAGTTTGGCGAGCAGGATGAGGACACGAGACTTGTATAAGGCCATTCTTTCTTCTTTGGCTTCGAATTCACCAAGAACTTGATTGACAATGAGCTGGGAGTCGCTATGAATTATCAAATTCTGGACTGCGAGGACAATGGCCAGTTCGAGGCCAACAATTAGAGCCTCATATTCTGCTTCATTATTGGAGACGTGTGATTCAAATCGCAGAGCATATTGAAAATGCGACCCGTTGGGAGCCACTAAAATCAGGCCCGCTCCACTGCTAGTGGCCCGTGACGATCCGTCCACGAAGAGCGACCAAGGAGGCTGGTCGCTGGACATGACGTTATCTTCAGAAGAATATGTAAATTCGGCGATGAAGTCAGCCACGGCTTGGCCCTTAACTGCGGTCCTAGGACAGAACGAGATATCATGCTCACTGATCTCGACCGCCCATTTAGTTAAGCGCCCAGAAGCCTCAAGTTTTTGAAGGACTTGTCGTAGTGGATGATTTGTTGGTACTAAAATAGCATGGGCTTGAAAGTATGGTCGCAGTTTTCGAGACACCATGACTAAGGTTAGGGCCAGTTTCTCCATATCAGAATATCTAGTTTCTGCATCGACCATTGCTCGACTGATATAATAAACGGGCCTTTGCACCCCGGAATCTTCTCTTATTAAAGCGGCGCTAACGGCCGTGGAAGACACAGATAAATAAAGAATGAGTTGCTCATGTGCTACAAGCTTAGATAAAATGGGGGGAGCGCTCATGTATTGCTTCAATTGTTGAAAAGCTTCTTCACACTGAGGTGTCCACTTCCAATCAGACTTGGCCGTCGCACGAAGGAGTTTGAAGAAAGGCAAACACTTGTCAGATGCTCGCGAGATGAACCTGTTCAATGATGCGATACGACCAGCCAGACACTGGACGTCCTTCAGAGTAACAGGGGATTTCATATCTATCAATGCTTTAATCTTTTTGGGATTCGCCTCAATTCCACGCTGGCCAACCATGAACCCAAGAAATTTTCCTGCTGACACTCCAAACGCGCATTTTTCCAGGTTTAATTTCATTTGATACTTCCTCATCAGATCAAAGGCTTCTCGAAGATCAAAAATGTGGTTATCTTCAACGATGCTTTTCACGAGCATATCGTCAACATACACTTCCATATTCCTACCGATTTGAGCAGCGAACATTTTGTTGACAAGACGTTGATAATGGCCCCTGCATTTTTAAGACCGAACGGCATTACCTGGTAACAATATAGTCCTCGATCTGTGATGAAGGCAGTATGCTGGCTATCAGGTGGATGCATCATAATCTGGTTGTAACCAGAATAAGCATCCATAAAGCTGAGGAGAGCATGTCCAGCTGTTGAGTCGACCAACTGGTCGATCCGTGGTGTCAGAAAGCTATCTTTGGGACATGCTTTGTTCAAATCTGAATAGTCGACGCACATCCTCCATTTGCCATTAGCTTTCCGGACGAGAACCACGTTTGTGACCCACGCTGGGTAGTTAACTTCCTTTATGAAATTAGCTGCGAGCAGCTTCTCAACTTCAGTTTTGATTGCCATTTGTCTTTCTGCAGTAAAGGCACGTCGACGCTGATGTACGGGTCTATGCTTTGGGTCAATGTTGAGACGATGTGCGATGACATTGGGATCGATGCCTGGCATATCTTTATGAGACCAAGCAAACACATCCTTGTATTCAGTGAGGAAACGGATTAAATCTTCACGGTGGACACTGGTTAAGGAGGAACCGATGTACACGACTTTAGACGGGTCGTCTTCGGTCGGCCAGATCGCCACTGTTTCCTCTCCCGGAGTTCCTGATTTCAAAGCATTTTCTCTCGGATCCAACGAGGTGGAGGGAACGTCGGATGAACCTTGAATTATTTCCATGACGGGTGTCGCTTGAGCCTTTTTTCGATCTTGGAGGGCTATCTGGTAACAGGACCGTGCCTCCTGCTGACTTCCTCGCACAACCCCGATGCCATTTGGGGTAGGAAATTTAACACACAGATATGAAGGGTGCAAGGCCGCTCCAACCCTAGTTAGAGACGGCCGCCCCAAGATGGCGTTATATGCTGATTTTCGATCCACGACGAGGAAGTTTACGAAGACAGTAGTCTTCGCTGGACTCTCTCCAAAAGTAACTGGGAGATTGATGCTTCCTTCAGGTGTTACTACCTCTCCTCCAAAGCCGACGAGGGGGGTCGATACTGGCTTGAGGAGGCTTCTGGCTAGTGCCATTTTGTTGAAAGCCTCTAAGTATAGAATATCAGCTGAGCTACCTGTATCCACCATAATTCGATGAGTCAGATAATTTGATACCTTCAATGTGACTACAATGGAATCTTCATGAGGGAAGTGAATTCCTGCTGCATCTTCGAGGGTGAAAGAAATTGGAGGATGGCTAGCTTGTGATGAGCTGGAGGTCTGTTCCAACCAATAGATTTGTTGGGGTTCTTTAGACGCCTTTCGAGCGTATGCTTTTCTCGAAGCTTGAGAGTCACCCCCGCAAGCTGGTCCCCCGACGATAGTGCGAATTTCTCCCGTGGGCTCAGCGTCCTCTTGGTCGGTTTGACGATGAGGCGGTTCCTTTTGGCGAGATGAGGTCTTCGCCCTTTCTGGTGATCGATTTTTACGAGCAACATAATCCTGGAGATGGCCTTTTCGAATAAGGGCTTCAATATGGTCTCGTAGAGAGATGCAGTCCTGGGTCCTATGCCCATGATCTTTGTGGAAATAACAGAACTTGCTCTTGTCCCTCTTCTCGGGATCGGATTTGATCTTTGCAGGCCACTTCACATATGGCTTGTGTTTAATCTCCATTAGAACCTTTTCAGGAGACTGATTAAGAGGAGTGTAGTTATGATATTTACCAGAGTAGGGCTTCCTGGGAGAACGATCACGCTGGTCACGACGATATTTCTTATCTGTAGAAGAGGTTCCTTCTGGCTTGCGCTTCTTACCCTGTACTCCATGGCGAGTCAATGCGACTTCTTCTGCATTGATATATTTCTGAGCTTTGGCTTAGAATTCTGCCATAGTTTTCGGCGGGCTTTTATCTAAGGCAAACCTGAATTTCTCGCTCGTTATTCCAGAAATGAGAGCTGTAAGGCCCTTTTCTTCAGTGTAACCCTCAGTTTGAATGGCTTCGGCAGTGAACCGTACCGTGAACTCCTTTATTGTCTCCCCATGCTGCTGTTTCAGATTCATCAGATGGGAGGCTGGCTTCTTAATGCGAATACTTCCCATGAATTGAGAAAGAAATATCTCCAATAATTGGGAAAAGGAACTGATGGAACGGGGCTTTAACCCCCGAAACCACGTACGAGCTGCATCCTTCAATGTCAGGGGAAAAGCCCTACACATGATTTCTGAACCATGTCCCTCCAGCTCCATGAGGGACCTGTATGTTTCCAGATGCTCCAGAGGGTCGCCAATTCCTGTGTACGGAGCGATAACAGGTGCTCGATACTTTCTGGGTAACGGGGCTTCCATGACCTCACTGGTGAAGGGAGATTCAGATTGATGTATCGCCGCCATGACGGCAGATGGCCGATTTACCTGGTATCGCTGTTCCATGACATCAAAACGATCTTGGATTCTTTTGAGATCTCCTTCCCATGGTAGGGTATAGCTAGATGTTTCGACGGTGGAACCTTGCGGTTGAGGTTGTCGAGACGAACTGGAATGTATAGAATGTGGAGACGGCACAGGGGGATGGCCGCCGAGTGGTGGGACCTGTGGTTCGTCCATAGAATGTCTGGAAGCTACTGGTATGGGTTGCGGTGGTAACCCTTCGGAAGGTTGTCTTTGTGGTTCAGGGAAGTGCTGATCAAGCCGATTTGACAGCGCCTGAACTCCGGCGTTTAGAGTTAGGAGAGTGTTTCCGAGGAAACGTAGGACATCATCTTGATTTCCAAAAGCCTCCAATAATGGGTTTGTTGATGGCATATTCGGGGCTCCTTGAGGGATATTCGTCGGAGCAGGTGGGAGGGCAGGTACGGATTCCGTCTCATCAGGCGGAGGAGGTGCCTGTCTTGAAGTTGAAGGATGAATAGCCTTTTTAGGAGGCATCGCTGAAGGAGTTTGATCGGTGGTTAGCACGATTGGTTTTGATGATCAAGTCGTTCCCACAGACGGCGCCAAACTGTTAATGTCGAATTTTGTAACGAGATCCTCCGGTTTCTCCTTCACTCCAACAGGAATTTCCACCACCAGACCTGAAAGAAGACAGCAACTAAGGGTGGCTGGGGACCAGCCGTTAGCCCTCCGATGCTTAAGTTAGGCCAAAACAAGAAGAAAAGAAGCCAAGCAAAACGGGACCGAGATTGAATATTCTGTGCGTACCTGCTCTTAATGGAGCCACCCCTTTATATAGATCTGGAGACAATCCAATTTGTTACGTAAGATGTCGAAATCCCGTTGATGTCGCGTACGATACTGAGATCTTGCTGATTTCGTGGGATAAGATCCTATCTTTTGAGTCAGATCCAACCCAATGATTTACTCCAACAATCACGCCCCTCGATGGCAATCCCTTGAGATCCGGATCCATTTAGAGAAGATAAACCCAAAAGCCGACCTATACGGGCTGCCAGTAAGCGTGGTAATAGCGCTGATATGTCATGATAAACTGGAAGCCGTAGTTGGAGTCATAGCCTCCGAAAAGGAAGGAGACGCCCGTAGTTGGAGTCATAGCCTCCGAAAAGGAAGGAGACGCCAACAAGACGGAAACCACCGAACTGGATGTAGCCCTGCTTAGTGTCGCAGAGGGATTGGGCAAGCTGCTCGACAGGAATCGGGTGCTAGTACTGAAGGCTAAGAGATATTACCGCAGGAAAGCTGCTCGCATGTTAGAATGTGGTCGCGAGTCCAAGTACACACTTAGGTGTAACATCTTTCAAACGACTTGCGAGAAGGTCTGCTCGCGGATCGAGTTTTGCCGTATTTGACTATCGGTTATGAAGACTCGAGACTTGCGAATAGCTGCTCCGTATTTTTCAATCTATGACTCCTGATCAGGTGAGCTCGAGGGTCGAATGGACGTCCCACACTTATCCAATATTCGACTCTCGATCAGATGATCTCGAGAGTCGAATGGACGTCCCGCACTTATCCATTCTTCGACTCCCGAGCTTACGATATCGTGAAACGAACCCGTACTCCACTTTTACCCGTTCTGCGACTCTTGATTAGATCATCTCGAGGGCCAAATGGGTATTTCCGCGTAAAATCTTATCTCCGCCATTTTGCCTATAACAGGTGCCATCTTACAATAAGTAAGCCTAAACAAGGGGTTCAGAGGTTTTCAAAGCTAAGGAACTAGGATAGTGTCAAATCTGGAACACATGACTTATAAGCGCTCTTAGAATTTTATCTCTCAAACAGAACGTGATTTTTGCCTGAAATTTAAAGGGTAATCTGAAAGTTAGGTGAAGAATCACCCAAATTTTTCTCAGAATGAAATTCCTATGGTACGATATGATTCTAACCTCTAAAAGTCTGAAAAACGTAACAGTCCAGCAGTTTCCAGCTCAAGATTTCTCTACTAATAGAATTTTCACGATTTATCTAGATGTAGGATTGATTTGAAATTTTATAGGAGTGTTGGGTGATGAGTTAGAAATATGTATAAAATTTTTTAAAAATTTATCAATTCTCAAAATATAATTCTTAGTGGTAACATTGCCTAAGGGTCAGGAAATTTGTCCTAACAAAAATAATTCAAAATAAAATAGTTATCCTTAAAATTTGAGGAAGATAAATCCCATGACTCAGTGTAACGCTGATCTAAATATGAGAAAATGATGAGAGCTCCAAAACTTCTAGAAAAAGTGAGAATCCACTTCCTAAAAATCCTAAAATTTCATATTTTTACGTTCATCGGCTATCCTAATGATTTTAAGGGGCTTATGCTTGAGTCTCTAGATTCATAATATCTCATGCATCCAATGGGGGATGAACCTAAGTGTTTTTGTTTCTATTTCATGGGAACCTAAGCCCTAAGGGATATTTATTATGAAAATGGTTGGGCTTCTCACCCAGAGGTCCCGATTGTGCTCTGATACCAACTGTAACGACCCGAGATTTTCGACTCTCGTGTATAATACGACGGCCGAATTTCCAAGTAATTTATGAAATAACTAATTTGTCAAATAATAAAATATAGCATTCAAGCACAATGGCGGAAACAATTATCATCTTATTCTATCAAACTTACTACGTCATCATCAATGTTTAAATAAGGGAACCAACCAATATCCATACTGATTAATTAAAATACAAAGCCATGTCTTCTCTTGAAGACTTATTACAATTCCATAAATGTATCAACTACTCAAAAGAAACATTTAATAAATGAAAACATCGATTAAGTTTCTCCAACATCGTCATCCGCCATGTGATTGTACGAACATTGAACTCTTCTGCTTAAAAATCGGGTTCAATACCTGGATCTTCACCTGCATCATCTAAATTGTGTTTGGGATAGCGTTAAACGCTATCATAGTGGGGAATATTTCCTCCAAGACAATCAAGAATAATAATAACGGTACAGAGTAAACGCAGGATATTATCATTTAATTAAATCAAAACAACCAAGTAAAAATCTTTGTTAATGCGATGCATGGAATGCATGCTCTGGCTAAGGCACCCTGGCTAGAATCACAATACATGAAGTGGGAGACTCCCTGTTATGACTTCATGGTAACCACTAGTCACCAGAGGTTCCTGAGACGCACAAGCCCATAGTTTTGCCCTGACCACGTGAGAAACGGGACGCTCATAGCCCAAATCTACACGTGACAGTGTACGGGAGAAGTAGGACGCTCTAGCCTATTCTCAATTCCGTACACCCACATGGAGCCAAGTGAATGCATGACTTTAGTTTCACCTTTATTTAAGTGTTTTCGTATACAACCGATTTAAATAAAACTCAATGATCACTATGGGGAGTCGCAAGCAACCCAGCATAGGCCGACAGCACGAGATTAGTGTCCATAGCACCAACCCCGGCTCATGAGAATTTGTATACCATTAGTGTCCACTCATTGTCCCGTTTTATGATTTCATCATGTCCCAAAAAGCCAATGTTGTACATCATGATCAAATTCATTAAAATACTCGTGTAATATAAATGGATCCAATCAAGCATCATGTACATGTAAGGATCCATTGACAAACAATCACTTCATTCTCTCAGTTAAGTCAAGATATATTCTTTCATCATGGACACCTCTCACGGGTTCCATCTCTCTACATCAAATAATTTTACCAACTTAGGGACAAAGAGTATACAATAATGGGATATCCATATGATGATCTTATACACATATTTCATATCACAATATGAAAACCAATGTTACTTGTAAAACACAGATTAAGGAAATAAGGGCACAGATTTCACAAAGATAAATAACACAAATACACATGCTTCTTATTCAAAAATCTAAACAATGAATCACATCATTATATAATGATATTCATTAAAAATCTTACACTAAACTTCATGTTATATGGATCAGCAATTCAAAACAAAGCAACTTCACATGCCACAAAAGAAACTTATGATAATTATAATATTATTAATGAAAGGCTTGAAGGAAAATCCTCACTTTATGATGGACTTAGAAGAAGAGGATTGTAGAAGATCCTAGCCGCTGGAAAAATATGAGAAAGAACTCTCTTCTCTTCTCTCTCTCTCTCTCTCTGTCTCTCTCTTTCTCTAGGGCATGGAGGCTAGGGTTAGGAGAAGGATTTGGAGGTGCGTAGTAGAAATATGGAGATGAATGTGCACGCGAGGTCTTGTGTAATAACTTCTTGAGGTGGGTTTCTCAAATCTCAATATTCGGATGATCTATGATCAATTCTAATCTGTTCATCTTATTAAGCTCGAAGAGTAGAGTCAGAATACGTAAATTTCTTGATGATCCACATTCTAGATTGGCCGATCCTTGAAAATGGCCTAACGGGTGCTAAAATGGGCTAAATCTCAATTAACGGTCTACGCTTGATGATCAGGGCCCAAATTTTGGAAAAATATGTAGTCATGATAGGCAAACAATTGTACAAAATTTAGTAGTTGATTGATGGTGAGAAATGCCTAGATCTGAAATTTCAATTTTTGGCGGAAAATGAAGGTGCTGGCTTTGTGGTTCAACGGTGTAGGATTATAGATCGGGGTCCAAATTTTGTGTAAACTCGTAGTCATATGAGTATAATAAGTGGTCCAAATTTGAGAAGCGATTGATGGTGAGAAGTGGGTAAATTGAAAGGTTCAGATTTAAAAAGAGTTGGTAACTCGTTAATTTCTAAAACGGGATAACTTCGCGCATAAGAAAGATGCTTATCAAGGTGGGGCACTCAAATCACACTATTGGTCCATGATAAAGATGATCTAAGTCACTCATATGAAGAGAAATATTCGACTACGACTAACCATCTACTTTCCTCACTCGATGGAGATGAAAATCAAGGGTTAAGGGGCTGATTTGACAATCGGACCACTTCTACTATGATTTAAGGGCTGAAATTTGATGGGTATGGTTAATATGTGTCCAAAAGCTTAAATCCAGGGTTTTGCGTGAAAGCGATTGTCAGAAACTATACTACTTAAAAATGGCATCTTAACTTAAGTTTAACTAATGGCATTTTCGTAATTATCTAAAAAGTGCATGATTTTTAAAATCTGATCTTTTTACGATGTTTATGGGATCATTCTAAGCAACTTTTGTAAAGGGTCCCCTATCGGATCTCCTACGGATGTCCCGCTATTCACAAATCAACAGTAAATGTACGATAATTAATAAAAAATAAATTAAAAATGAATTTTCAAAAAGTTTCAAATAAATCTCGAAAATCTGGGGCGTTACAACCTTCACACCAAGTTCACATTACACGATTTTCATGAGTTGAAAGGTTTATGTGATTTGTGGATTAGCTAGACTTTGATATAAAGGTGTTGAGAAACCAAGCCGGGGTATTTTGTCCATCCTTGTCCATGGGAAAATAATGAAAGATATAGATTTTTAAAAATCCTATCTAATTTTAAAAGAAAAAGGAAAGAAAGGATGAAATCGTGAATGAAGAAAAAATGGTGGAAAATTTCGAAAAGGGCTACCTATTACCAACCGGGGGATGGTCAAACCGTAACCAAAGCCGGAAATGGGACGTAGAGTGAAAGCCGTCGGAAGGACGGTAAGGCAAATTCCTATCATAGGCTTGTTGTTGCTCTGTGCACCTTAAAATCCATGGTTTACTTAATTTATGAAGAAGATAATCCCAGAAACTCATGAGATGAACTTTCACTATGCACACTAGGTTGAATTTGTTCGAGTTCTTCTATTTATCAATCAATCAGCGGGAATTTCATGTAGACACTTATTATGTTTTGAGAGTCCAAGATTTCAGCTTCAATCACCTAATTTTTCCAAATTTTATACGTGTACATCTTGGAATGGATAGAATCATGGTTTCTAAAGGAGAGTTGGGTTTGGAGGTTTGAAATTGTTTCACGCATGTTTTGCTCGGGACTAGCAAAAAGCTGGTTGGGGGGTGTGTTGAACCTCCAATTTATACATTGCATTGCCCACTACATGACATGGTATACATGATTTTCATGATTAAAAGGCCCATCTAATGCATGTTTTATGATTGTAAGGATGAGAGCGGATTTAACCCAATTAGAGACCAAAAGACCATGTTTAGGAGCCTTTGATGAAGGCCCAAGGTGGACCAAAGAAAGAAGAAAGCAAAGAGAGAGAAAGGAGAGAAGAAAAGAAAGAAGAAATAAGGCAAAACTGGGTCCGACCGGTCAAGACCGGTCGGCCAAGAAGGCCCGACCGGTCAAGACCGGTCGGATGCACTCCCTGGACATCTGCAAGGCAGGTCTAGATCGGTCATGACCGGTCGGCCATGCAAGTTCAACTTCCAGATTCTAAAACACCAAGGTATTCCCGTGTCTAATTTTTCGGACCAGTTTTCTGGGCCCATTTTGATGCTATTTGGAAATCCAATACATCCATGTCGAAGAGGAGCTCGACGCCGAACTAACCCAAGTGGTTTCGTGTCGATCGGAGCTACAGATTGACCGTGGTGGCTAAAACAATACGAACTGTCCAGAAAGTTCCAGATTTCGCTGTTCCACTCTGGGCCGGTCCAGGCGACCCATCATTGATGATATGAAGAATCTACATTGACCATCTTTTAGATCACATCCATATGTGAATAACCACAAAAGTTTCAGATCAAAAGAATGTGTGGTTTGATCGTACCGGTTGAAGAAAGATGGACCATCCAGAAAGATCCAACTACGCAGAGTTTATAAAAAGCCCTAAGTGTTCTAATTTTCGGACCATATTCTGGAATTGTTTTGGACAATCTAATCCATCCATCATGTAGAGGAGGAAGTTTTATACCAATGTTCAAAATTTGAGATCAATCCGACCTCTGTACACTCTGGGGCGTTGAAAGCAAGATGACTGGTTCTGAAGGTACCCAAAGTGCGTGATTTTGAGAGGCGGTCGGTGATGTGATTGGTGGGCCCATTCAGAGGATAATCTTAGAAATCTAAATCATCTATTTGGAAGATCACATTATAAGGAAGCTACAAACCAAATTTGAATGCAATCCGACCATTGGTTAAGCTGTACCAAGCGAAACAAATTCTGCTATGTTGCTGTACTATTGCTGCACTATAAAAGGAGGTGCTCTCTTCTATTCCAAATCAAGCAAGGACGTGGGAAGCAAGGAGTTCAAGTCATAGGAGGCTTCCTAGCCTCCTCTAGCTAGTTTTTCTTCCTTTTCTTAGTTCTAGTTCTAGTTTTAATATGCTTTTCCTTAGCTAACCTCTTAGCTAGAGCTAGAGGTGAAATTTGTAGTTGGTTCCAATGCTTTAATTCTTTTATTTCAAGTACCCTTTTCTTAATTTTGGATTTTGAAGTTCTAGTTTGAATAAAGTTTGGATTTTTAGATGAATTATGAGAGTTTGTGTGCTCCGGACATGAGTTCCTTGCAATTCTCTGAAATTACCATGATTGGGTTGTTTGAATTTGAATTGTAGTAACCCTTGAGCATGCCATAGTCCATAGGCATGGCTGTTACTCCGAAGGCTACAAGTTCAAGTTCTATGTGCTCCATTAGAACTAGAAATCTGATTTCCAGATTTAAGTGGGACTGTTTGTGCTTGAATGTTATATATTCCAATTAGATGAGAGATAGGACTTTGATTCTAATTGTGTTGTATTTGGATGAATGGATTGGCATTGGACTACTCCAAGTGGATCCTTGATTCTCTAGTTCTTCTTATTTTTAGATTTTCCTATTTCATGTGAAAAATAACTTTCTTAAACTTCTTAGATTCTAGTTATTAGAGTACTTGGAATTGTTTACCTCTTTCCCTGTGGATCGACCTCGGTCTTACCGAGATTTATTACTACATCGCAGCCTTACACTTGAGGCGAGCGAACAAGTTTTTGGCGCCGCTGCCGGGGAAAAAAGGTTAAACGGTTCTAATTCTTCTAGTAGCTATAGAGTAGTTTTAGTTAGGATTTTCAGTTTTTATAGAAGTAGATTTTCTGATTTTTTTTTTTAGATTACTAACAATTTAACAAACTAAAACATCCTGTAACAACGACTGTATCTAGAGTGAGGTAACCCATTGTAGAGGGGTAGAAAGAAGAAAAACAAGAAAAAAGATCTAATCCCATCAAAGGTTAAGGAATTTTAAAGTAGTACATACTAACCTGCTTACCACGCATGTTCATGGAAAACCTCCTACTCTGCAGCCTAACCCTCTGGGTTTTAGTAAAACTCTCCGCCAGCCACTACACTAACCACCCGGGTAAGTCTCCTATTAGAATCTTTAGATTTAGTAGATAAACCTTCTAGTGTAATATTCCTTCGATGTTTGGTTTAAACTTACGTTAGGCTGGTAACCAATTCGACATGGTTCGCTTTGTTTAAGACGATACAACGACATGATAACGACGTGATATTTTCCTCCACGAGAGAAGATAAGGTTTAGTTCGTTCCTGCACCCTTCGTTCCTCAAGTTCAGTATCCTCCGAAGGATCGGAGGAGATCGATCAAAAAGAAGGAAAAGAATCTTCTAGTTCTAGTTTTAATATGCTTTTCCTTAGCTAACCTCTTAGCTAGAGCTAGAGGTGAAATTTGTAGTTGGTTCCAATGCTTTAATTCTTTTATTTCAAGTACCCTTTTCTTAATTTTGGATTTTGAAGTTCTAGTTTGAATAAAGTTTGGATTTTTAGATGAATTATGAGAGTTTGTGTGCTCCGGACATGAGTTCCTTGCAATTCTCTGAAATTACCATGATTGGGTTGTTTGAATTTGAATTGTAGTAACCCTTGAGCATGCCATAGTCCATAGGCATGGCTGTTACTCCGAAGGCTACAAGTTCAAGTTCTATGTGCTCCATTAGAACTAGAAATCTGATTTCCAGATTTAAGTGGGACTGTTTGTGCTTGAATGCTATATATTCCAATTAGATGAGAGATAGGACTTTGATTCTAATTGTGTTGTACTTGGATGAATGGATTGGCATTGGACTACTCCAAGTGGATCCTTGATGCTCTAGTTCTTCTTATTTTTAGATTTTCCTATTTCATGTGAAAAACAACTTTCTTAAACTTCTTAGATTCTAGTTATTAGAGTACTTGGAATTGTTTACCTCTTTCCCTGTGGATCGACCTCGGTCTTACCGAGATTTATTACTACATCGCAGCCTTACACTTGAGGCGAGCGAACATAGGCGCTGCGATCCCAACGCCGTGTGGCACGCCCCATTACGATATCCGGTGTGAAAGTTACGATCATTCGCGCAATCTAAGGCGAGTCGCGCAACGCACGTGTGGCACCGGCCTCACTTGCAAAAATTCCTAGAAAGTTTAATCAATCAATCAATCCCCCTCACCCTCACCCATACCCCTCTCATCACCCTAGTCAACACAAACCATACTCACCCCATCCCTCTCTCGCCACAAAGTCAAGAGAGCCCATTGAAATTGCGTCGCTTGTTTCTTCTTCCTTGATGCAGCAGGGCCACTTGAGTCTTCGGTCTTCGTCTTCATTAAGCTCAACTGACACTAGAGCCACTGACCTAAGTGATTAACAAACAAGGTGCACTGGTATGCCACAGAAAAGTGCACTAACAATCTCCCCCTTTGTCAATTACTTACAAAAACTTAACCTACCAAAACAAAATACATGTACAAGAGATTACATTGATATGAAATTAAATACAGGACTCTTAACATGCCTAACTAAGCAGCTCCTTTTCAGTTTGCTCCCCCATAACTGGTCAATCCCTACATCACAAAACATAGCAAACTACTTTTGTTGGGACTTGATCTTTCTCCCCCTTTTTGTCAGCAATTGACAAACTATTCTCTCCCCCTTAATGATATATCAATAAGGTTAAGGTAAGAGTAGATAGTATGTCGCAATTATAACTATAAGCACATGCTAACAAGGAGAGTATAGGGTGCATGAATCATAAAAACATGGAGCATGCTAAGGAACATGATTAACAAGAAAATGTAACTATCTAAGCATAGTTAATCATGCATAATTGGTCAAGGATATACATTTGCAATAAGAGCACAAAGGGCTTATAGCCCAATCAACCAACCTCCCCTATTGGTATATCAAGACCAATACTAAGCACATATTAGCATACAATGAAGAATAAAACTCAAGATGATTAGCTAATCAAAGCATGATGATAATCTAGCAAGCAGATGTATCAAATAAAAGCAAGGCTAAATTATCGAAATTTGGGCTCATGAGGCTTAAATCCTCTGATTTGCCCATACACACAGAAATGAGGCTGAAATCCTCAGATTTTCCTATTTAAGCATTTCTAGCTACCCTCACTAACTATGTTTAGTTTGATATGCCTAAGGGTAACTAATTTCCTCAACACCCTCATAAAATGTAGCATGAGGTGAGGGGTTGGGAACTCCTTCTATTCCTAGAAGGGATAGTGGTCGGGATCCCCTCTTAGATAAAAGGGAAGAGAGGTAGTGGTGGAAGCCGTGAGAGCTAGATCATTATGTTGGCTCTCATCACTAGCGGAGTCATCAGATTTGGATTCGGACTCCTCCGTTTCATCTCAAGTGGCAGCCATTGCCTTTTTGCCTTTCGGTTTAGGCCCTTCAGGACATTCCGGGGCGATATGGCCACGATGACCGCAACCAGTAACAACGGACGGATGAAGGTTTGAATGATTTTCCTTTATGTTTTTCACCCTTCTTGTCCTTCTTGTCACGGCTATTCCCTCTATCAAATTTGAGGAATCTCTTGAATTTTTTGTTCAATTTTTCTTCCTCATCATCCTCATCATCACTATCTTCCTCCGTCTCACTCTTAATTTTCTTATGTTTGTGAGAGGACTTTAGAACGATGTTTTTCTTTCTAGAGGGGGCCTTAAAGTGTAGTTCATGAGTTTGTAGGGAACGTATGAGTTCTTCTACTTTCATGTTACCTATGCTCTCTACACTCCTCTAAGACAACTATCTTGGAGTTAAATCTTTCCGGGAGGGACCTAAGTATTTTTCTACAAATTCTTCCTTCCGGAACCCGATCACCCAAGACAAACATGGAGTTACAAATATCTGACAATTTAGTATAAAACTCCATGAAGGTTTCAGTCTCTTCCATCCTAATATTTTCAAATTTGGTGTTTAAGAGCTGAAGCTTCGAGCATCTTACTATGCTAGTTCCCTCGTGGGTAACCTCAAGTATATCACACGCTTCTTTTGCAGTTGCGTAGGTGAGAATGCGCTAAAATTCATCCGGGGATACCGCACAGCAAATCGCATTGAGAGCTTTGGCATTTGCCATGTATTGAGCTCTCTCTATGTCATCCCATTTGGAATCATCTTTGGGAATGACAATGTACTTCCCATCAACCTCCACTTGCTCGGTGGGCAAGGTATATCCAGTTTGTGTGCTAAGCCACACCGGACGGTCCATGGATTGGAGAAAAATTCTCATTCTAGCCTTCCAATAAGCATAGTTGGACCCGTCAAAGAAAGGTGGACGGTTGGTGGTACTCCCATCTCGGTTAGACATGATGCTAGTGCTCCGGTATCGGATCTTACTCTAAACGGTTACGTCCTTGAAGATTAACCCGCTCTGATACCAATTGAAATTGCGTCGGGTGGTTTAACACGACACCCTATGCATACACGTGCGGAAGCTTAAAGAGCAACTAGAATTATGGCTAAACCTATATGCGGGGGGGATTAGGACCTTTTAAATTTTTTTGCCTACTTAACAAATTTAACAAATTAAACTATGTAAGCGATTAACATGTTGGCTTCCAAGCCTAAGTGGGTCCAATTAAAAGACTAGCAAATGATAAGTGCAATCAGCAACCTAGTCTAAACAACTCATGTGGAATATAGGGGATGGATCAAGAAATGCTTAAGTCAACATGAGTTAGTGAAAGTACATCTTGTGAGTGTGGATGTGCCTATCAAGTGCCTAGCATACATTCCTATCAAGCATTCATAATTAAACAATTAAACTTACAATGCTAAGATATCAATGTGCTCAATTCAATCACAAACACAAGCATGTATAGTGGTTCGACTACTTGTCTAATCCACTCCCGGTTCAAGTACTCAACCCCTTTGAGCACACTGGCATTCACTGGGGAGTTTAAATCTGGTTCCTCCCAACCAAGGTGTTTTAAATCGGATCCACCCAACCGGGGAGTTTATAGGTTCCTCCCAACCTACACGTTTACACCTGTGTTGGTGGCTCCCCCTTGAAGACTTTGTTCAGGCCCGACAAACGTGCCAAGGAACAGCTAACGTCCCTAGATTTTAGGCCCAACTAATAGGCCAAGGATCGGCTAACGACCCTAGTTCGAGTTTGTCAAACAAACTCTACACTCAACTCCCACAGGGAATTGAGTGGATGGACTCCTAATAAGACAACCTTACTTGTCGGATTGAGCCCCTTTGTAGCTCCGCTTTGGGTTGCTTCTTCTCGCTCTCCCGTGCTTGAATCAACTCCCCTTGTGCTCCCCCGATCTTTGACGCCGCTGCTTTTCCAAGGCTTCAGCTCCAATGATCAGCTACCTTGCATGTGATGCTCCATTGGAGATGTCCCAAGGTGCTAGGAAATGGTGAAACCTCTACAAATGGTAGGAAATGAGTTTTCTAGAGGAATACACCTATTTGGACTCCTAGGTAGTGTTTAGATAAGGCATTTAACTATCATCAAGGTGTCTAAACCCTAGGAATCAAGAGGGAACAAGTCCATTCTCAAGATGCCATTGAATGACCCAAGCTTGTGATGAAAACACAAGGAGAATGACTTGCTTTGGGTTTGGAATAGAGCCTCTAATGATCTCTAGCAATTGTGGCTTCTATCTCCTCAAAATCCCCCTCTCTCCGCTAAAAAATGAATCCCCATCTTTAAATAGATTTTCTTTCAATGGTCAAAAAATGGGTAGATTTGCGCATCTCTGATTGATCGGAAGAAGGTCGGATTGATCGGAGACCAGTCCGATTGATCGGAAATCAAGTCCAGTGGATTCTTTAGAAGATATTCCGATTGATCGTAACATGGTCCGATTGATCGGACTGACCCCTTACGATGGATCGGAAGTATGTCCGATTGATCGAAAATTTGTCCAGTGGATTTTCAAATTTTACGGGAACAAATTCCGATTGATCGGAGATTCTGTCCGATGGATCGGAGTCCAATCGAAGCCAACGTCCAATTGATCGGAGATCAATCGGAAATTACTGTTTGATCTGTTTTGATTACAGTAGCTTCCACCTCTTTAATTAGTCTAACTTATCATGTTTTTCATGGAGTTCTAAGACTAATGATGATGACTAAGGGTATACCTAGTTGGTCCAAGTCATCTAAGAGGTTATGGGTTAGGTTTTGGTCAAGGTAAGGCACACCAAGGCATCACTTTTACCTGTTTCTTCCTCCTTGATGCAGCAGGGCCACTTGAGTCTTCGGTCTTCATCTTCATTAAGCTCAACCGACACTAGACCCACTGACCTAAGTGATTGACAAATAAGGTGCACTGGTATGCCACAGAAAAGTGCACTAACACCCATACCTTCCATTCCCCCTCCCATGCCATCCTACTCCCCCTCCCATGCTAGCCATTCTCATCTCATTTTACTTATCTCTAGAAAACCCCAAGCATCCCAAGTACCACACGTCCCCGTCATTTTAAGCTAGAAAGAGAGAGAAGATCAAGGGAGATTAGGACAAGGAATTAGAAGGTGGAGATCAAAGCTTGGAGAGCCCTAACCATCATCCGAACTGTTCAATCAATCATCCAATTCAATTCAACCGTTCATCTTTCAAGGTGAGTGCAAGGGGGGACATAAACTCCACTTTTCCTTGTTTGCCGTTCATTTTTTTGGGCCCACAAGTGGGCCATGCTATGAGACAGCGTGGACCACCCTGTGTGGCCCCCCATGATGCTTATTTTTCCATCTTAACCCCATTCTTTAGATCATAAAGATCCAAATGAAGGAAAAATGCAAAATTTGGCTTGATCCAGAAATTTGGGCCCTCCTTGTGATGGACAACCAGATGGATGGATTGGATCATCCATGTATGGACCCCACCAGTTAGAAATAGTAATACTACTACTACTACTAATAATAATAATATAAAAAAAGAAAAGAAAAAGAAGTCCAAACGCTGGACGTTCTCAGCGTCTCTGACGCTGGAACTGTCCAGTGTCCAGATTCCAGAACCAAAGGAGTGGGGTCCCAACTCGTGGGACCCACCATGATGTATGGATTTAATCCACACCGTCCATATCTTCTGCCAGGTCATGTTAGGCCTTGGACCAAAAAAATGAGACATAACCAAACCAGATCTCAAGTGGACCACACCATAGAAAGTAGTGAAGACAATGATACCACTGTTGAAAACTTCTTAGGCCCACTATGGTATTTATATGCCATGCAACCCACCTAATATAAGACTCATTGGGTTCCCCATGAGCTGGGAAACCTGATAGACGGAGTGGATCGTACTCATGTGGACCCCACTTAAAAAAAAAAAAAGGAGTCCGGACGATGGACGTCCTCAGCGTTAGAGACGTTGGAACTGTCCAACGTCAGGATGCTAGAATGGCATGAGTGGGGTCCCCACTCGTGGGACCCACCTTGATGTTTGTGTTGGATCCTCACTGTCCATCTGTTTTACCGGATCATCATAGGACCAGGGCCCAAATATGAAACAGATCTAAATCTTAAGCAGACCGCACCACATGAAATAGTGGGGAGAATGATGTCTACTGCTGATCTTTCCTCGGCCCACTTTGATGTTTGTAGCCCACGTAACATACCCAATATAGGGCTCTTTGGGGCCCCCATGAGCTGGAAAATCTGATCGACGGAGTGGATCATCCTCATGTGGGCCCCACTTGATGAAATCAACAAAAAAATAAATAAATAAAAAAGAGACAAAAACAGCGTTGAACGCTGGCTCCTCACAGCGTCAGAGGCGCTGGGAGTAACCAGCGTCCACGGACGCTGGGCTCCTTGGCTGCCCAGCAGGTGGCCCACTCGTGTGACCCACCATGATGTATATGTATCATCCACGCCGTCCATCCCTTTTGCCAAATCATTTTAGGCCTCAGGTTCAAGTTTGGGCCAAATCCACTTCCCAAGTGGGCCGTATCATGGGACACAGTGGGGGGACAATGATGTCCACTGTTGAAACCATCCTAAGCTCACCATGATGTTTATCTTCCATCCACTGGATGAAAGAGAAAACACAAATTTTAGCCTGATTCAAACTAACGTGACCCCAGGGGGTCCCACGCTGCCCAGCAGGTGGCCCACCCTGTGGGTCCCACAATGATGTACCTATTTTACCAACGTTGCCCATCTGTTTTTCCATGCCATTTTAGGACATGGCCTTAAAAAAATGAGGCAGATCCAAACGTCAAGTGGACCACACCCGCAGGGAACAGTGGTCATTGATGCCCACCATTGAAAACTTTCTTGGGGCCACTGTGATGATTATCTTTCATCCAACTAGAGGTTGTGGGCCAAGCTTTGGGTTCCACCTTGATGGATGTATTGTGTATCATGCCATCCGTCTTGATCGACGCATGGGGCCCAATTTTGAGTGGGCTTCACTCAAAAAATGGAGGTGATTGAATACCTACCACTAAAACTTCCTAAGACCTATGATGATGTGTATTTGCTATCCGACCGGTGGGCGAGGCCCGCCATGGTCCCCCCTTTGATATATATGTTTTATCCATGTTGTACACCTATTTCGTCAGCCTATTTTGTATGTGCAGGCCCAAGTATGGGGCCGATGTGGTCTCAAGTGGGCTATGCCATGAAGACCTTTACATTCCCAATGAGGCCCACAGTCTAGGTCCCACTCTCTACATATATTGGGCCATTTAAGGCCAACATCACATGATATGTTTGGTAACATGTGAAATTGCGTCGGGTAGCCTAACACGACACCCTATGCATACAAGTGCGGAAGCTTAAGGAGCAACTAGAATTATGACTAAGTCCCAGAGGGGGGGTGATTAGGACCTTTTAAACTCTTTTCGCCTACTTAACAGATTTAACAAATTAAACTACGTAAGCGATTAACACTTCAGCTTCCAAGCCTTAGTGGGTCCAATCAAAAGACTAACAAATGATAAATGTGATAAACACCTAGTCTAAGCAACTCAAATAGACTATAGAGGATGGAACAACAACAACTCAAGTCTACTAAAGGAGTGAAAGTACATCTTGTGTGAGTGGAGGTGCCTATCAAGTGCCTAGCATACATTCCTCCCTAAGCATTCATAATTAATAAGTTAAACACAATGCATAAACAAAAATGTGCTCAAGAACAATCATAAGCACAAGGATGTATAGTGGTTCGACTACTTGTCTACTCCACACCCGGTTCAAGTACTCAACTCCTTTGAGCACACCGGCATTTACTGGGGAGTTTAAATCTGATTCCTCCCAACCAAGCAGTTTTAACTCGGATCCACCCAACCGAGGAGTTTACAGGTTCCTCCCAACCTACACGTTTGCACCCGTGTTGGTGGCTCCCCCTTGGAGACTTTGTTTAGGCCGACTAACGAGCCAAGAAACGGCTAACATCCCTAGATTTTAGGCCGACTAACAGGCCAAGGACCGGCAAACGACCCTGGTTCGAGTTTGTCAAACAAACTCTACACTCAACTCCCACAGGGAATTGAGTAGATGGACTCCAACAAAGACAACCTTACTTGTCGGATTGAGCCCATTTATAGCGCCGCTTTGGGTTACTTCTTCTTGCTCTCCCGTGCTTGAATCAGCTCCCCTTGTGCTCCCCCGATCTTTGATGCCGCTGCTTTGCCAAGGCTTCAGCTCCAAGATCAGCTACCTTGCATGTGATGCTCCATTGAAGATGCCCAAGGTGCTAAGGAATGGTGAATCCTCTACAAATGGTAGGAAATAGGTTTTCTAGAGGAATACACCTATTTGAACTCCTAGGTAGTGTTTAGACAAGGGATTTAACTATCATCAAGGTGTCTAAACCCTAGGAATCAAGAGGGAACAAGTCCATTCTCAAGATGCCATTGAATGGCCTAAGCTTGTGATGAAAACACAAGGAGAATGACTTGCTTTGGGTTTGGGATAGAGCCTCTGATGGTTTCTAGCAATGGTGGCTTCTATCTCCTCAAAATCCCCTCTCTTGGCCCTAAAATCGAATCCCCTGCTTTTATAAAGTTTCCTCAAACGGTCAAATAATGGGCAGATTCGCGTAGGATCGGGCACCCAGAATCCGGTCGATTTTAAGAGTTTAAATGCTGGACAGAGTTGAACCTGGTCGGGCGCCCAGACACGTTGTGGTCAGGCGCCTGGTGTCCATTTTTTCACTAGTTGGGTGCCCGGTGTAAACTTGGTCGGGCGCCCGGAATTCAATCCTCAAAGTGGTCTTGTGCTCCTGGATGACTTTTGCACTGGTCGGGCACCTGGACATGTTGTGGTCGGCGCCCGATGACCACTGGACTTATTAGGCCAACTCTCTTTGGACGGATTCCCTCTGGTCGGGTGCCCGGTGGACACTGGGTCAGGCGCCCGGCTTGGCATGAATATCTGCTGCATTTTCTGTTTTTTCAGCAGATCATGCAACCTCTTTGGCCATTCTTTTGGTGGTCTTTTAGGACACCTAGGGCCAATCTAAGATGACTAAGGGTATGCCTATTGGGTCATGGTCATCTAGAGGTTAATGGTTTGGGTAGATACTAGGTTCGGGCTCACCAGGGCATCACTTTTAACTGTTTCATCTTTCTTGATGCAGCCGGTCCGTCTTGAGTCTTCGGTCTTCGTCTTCATTTAGCTCAACCGACACTAGACGCACTGACCTAAGTAATTGACAAACAAGGTGCACTAGTATGCCACAGAAAAGTGCACTAACAATCTCCCCCTTTGTCAATTACTTACAAAAACCTATCCTAGCAAAACAAAATACATTACATGTCAAGATTCAAATAAATTTTACAACTCGAAAACTAAGACATGTAACTAGGCAAGCTCCTCTTAAATGCTCCCCCATAACCTGTCAATCCCTGCATCACAAAACATAGCAACCTAGTTTTGGTGGCACTTGATCTTTCTCCCCCTTTTTGTCAGCAATTGATGAACTATTCTCTCCCCCTTAATGATATATCACTTAAGGTTAAGGTAAGAGTAGATAGTATGTCACAGTTATAACTATAAGCACATGCTAACTAGAGAGAGTATAGGGTGCATGAACATATAAAACATGGAGCATGCATGGGAACATGATTAACAAGAAATGTACTATTCTAAGCATAGTTAATCATGCAAAATTGGTCATTTATGATATACATTAAGCATTGAAGATCAAAGGGATTATAACCCAATTAACCAACCTCCCCACTTGGTATATCAAGACCAATAAAAAGCAAAGATTAACATATAATTAAGAATGAAATTCAGCAAGATTAGCTAATCTAAGCATGGTGATAATCTAGCAAGAAAATGTATCAAATAAAAGCAAAGCTAAATTATCAAAATTTGGGCTAATGAGGCTTAAATCCTCTGATTTGCCCATACACGCAGAAATGAGGCTGAAATCCTCAGATTTACCTATCGATGCCTTTCTAGCTACCCTTCCTAACTATGTTTAGTTTGATTAGTGCTACAACCCGAAGATTGCACACCCAAGTATAGGTAGCGAAGTAGTAAAATACTCGGTAAGACCGAGGTCGATCCACAGGGATTGGGATTAAGAACACTTAGAGGAAATAGTTTAGGTGAGTGAGATGAAATCTGGTTTAATCCACAAGAGTGGAGCAAGTTGTGTGTGGTGAAGGACAAAAATAGAAAAGGGGCTAAGGCATCAGGGATCCACCTTTGATTCATTCACAAGATTTGATTCATTGGTCTACCTATAACTCGACTGAAATCAAATAAAGATTCATTCCAATCGGAAGATGAAATAGTTAAACCACTGCATATTTCATAAAAGATGGTGATCTGAACCGATTGATTTGACCATGAAGCACTCGTTAGTTGATCGCAGGGAATTCCAAGCATCCACTGTGCCCGGAGTCGACAATGGATCAAGGAATTGTACAGATTAACAACTTTGCCAACAAGTCAACCGATAAGATCACAATTCATACGATCAAATGCATACTTACAAGATAGGAGGCTTTGATTGACCGATCCAACCGTTAAGATCTCGTCTATCGATCGCAGGGAATCCAAAGCATCCAATGTGCCCGGAGTCTACAATGGATCAAGGGATTTTACAGATCGATGACTTTACCTGCACTTGCTCAATGACCGTAGGGAATCCAAAGCATCCAACGTGCCCGGAGTCGACGATGGATCAAGGGACTTTATCGATCATGAACTAGCTAATTGGTGTGCAAGGGATCCCAAGCATCCAACGTGCCCGGAGTAGACGATGGATCAAGGGGCTTGCACAACAATAACGTCCGCCGAGGTGGATAACCAAACCAATCAACCAAAGAGAACTCCAACATTTACACCACACAATGTTGAACTAAAAGAACCATAGCTTGCAAATTTCTTCAAAGGCTTCACCCCTAGCCTTAGCTAGAGGTTTAGCCAACCATGCTACAATGGAAGACTAAATTCTCTACAAAGGAGAAAACTACTCTACACTACAAAAGAAAGAAAGGAAACTAAAGAAGAGAAGGGAGGAGTTGTAGAGAATTGGATTTGAGGGATGGGATGAGATCCTTGAAATGAGGAGGAGAGGCCTCCTTTTATAGACTTTTGAGAGGCTCCCAAGCCTCCTCCCAATCCTAGGTGGCACTCCAAACCCAAAGCAGATTTTTATTTAGGTTCGGGCTTGGAGTTAGGCTTGGATGGACATGTGGCAAGAAAAGTACTCCAAGCCTAGGTGGCACTCCAAACCCAAAGCAGATTTTTTTGGAGGTTTGGGAATGGAGTGAGGCTTGGATGATGAGGTGGCATGATAGCCTTACACAAGTGTTGGGAAAGAAGAGAGAGAGAGAGAGAGAGAGAGAGAGAGAGAGAGAGAGCTTCTCTCTTGCAGCCATGGTGGAGATGATGGAGTCTTGGCGGATGTCCAGCATCTGGATGGTGTAGCTGAGATGGGATTCTTCATCATGCTGATTTGTACAGGGGCTGTTTACTTGGACGGCTGAGATGGAGCCGGTGGGACATGCTGGAAATGGGCGGTGGAAGATGATCTCATTTGATCAGTTGGACTGTGATGATGGAGTGGATGGAAGAGGATGGATGAACGGCGAATCAGGTCCACCAGTTGTTGGATGATCAACCCATTGATTTGATGCTCATGAAATTGTGGCCCGCCTTGCTGAATGTGATGGCGTGGATTGAAGTTTGGGCGGCTGGTGGAGTTGGATCTCCATCATGCTGACCAGCTGATCGGATGGTTGAGATGTCCTCCACTTGTCACTTGATGCATGGCTGGTGCCACATGTGGACATCCAATCTTGATCTTTAAGCTTGCATGCTTGCTTGATCACGATAATACATACAGGCACAACCTGAATTTCTAATGAGCGGTTGTGATGCGGTCCACCATAGCATGTGATCCATCCTTTGACCTTTTTGGTTCAGTTTCCTTCAAGATTGCCACACACTTTATCTTGATCACTTTTAGGCCTTAAAACGTCCAGATTGACTCGGATTTTGTCCAACCTCTCCTGATCACCTGAAGACAGAAAATTCACCTAATGAGAGATAATTAACCGGAAAAACAATGATAATGCCCTTAACAACCAGGGTTAATTACACAATATTAGGTACTTATCACACCCCCCAACCAACATTTTGCTAGTCTCTAGCAAAACATGTGAAAATCATCAAAGGATTTTTCAAAATACTACAATTAATCTTATCCTTGACAGTTTTCACCAATCGAAACCTATCTCGAGACTTCTCTTATTTCCTAATGAAACAAAGATAAAGAGGAAAAAAAAAAAGGTTCAATGTATGTGATCCTTCAAGTTATCTAAACAGTAGAGTTTCCAAGGCATATAGTTTTGAGAATATATAAACCTAGATTCTAGCTACTTTAGTCAACAACCTAATTGAGTTCAAAGCATTAATCATTCAATAGAAACATTCTAAACATTGAGTTCCATGGTGCACTGTGAAGTCTAGCCTTGACACAACTAGGGGTTCAGTCTTCTACTTTCATGTTAACACTGATGATTGAAGAGAATGGTCAAATCAACCAAGTCACTGATTCCGAACCTCGCTACTGTTCTTTTCAATATTTTTCCAACTTTTGATTGATTTTTTTTTTTAACCAAGAGCCGATAGCCGAAGACTCCAAAAGGCTCACTTCGTACTATGGTAATGTTTTGTAATGGTAACGACAATGGATGAAAATCCTTACCCCAAATTACTGTGAATATTCCCTTTTTTTCACTTTTTTTTTATTAACTTAAGTAGACAAGGATCTCCAGGCTTGGTGTCTATCACTCTCAACAATCATCAAGTCAACATTATAGTATCAAACTCAAATCCTGGTAGTGCAAGCTAGATGTGAACTTGTGAAAATTCATGACTCAATCAATGTTTATCATTTTCTAATAGAAAATTAATGGAAAGAACTCAATTTTGAAATTTATTGAAGCAACTAAACTCTAAGTTTTAACATTGTCATCACTAAATTCCTTTTCATTCTACTATTCAAATTATTTCAAAATCACATAAATCCCTAGATTTTTTTTAAGGCTAAAGAAATAATAATTTACAGTCAATACAACCACAAAATTTCCTGTTCCTTTTGTGCAATGCACATAGACCACGTATCATCTGACAGACTCCTTCGACCACAAGATGAGCCACATCCTCACATTTCCCATGATCAATTCAGTTTGGGGTCTTATGCTGCTCATAATACCATGAGAGTGTGCTTCACCTCCCAGCTGCCTTAATCCCCTTCATGATTTCTGAGAACAGGGAATATCTGTCGGTTTCAACAGCGATTTCCAACTAAGGTCCTCTATCACGGTGCGTTTAACATGAATAGGATGTTTCCAATAAAACCTAATAATAATTTTTTTAATGACCTAAAATAGCAAAGAGATAGGCAAAATAGCAAAGAGATAGACAATTGGAAAGATTTTTCACAAGAATTCCACACCCCCCAACCTAAATGTAACATTGTCCTCAATGTTGAAAAATGAATGCATAGACAAATGCAACATGAGAGAAAAATGGTAAAGAATAGAGGGTAAAGAGTACCTGAGAGGATGAATACCTGTAAGCGCTGGAATTTTTCAAGTTGCCAAAACAAAATACAAGAAACAAACTAACCTACTAGTATACAAAAGGGGATCTCCGTCAGACTAGGAGATCAATCCTGATAAACAGGATCTTCCAGAGGGGTGGATTCCTCCTCTGGGGCAAATTCCTCAAGAAAGGGCTTCAAACGTTGCCCGTTCACTTTAAATACATTTCCATTTTTGGGGTTCTCAATCTCAATAGCCCCATGAGGGTAAACAGTTTTGACTACAAAAGGGCCGGTCCATCGAGATTTCAGCTTTCCTGGAAACAGATGTAGCCTAGAATTGTACAAGAGAACTTTCTGAGATGGTTCGAAAGATCTTCGAAGGATATTCCTGTCATGGAATACCTTCGTTCGTTCGTTGTATATTCTGACATTATCATAAGCCTCATTCCGGATTTCCTCCAACTCGTTCAGCTGGAGTTTGCGAAGCGAGCTGGCCTTGTCAAGATTGAAATTGAATTTCTTTATAGCCCAATAGGCTTTATGTTCCAACTCCACAAGCAGATGGCAAGCTTTCCCATAGACAAGTCTATAGGGAGACATTCCAATCGGGGTTTTGTACGCTATATGGTAAGCCCACAATGCATCGGTTAGTCTTAGAGACCAATCCTTGCGGTCTGGATTCACAGTTTTTTCTAAGATGTGTTTGATATCCCTGTTGGAAACTTCTGCTTGACCACTTGTTTGTGGGTGATAGGGCGTACTCACCTTGTGTGTGATATCATATCTCTTCATCAAAGCCTCGAAAGGTCTGTTACAGAAGTGTGTACCCCCATCACTGATAATGGCTCGAGGCGTCCCAAATCTTGATAGAATATTCTCTTTTAGAAATCGTAGAACCGTTTTGTGATCATTGGTTCTACACGGGATTGCCTCAACCCATTTGGAGACATAATCGACAGCCAATAGGATATACAGATATCCAAATGAGGAAGGGAATGGTCCCATGAAATCGATGCCCTAACAGTCGAAAACTTCGATGATCAATATCAGATTTAAAGGCATCATATTTCTACGGGAGATTCCTCCCAACTTCTGACAACGGTCACATGCTTTGCAAAAAACATGGGTGTCCTTGAATATTGAAGGCCAGTAGAAACCGCACTGGAGAATCTTGGCAGCGGTTTTCTTAGAAGAGAAATGACCACCACATGCATAAGAATGGCAAAAGGAGATGACACTGGTTTGTTCATTATCGGGAACACACCTCGTTATGATCTGATCTGGGCAGTATTTGAACAAATACGGATCATCCCAGAAAAAGTTACGTACCTCTGTGAAAAATTTCCTTTTATCTTGTGGGGTCCAATGACTCGGAATTCTTCCTGCAACAAGATAGTTAACAATGTCAGCAAACCAAGCTTGGCAAGAGACTTCAAACAACGATTCATCAGGGAAAGTGTCCTTTATCGGTGTCATCTCTACGGAATCAGAGAGTACTAGGCGAGACAAGTGATCAGCCACTACGTTTTCTACTCCCTTTTTGTCTCAGATCTCAAGGTCGAATTCTTGGAGCAAAAGGATCCACCTGAGCAAGCGAGGCTTAGCATCTTTCTTAGAAAGAAGATACTTGAGAGCCGCATGATCAGTAAAAATCACAATTTTGGACCCAATCAAGTAGGACCTGAACTTGTCAAGTGCAAAGAGTACGGCAAGGAGTTCCTTTTCTGTAGTAGAGTAGTTTACTTGCTGTTCGCTCACCTCAAGTGTAAGGCTGCGATGTAGTAATAAATCTCGGTAAGACCGAGGTCGATCCATAGGGAATTAGAAACAACTTCCAAACTATTCCAGCAACTAAGTTTTGCAAGAAAATCAGATTTAATTGGGTAATTAAACTAAAACAGTAACTTAATAGAAATTCAGTGATTTAAAGTACTAAGGCATTCAACGATCCACTTGTAGCAATCCCATGTCAATTCAATCAATCCAAGTAGAGAACACAACTAGATTTGAAGTCCTATCTCTCATCTAGTTGGAAAATAAAGCATTCACACACATTCAATCCAAATCAAGTTGAACTTCCTAGTTCTAGTCCCATTCAATCAATGTAGAATTCAAAACCATAGCCTTCGGAGTAACAGCCATGCCTATGGACTATGGCCTACTCAAGGATTACTGTAATTCGAATATAAACAAGCATCATATGATAATCTCAGAGAATTGCAAGGAATTCATGTCCGGAGCATATGAACTCTCATAAAACATCTCAAACTACCACTTTAAGAACTAGAATATGAAAATTCCAAACTTGAATTGAAAATTACTTGAATTAACTTGAATCAAACATGAAATTAGCTACAAGCTTCACCTCTCAGCCTTAGCTGAGAGATTCTAGCCGAGCATTGTCATACTACAACTAGAACTCATAATAAAAGCATAAAAACTAGAAAAACCGAAAATTGGAGAGTTGCAGACACTCCACGACAGCTTTCTCTCTCTAAAACCACGTCCCTTAGCTTCTATGATGACCTAAGAAGAGCCCCTAGGTGTCCTTTTATAGTGGGAAAGCTCCCTTGTGTCGAAAACATCCAGAATCTGCGTAAGGTTACGCAGTGCGCAGCGAATTTCGGAGTGCCGTTTTAGAAAGGTCTCTGTTTGCGCAGAGCCGACCGGTCTAGACCAGTCGGACTGGGCTGACCGACCGGTCACAACCGGTCGGACCTATCTGTTCAACAGTCCAGGGAGTTCAATGAGAGGGTCGACTGATTGGCCAACCGGTCACGACCGGTCGGACTGGGTTGGCTGTTGATCCAGCAAGCTTCCAGAGAGCACCGACCGGTGCCGACCGGTCAAGACCGGTCGGATCAACTGGTCCTCCTTCTAGTGATGTCCAGAGATGTGGCCGACCGGTTGGACGACCGGTCGAACTTGTTTTTCTTCTTCTTTTTCTTCGTTTCTTCATTCTCTTTTCTTCCTCTTTCTTCTTCCTTCTTTGGTCCATCTTGGACCTTCTTTCAAAGGTTCTAAATGGCCCCTTTTTGGTCTCCAATTGCGTGAAGTCTGCTCTCATCCCTACAATGATGGGCCTTTTAATCATGAAAATCATGCATACCATGTCATGTAGTGGGCAATGCAATGTATAAATTGGAGGTTCAACACACCTCCCAACCAGCTTTTTGCTTGTCCCGAGCAAAACATGCGTGAAACAATTTCAAACCTCCAAACCCAACTCTCCTTCAGAAACCATGATTCTATCCATTCCAAGAGGTACACGTATAAAATTTGAAAAAATTAGGTGATTGAAGCTGAAATCTTGGACTCTCAGAACATAATAAGTGTCTACATGAAATTCCTGCTGATTGATTGATAAATAGAAGAACTCGAACAAATTCAGCCTAGTGTGCATAGTGAAAGTTCATCTCATGAGTTTCTGAGATCATCTTCTTCATAGATTAAGTAAACCAAGGATTTTAAGGTGCACAGAGTAATAACAAGCCTATGACAGGAATTTTCCTTACCGTCCTTCCGACGGCTTTCACACTACGTCCCATTTTCGGCTTTGGTTACGGTTCGACCATCCCCGGTTGGTAATAGGTAACCCTTTTTGAAATTTTCCACCATTTTTCCTTCATTCCCGATTTCATCCTTCATTTCCTTTTTCTTTTAAATTAGATAGGATTTTTAAAAATCCATATCTTTCATTATTTTTCCATGGACAAGGATGGACAAAATACCCCGGCTTGGTTTCTCAACACCCTTAAATCAAAGTCTAGCTAATCCACAAATCACATAAACCTTTCAACTCATGAAAATCGTGTAATGTGAACTTGGTGTAAAAAGTGTTCAAATTTTCTATCAATCACAACAATAGGGGAACTAACATATAAAACCATTATGTTAGGGAGAAATTCAAGACTTACAACATCACACACTTCGTATCTCCTCTTCTTATACTCATATCATCTCGAATGCATGGAAATAAGGTTTTCTAAAAGAGTTTTGAAATTTTAAAAAATTCGAAAAAAAATTGGGCATGTGAGGCTCGAAATGTTGCAACATGCTAGATGAGGAATCTCATCTCACCCCCCAACCAAATCTTGCATTGTCCTCAATGTAAAAAGATATGCAATTAGCATGAACATGAGAGCAATGGTAAAATATGAGAGAGTGAGAACAATAGTACCTGAGAGAGTAATCATGGAAGTCTCCAACCCAACAACTAAAACCTACTAAAACAGTAAAACTAAATAAAACCTACCTATGCTATACCTCCATCAGACTAGGAGATCAATCATCCTGATAGATAGGATCATTCAGAGTGATGGACATGTCCTCTAAATCAAATTTCTCAACAAATGGTTTAAGGTGTTGTTCATTAATTTTAAAACAGTTACCATTTGCTGCATTCTCAATCTCAACAGCCCCATGAGGAAAAACTTCTTTGATAACATATGGGCCAGTCCATCGAGATCGTAATTTTCCCAAAAAAAGATGAAGTCGGGCATTGTACAAGAGCACTTTCTGTCCTTCATGGAAAGATTTCCTTAAGATGTGCTTGTCATGAAAGGCCTTCATCTTACTCTTGTAAATTTTTGAATTCTCATATGCATCGTTCGGGATCTCATCAAGCTCATTTAATTGAAGTTTGCGAAATGAGCTAGCCTTGTCAATGTCAAAATTTAAGGCCCGAATTGCCCAATAGGCTTTGTGTTCTATCTCCACAGGCAAGTGGCAAGCTTTCCCATAGACGAGTCTATAAGGGGACATTCCAATGGGTGTCTTGTAGGCGGTACTGGTGAGCCCAAAGTGCATCATCTAATCTTAGGGACCAATCCTTGCGATCCGGTCTCACCATCTTTTCCAAAATCTGCTTGATTTCCCTATTGGAGATTTCAGCTTGCCCACTTGTTTGTGGGTGGTATGGGGTACTCACTTTATGCCTAATACCATATTTCTTCATCAAAGCTTCAAAAGGTCTATTGCAAAAGTGAGAACCACCATCACTAATGATGGCTCGAGGCGTCCCAAATCTAGAAAGTATGTTTTCTTTGAGGAACTTGAGAACCGTACGATGATCGTTGGTTCTACATGGAATAGCCTCTATCCATTTAGACACATAGTCTACGACAAGCAAAATATAGACGTGTCTAAAAGATGAGGGAAATGGTCCCATGAAATCGATGCCCCAACAGTCAAAGACTTCAAGATGTTGAATTGGGGTGAGAGGCATCATATTTCGACGGGATAATCCTCCTAACTTTTGGCAGCGCTGGTATGCTTTGCAAAACTCGTGGGTGTCCTTAAATAGCGTGGGCCAATAGAAACCACACTGTAAAATTTTTACAGTTGTTTTCTTGGCTGAAAAATGACCCCCACATGCTTGATCATGACAAAAGGAGATGACGGAATTGTGTTCATCATCAGGGATACATCTTCTTATAATTTGGTCTGGGCAATATTTAAACAATAGAGGTTCATCCCAGAAAAATCTGCGCACTTCCCTTAGAAATTTACGTTTGTCCTACGCAGTCCAATGAATCGGCATCGCGCCTATGGAAAGATAATTGGCTATATCAGCGTACCATGGTGGATGCATAGCAACAAAGAGTTGCTCATCAGGGAATGAGTCCTCAATAGGTGACTCGTCAATGAAATTAGGTAGGACTAGGCGGGATAGATGATCCGCCACCACATTTTCTACCCCCTTCTTGTCTTTGATTTCCAAGTCGAATTCTTGAAGGAGTAGGATCCATCTAAGGAAACAGGGATTAGCATCCTTCTTAGAAAGAAGGTGTTTCAGCGCCGCATGATCCGTGTAAACAATAACTTTGGATCCTATTAAGTAGGGCCTGAATTTGTCCAAGGCAAAAATGACAGCTAGGAGCTCTTTCTCCGTAGTCGAGTAATTAACTTGGGCGGGATTCAAGATCCTACTTGCATAGTAGATGACATGGGGCTTCTTATCCTTCTTTTGGCCTAACACCGCCCCAATAGCAAAATCGCTCGCATCACACATCAACTCAAAAGGAATGGACCAATCTGGTGGTTGCATGATAGGAGCGGTTGTTAACATGTCTTTTAGCTTTGAAAAAGCTAATTGACATTCGGCACTCCACTCAAATTGGTTCTCCTTTTGTAGAAGGTTACATAAAGGCCTTGAAATATGACTAAAATCCTTTATAAACCTTCTATAGAAACCGGTGTGTCCAAGGAAGGACCGCACATCGCATATGCTTTTGGGTGTTGGTAGATTGGAAATTATGTCAATTTTTGCCCGGTCTACCTCTATTCCATTGGACGAGATGATATGTCCAAGGACTATTCCTCTTTATACCATGAAATGGCACTTTTCCCAGTTTAAGACGAGTTTCTTCTCCTCACACCTCATCAAGACCAACTCCAAGTGCTTGAGACACTCATCAAACGTACAACCAAAAACAGAAAAGTTGTCCATGAATACCTCAAGAAACTCACCCACCATGTCCGAGAAAATACTCAACATGCATCGTTGGAATGTGGCGGGTGCATTACATAACCCAAATGGCATTCTTCGGTAAGCGAAGGTGCCAAACAGGCATGTAAATGTGGTTTTCTCTTGGTCCACCGGAGCTATCTCAATTTGGTTGTATCCGGAACAGCCATCTAGGAAGCAATAATAGGAATGGCCTGCTAACCTCTCCAAAATTTGATCCATAAATGGGAGAGGGAAGTGGTCTTTCCTAGTAACCATGTTGAGCTTCCTATAATCAATGCACATACGCCAACCGGTGGTCACCCTAGTCGGTATAAGCTCATTGTTAGCGTTTTCTATGATGGTAATACCGGATTTCTTGGGGACAACTTGGGTAGGACTCACCCATTGGCTATCTGAGATGGGGTAGATGATACCCACATCCAATAGCTTCAACACCTCGGCTTTGACAACCTCCATCATGTTTGGATTTAGCCGTCTTTGAGGTTGTCTAGTCCTTTTTGCATTTTCTTCAAGGTGTATACGGTGAGTGCAAACCGAAGGATTTATCCCTTTGAGATCCGCTATTGTCCAACCTATGGCTTCCCTATGTTCTTTGAGTAACTCAATCAACTTGAGCTCTTGGTCTTTCTCTAGGTGAGAGGCAATGACAACTGGGAAAGTTTCCTCTTGACCCAAATATACATATTTAAGCTTGGATGGCAATGGTTTAAGGTCAAGCTTCGGTGGTTTTATGTTAGACGGTAGAGGCCTTGATGTGATTGGTGGACAACTTTTCAAAATGGGGCCTCCACCAGCTAGTACCAACTACTGGTCTTTCTATATTCAATGCTTGCACAATTTCACTAATGATGGGGTCTTTAGAATCCATGAAATGTGCCAAGCATGTCTCCAATCTTTCTAGTGGTTCAAGTTGGAGGAGTTCTTCTTCTTCAAAAGATTCAAGCATGTTTACCTCGAAGAACTCATCATCATCGACATCCATATGTCTTTTGCCCAAGTGAAACACTATTCACCTCTAGTGTCAGTTTCCAAAAGATAGTTGCATCACCCCATTCCGGCAATTGATGATTGCATTTGATGTGGCAAGGAATGGGCGGCTTAATTTACCGGTATTTGGGTGCTAGCATCCAAAACCGGTTGCGTGTCCAAGACGATAAAATCTACCGGGTAGTAAAAATTTTCAACTTGGACTAGAACATCCTCTACTATCCCCCTCGGTACACGGATAGATCTATCAGCGAGGTGCAACGTGGTTTTGGTGGGTTTTAATTCACCAAGACCCAATTGCTCATATACCGAGTATGGGATCAAGTTCACACTCGCCCCCAAATCTAGCAAGGCACGCTCAATCCGGTAGTCTCCAATGATACATGAGACGGTGGGACTACCGGGATCTTTCAATTTTGGGGGGGTCTTTTGAGTGAGAATGGCACTCACTTGCTCAGTTAAGAAGGCCTTTTGCTGCACATTATATTTGCGTTTTGTTGTGCATAGGTCCTTTAGAAACTTGGCATAAGAGGGGATTTGTTTGATGGCATCAAGCAAAGGGATATTAATCTTGACTTGTCTGAAAATCTCTAGAATATCATAAGAGTTTGGAAGAGATTTTGGGGCAACCAATCTTGAAGGGAATGGTGCTACGGGCTTGTAAATGCGTTCTGGTTCTTGTGGGGCCAAGTTAGATCTATCCTCATCCTCAGAATTTACTGAATCATTAGGCTCATCGGCCTTCACCGGAATAGATTTGTCAATTTGTTTACCACTTCTAAGAGTGGTGATGGATTTGGCTTGCTTCATGTTTTTTTTGGAAGGATTAGGGATGCTCACTTCATGTACTTGCTTTGGATTGGGCTGAGGTTGGGCCGGAAAGGTCCCTTCCTTAGCATTCAAGCGTCCCTTAATCTCATCAACCGAGACTTTAAGCTCTTGGAACATTTGCTGATTTTGATTGATTTGCGTTTGCCCTTGTATAAACGCTTTTAAGGTATCCTCCATTGAGAACTGAGGTGGGGCCATATTTTGCATGGGTGGCTCTCTTTGAGAGTTGGTAGGATTGCCTGTAGGAGCATTCTTCCAACTAAAATTTGGATGGTTCTTCTAACTCTCATTGTACGTATTACCCATCGGTCCATTGAACAGCCGTTGATACCCATATGTGGCATTTGCATGTTCATGTAATACCTCTTGAAATGCAGGAATTGTGGGACAATCTTGCGTAGCGTGTAAATCGGTGAGGCAAATCCCACATATGGTTTCAACAGCTTCATTGGACTTTGGAACTCCACTTTTACTAAGTTTCATGGCCTTAACCTTCCTTATGAGGTTGGCTATCCTTGCATTCACGTCGTCTTCCTTCTTAAGGACATAGATCCCTCCTTTCTCTTGAGTGGGCTTGGGGTTATTGGGTTTATCTGAGGTGTCCCAAGATTGGGCATTTTCAGCCAACATGTCCAAGTAACTCCAAGCCTCATCTGGATTTTTACTCATAAACTCGCCATTGCACATCATCTCTACGAATTGGTGCATATTGGAACTTAATCCATCATTGAAAAAATTTATAATTCGCCAACTCTCATAGCCATGATGTGGGCAAGCAAGTAGGAGGTCCTTAAATCTCTCCTAACATTGAAAAAAGATTCACCCTCTTTAGCCAAGAAATTCGTTATGGCTCTTCGAAGGGTGTTCGTTTTATGAGCCGGGAAGAACTTTTTCAAGAATTCCCGGGTCATCTCAACCTATGACCCAATCGAATGTGGTCTAAGAGAGTGAAGCCAATCTTTGGCTCTTTCTTTCAATGAAAAGGGAAAAAAGTTTAAGTCTAATGGTATCTTCTGAAACATTGGCGTACTGCAAGGTAGCCACTACTTCTTCAAATTCTTTCAAGTGTAAGTATGGGTGGTCAGAGTCTAGCCCATGGAACTTTGGTAAGAGTTGAATTACACCCGATTTTATGTCAATGTTTCCCCCGTTTGGTGGTAGAACCACACAAGAGGGTGTAATGGCACGGGCTGGTTGTAGGGAATCCCACAATGATCTCAGTGGAGGAACATTATGTACCTCATTCTCTCCTACTCCTTCTTGATTTGCGTTTGTAGTTGGAGTAGGGGGGGGGGGGGGGGGGGGGGGGGGGGGGAGGATTCCTTAAAGGTGTTTGATCCATACTCCTCAAACTTTCACAATGCTCTTGGTAATTTCGGACTCGTCTATGGACTGACAATGGTCCAACTAAACCACCTTCAGATTGGAGACGATTTGAGTGGTTACGTTCCCAACGGGACATAAACCACTCAACAAAAACTATACTAGTCCTAAATCCTAGAAATCTGAAAATAGAAAATCTGTAAAAAAGCTAAGTTAGAAAGGTATCACCTGATGCGCTTTTAACTAGAGAAGAAAACCTACAAAACCAAATAATTTGTTAGTTCTAGAAAAAATCAGAAAACCTATCTACTTCTACTTCTACAGCCACTAAAACAATTTGAAAACTGTTATCTAAGTTCCCCGGCAACGGCGCCAAAAACTTGTTCGCTCACCTCAAATGTAAGGCTGCGATGTAGTAATAAATCTCGGTAAGACCGAGGTCTATCCACATGGAATTAAAAACAACTTCCAAACTATTCCAGCAACTCAGTTTTGCAAGAAAATCAGATTTAATTGGGTAATTAAACTAAAACAGTAACTTAATGGAAATTCAGTGATTGAAAGTACTAAGGCATTCAAGGATCCACTTGTAGCAATTTCATGTCAATTCAATCAATCCAAGTAGAGAACACAACTAGATTTGAAGTCCTATCTCTCATCTAGTTGGAAAATAAAGCATTCACACACATTCAATCCAAATTAAGTTTAACTTTCAAGTTCTAGTCCCATTCAATCAATATAGAATTCAAAACCATAGCCTTCGGAGTAACATCCATGCCTATGGACTATGGCCTGCTCAAGGATTACTATAATTCGAATCTAAACAAGCATCATATGATAATCTCAGAGAATTGCAAGGAATTCATGTCCGGAGGACATGAACTCTCATAAAACATCTCAAACTACTACTTTAAGAACTAGAATATGAAAATTCCAAACTTGAATTGAAAATTACTTGAATTAACTTGAATCAAACATGAAATTAGCTACAAGCTTCACCTCTCAGCCTTAGCTGAGATATTCTAGCCGAGCATTGCCATACTACAACTAGAACTCATAATAAAAGCATAAAAACTAGAAAAACCGAAAATTGGAGAGTTGCAGACGCTCCACGACAGCTTTCTCTCTCTAAAACCACGTCCCTTAGCTTCTATGATGACCTAGGAAGAGCCCCTAGGTGTCCTTTTATAGTGGGAAAGCTCCCTTGTGTCGAAAATATCCAGAATCTGTGTAAGGTTACGCAGTGCGCAGCGAATTTCGGAGTCCCGTTTTAGAAAGGTCTCTATTTACGCAGAGCCGACCGGTCTAGACCGGTCGGACTGGGCTGACTGACTGGTCACGACCGGTCAGACCTATCTATTCAACAGTCTAGGGAGTTCAATGAGAGGGCCGACTGATTGGCCGACCGGTCACGACCGGTCGGACTGGGTTGGCTGTTGATCCAGTAAGCTTCCAGAGAGCACCGACCAGTCAAGACCGATCGGACCAACTGGTCCTCCTTCCAATGATGTCCAGAGATGTGGTCGACCGGTTGGACGACCGGTCGGACTTGTTTTTCTTCTTCTTTTTCTTTGTTTCTTCATTCTCTTTTCTTCCTCTTTCTTCTTCCTTCTTTGGTCCATCTTGGACCTTTTTTCAAAGGTTCTAAATGGCCCCTTTTTGGTCTCCAATTGAGTGAAGTCCGCTCTCATCCCTACAATCACAAAACATGCATTAGATGGATAAATTGGAGGTTCAACACTTGCGCACTGTTCAAGGTTCTACTTGCGTAGTATATAACATAGGGCTTCTTGTCTTTTCTTTGCCCCAAAACTGCCCCAACAGCGTAGTGACTTGCGTCACACATGATTTCAAAAGGTATAGTCCAATCGAGTGGTTGCATTATCGGTGCGCTGGTCAACATGCCTTTAAGCTTAGTGAAAGCTTCTTGGCAGTCATTGGTCCACTTGAATGGAGCATCCTTTTGCAGGAGATTGCATAATCGACGAGAGATATGACTGAAGTCCTTTATAAATCTCCTATAAAATCCTGCATGATCCAAGAAAGAACGAATGTTTCGTACACTTATGGGGGCTGTTAGGTTGGCAATGAAGTCGATCTTTGCCTTGTCTACTTCTATTCCGTTGGACGAAATATTATGTCCGAGAACAATTCCCTTTTGAACCATAAAATGACACTTTTACCAATTCAAAACAAGATTCTTTTCTTCACACCTTGTCAAGACCAATTGTAAATGGTTCAAACATTCATCAAAGGAACAACCAAATACCGAGAAGTCGTCCTTGAAGACTTCTAAGAAATGTCCAACCATGTCAGAGAAAATGCTGAGCATGCATCTCTGAAAAGTGGCAGGAGCATTACACAGTCCGAAAGGCATCCTTTTGTACACAAAGGTGCCAAATGGACAAGTGAATGTGGTTTTCTCTTGATCTTCTAGGGCAATCTCTATTTGGTTGTATCCAGAGCACCCATTTAGGAAACAGTAATAGGAGTGACTAGCTAACCTCTCTAACATTTGATCAATGAATGGTAAAGGAAAGTGGTCCTTCCTAGTAACAGTATTCAGTTTCCTATAGTCGATACACATTCTCCAACCAGTAGTGACTCTAGTTGGTACCAACTCATTGTCTGCATTCGCAACTATGGTAACTCCAGATTTTTTTAGGTACCACTTGGGTTGGACTTACCCATTGGCTACCTGAAATAGGGTAGATGATACCCACATCTAATAGCTTGAGGACCTCGGCTCTAACCACTTCAGTCATGTTTGGATTCAATCTCCTTTGTAGTTGTCTAGAGGGTTTAACATTCTCCTCGAGGTGTATCCTATGGGTACAAATCAGGGGATCAATTCCCTTGATGTTAGCAATTGTCCAACCTATGGCATCCTTGTGTTCCTTGAGAACATTGATCAATTTCTCCTCTTGGTCTTTATCAAGGTGAGATGAAATAACCACAGGAAAAGTATTGTCTTGACCTAAGTATGTATATTTCAGTGCCAAAGGTAATGGCTTCAGGTCAAGCTTTAGTGCTTCAATTCTTGATGGTAGAGGTCGTGAATCATTTAGAGAGAGTTTTTCAAAATGGGGCCTCCACTGGTTTGTATCATGCACAAGGGTGGATTCTAACAATCCATTCACCACTTCCAAAATTGTCTCATCATCAGAATCAGCAAAGTGGGCTAGACATGCTTCTAAGGGTTCGGACAGAGAGGTTAGAAGGAATTCTTCTTCCATGAGGGTATCGATCAGGTTGGCCTCATGGATCTCATCATCATTCCCTTGTTGTTTACACATGTTGAAAACATTTAGCTCTAACTTTATATTGCCAAATGAAAACTTCACGACCCCATTCCTGCAGTTGATCACAGCATTGGAAGTTGCCAGGAATGGTCGGCCAAGAATAACAGGTATCTGGGTGCTAACATTTGCTACAGGTTGGGTATCCAAGACGATGAAGTCTACTGGGAAGTAGAATTTGTCGACCTGTACCAACACATCTTCCACTACTCCTCTCGGTATCCGTACAGATCGATCGGCAAGTTGCAAGGTGGTCCTAGTGGGTTTCAATTCACCGAGTCCCAGCTGTTCAGTAAACCGAGAAGGGTATAAGATTGACACTCGCCCCCAAGTCAAGAAGTGCCTGTTCGACCCGGAAGTTTCCTATTATGCAAGTAATAGTAGGACTTCCTGGATCTTTGTATTTTGGGGGAGAGCTTTGGTTAATGATAGCACTGACCTGTTCAGTCAAAAAGGCTTTCTTTTGTACATTGAGCTTGCGCTTAATAGTACAAAGATCTTTCAGAAATTTGGCATATGAAGGTATTTGCTTGATTGCATCCAACAAGGGTATGTTGATTTTTACTTGTTTAAAAACTTCCAAGACATCTTGAGCTTTAACCATTGCTTTAGATGAGAGTAGGCGTTGGGGAAACGGGACCACTGATTTGAAAACATGCTCTGTCTCCTTCTCAGGTTGATCATCACTAGATCTGTCATCACTCTTCAATTTAGATGATTCCTTAGGGTTATCAATTGTCCTAGGAATATCTTTTTCAATCACCTTACCACTTCTTAGGGTGGTGACAGATTTAGCGTGCTCAACATGAGGGTTGGAAGAACCCGAATCATTCACCTCATACTATCCCCTCGGGTTAGGTTGAGGTTGGGCCGGAAAGGTCCCTTTCTCCTTAACATTCTATCATGATTCGATTCTTTCAACGAAAGTTTTGAGCTCTTGGAGGGTTTGCATGACGTGCGTGATATTCTGATCTTGTCTCTGATTGATTTGTGCTTGTCCCTCCATGAATGTATGCAAAGTATCCTCTAGGGTCTTCCTTGATGGGGACACATACGATGTGCCAGTGGAAGGCACTTGAGGATTATTGCCTACATTGGCAGTTTGTCCGTTTCTCCAACTGAAGTTGGGATGGTTCCGCCAATTAGGATTATACGTGTTTGACATTGGGGCATTGAAAGGCCTTTGATAAGTATTCATGACATTGGCTTGATCGTGCAATAATTCTTGAAAAGATGGGATTGTAGGATAACCCTTGGTAAAGTGTGCATCGCTCTTACAAATGTCACAAACACTTTCAGTTTCCCTGGTTTTAATAGCGTTGACCTTCCTTAATTCCATGGCTTCTATTTTACGTGTGAGTCCTGCTATCTTTGCATTGACATCGTCATCCTCGGTTAAAAGATAAACATCTCTTTTTTCATTGGGCCCAGGGCTTGGTCTTAGCGGGTTTGTCAGATGTGTCCCAAGATTGAGAATTTTCTGCTAAGAAGCCAAAGTATTCCATAGCCTCATCAGAACCTTTGTTCATAAACTCCCCATTACACATCATTTCTATGAATTGGCGCATGACTGGGCTCAATCCATTATAGAAGAAGCTAATCAAGCGCCATGTTTCGTAGCCATGATGTGGGCAGGCAAGTAAAAGTTCCTTGAAACGTTCCCAACACTGAAAAAAAGTTTCATTCTCCTTTTGGGAAAAATTCATTATATCTCGTTTCAGGGTGTTGGTCTTATGAATAGGGAAAAACTTTTTAAGAAATTCCCTAGTCATCTCTTGCCATGTCCCTATGGTTCTAGGCCTTAAGGAGTGCAACCAAGACTTGGCCTTCTCCTTCAAAGAAAAAGGAAATAGTTTTAACCTAACCACGTCATCAGAAACGTCGTCGTAATGTAAAGTAGCGATTACTTCATCAAATTCCCTCAAATGTAAATAGGGACTTTCAGTGTCGAGTCCATGAAATTTAGGAAGTAACTGTATCACTCCAGGTTTGAAATCAATGTTGCCCGCATTCACCGGAAAAACCATACAAGAAGGAGTACTCGTTCTTGCAGGTTGTAAGTAATCACGTAAACTCCTAAATGGTGGCTCATTGTATACTTCATTCTCATCTTGATTATATTCATTTTCATTCTCGGCCATGTTTATGGTTAATTCACAAGTATCAGGAAGTTTTCTAACACAGTGATTGGATAGACCTTCAACCAAAATTTCGTCGCTTAGAAGACGTCTTGTGTGATCACGAGTCCACTTACGCATAAACACTAAACAAGGAGATAAGGAAAGAGGTTACCCAGAAAGAAGAACACTTGGCTATGAGTGATTCCTGAGAGCAACAAAATAAAAGAAGTTAGTATACTATGACAATATATATACATAAACCAATTCAAAAAATATTCTTAAACCGATGCCAATCCCCGGCAACGGCGCCAAAAACTTGCTACAACCCGAAGATTGCACACCCAAGTGCAGGTAGCGAAGTAGTAAAATACTTGGTAAGACCGAGGTCGATCTACAGGGATTGGGGTTAAGAACACTTAGAGGAAATAGTTTAGGTGAGTGAGATGAAATCTGGTTTAATCCATAAGAGTGGAGCAAGTTGTGTGTGGTGAAGGACAAAAATAGAAAAGGGGCTAAGGCATCAGGGATCCACCTTTGATTCATTCACAAGATTTGATTCATTGGTCCAACTATAACTCGACTAGAATCAAATAAAGATTCATTCCAATCGAAAGATGAAACAGTTAAACCACTGCATATTTCATAAAAGATGGTGATCCGAACCGATTGATTTGACCATGAAGCACTCGTTAGTTGATCGCAGGGAATTCCAAGCATCCACTGTGCCCGGAGTCGACAATGGATCAAGGAATTGTACAGATCAACAACTTTGCCAATAAGTCAACCGATAAGATCACAATTCATACGATCAAATGCATACTTACAAGATAGGAAGCTTTGATTGACCAATCCAACCGTTAAGATCTCGTCTATCGATAGCAGGGAATCCAAAGCATCTAATATGCCCGGAGTCTACAATGGATCAAGGGATTTTATAGATCGATGACTTTACCTGCACTAGCTCAATGACCGTAGGGAATCCAAAGCATCCAACGTGCCCGGAGTCGACGATGGATCAAGGGACTTTATCGATCATGAACTAGCTAATTGGTGTGCAAGGGATCCCAAGCATCCAACGTGCCCGGAGTCAACGATAGATCAAGGGGCTTGCACAACAATAACGTCCGCTGAGGTGGATAACCAAACAAATCAACCAAAGAGAACTCCAACATTTACACCACACAATGTTGAACCAAAAGAACCATAGCTTGCAAATTTCTTCGAAGGCTTCACCCCTAGCCTTCGCTAGAGGTTTAGCCAACCATGCTACAATGGAAGACTAAATTCTCTACAAAGGAGAAAACTACTCTACACTACAAAAGAAAGAAAGAAAACTAAAGAAGAGAAGGGGGGAGTTGCAGAGAATTTGATTTGAGGGATGGGATGAGATGATTGAAATGAGGAGGAGAGGCCTCCTTTTATAGACTTTTGAGAGACTCCCAAGCCTCCTCCCAATCCTAGGTGGCACTCCAAACCCAAAGCAGATTTTTATTTAGGTTCGGGCTTGGAGTTAGACTTGGAGTGCCCAAAGCAAACTTTTCTTTTAGGTTCGGGCTTGGAGTTAGGCTTTGATGGACATGTGGCAAGAAAAGTACTCCAAGCCTAGGTGGCACTCCAAACCCAAAGCAGATTTTTTTAGAGGTTTGGGAATGGAGTGAGGCTTGGATGATGAGGTGGCATGATAGCCTTACACAAGTGTTGGGAAAGAGAAGAGAAGAGAGAGAGAGAGAGAGAGAGGGAGAGAGAGAGAGAGAGAGAGAGAGAGAGAGAGCTTCTCTCTTGCAGCCATGGTGGAGATGATGGAGTCTTGGCGGATGTCTAGCATCTGGACGGTGCAGCTGAGATGGGATTCTTCATCATGCTAATTTGTACAGGGGCTGTTTACTTGGACGGCTGAGATGGAGCTGGTGGGACACGCTGGAAATGGGCGGTGGAAGATGATCTCCTTTGATCAATTGGACTGTGATGATGGAGTGGATGGAAGAGGATGGATGAACAGCGAATCAGGTCCACCAGTTGTTGGATGATCAACCCATTGATTTGATGCTCATGAAATTGTGGCCCGCCTTGCTGAATGTGATGGCGTGGATTGAAGTTTGGGCGGCTGGTGGAGTTGGATCTCCATCATGCTGACCAGCTGATCGGATGGTTGAGACGTCCTCCACTTGTCACTTGATGCATGGCTGGTGCCACATGTGGACATCCAATCTTGATCTTTAAGCTTGCATGCTTGCTTGATCTCGATCATACAAACAGGCACAACCTGAATTTCTAATGAGCGGTTGTGATGCGGTCCACCGTAGCATGTGATCCATCCTTTGACCTTTTCGGTTCAGTTTCCTTCAAGATTGCCACACACTTTATCTTGATCACTTTTAGGCCTTAAAACGTCCAGATTGACTCATATTTTGTCCAACCTCTCCTGATCACCAGAAGATTCACCTAATGAGAGATAATTAACCGGAAAAACAATGATAATGCCCTTAACAACCAGGGTTAATTACACAATATTAGGTACTTATCAATTAGCCCAAGGGTAACTACTTTCCACAACACCCTCATAGAATGTAGCATGAGGTGAGGGGTTGAGGAACTCCTTCTTCTCCCAGAAGGGAAAGCGGTCGGGATCCTCTCTTAGATTAGGGGGAAGAGAGGTAGTGGTGGAAGCCATGAGATCTCTCACTATGTCTTGGCTCTCACCACTGTTAGAGTTGTCAGAATTTGACTCCTTCGTATCATCCCACGTGGCTACCATGGCCTTTTTACCTTTCGGTTTAGGCATTTCTGGACAATCCGGGGCAATATGGCCACGTTGACCGCAACCGTAACATCGGACGAATGAAGATTTAGATGATTTCCCTTTATGTTTATCACCTTTCTTGTCACAGCTATTCCCTCTATCGAATTTGAGGAATCTCTTGAATCTTTCATTGAGATCATCATCCTCATCATCGCTATCTTCGGATGACTCACTCTTAATTTTCTTTTGCCTATGTGAGTGTCTATGTGAAGATCTCAAAGCGATGTTTTTCTTCTTAGAGGGGGCTCTAAAGTGTAGTTCATGAGTTTGTAGGGAACCTATAAGTTTTTCTACTTTCATGTTATCATATCTCTACACTCTTCTAAGGTAACTACCTTGGTACTAAATCTTTCCGGGAGGGATCTAAGTATTTTTCTACATAACCTACCTTCCTGAACCCTTTCCCCCAAGGTAAACATGGATTTGTAAATATCAGAAAGTTTAGTATAAAACTCCATGAAGGTTTCAGTCTCTTCTATCCTAATGTTTTCAAGTTCGGTGGTTAAGAGCTGAAGCTTTGAGCGTCTTACTGTGCTGGTTCTCTCATAGGTTACTTCAAATATATCCCATGCTTCTTTTGCAGTTGCGCATGTGAGAATGCGCTGAAATTCTTCCGAGGAAACACCACAGCAGATCGCATTGAAAGCTTTGGCATTTGCCACATATTGAGCTCTCTCATTGTCATCCTATTTCTCATCATCTTTGGGAATGACAATGATCTTACCATCAACCTCCACTTGTTCGGTGGGCAAGGAATATCCATTTACTATTGCTGCCCACACGAATCGGTCGATGGATTGGAGAAAAATCCTCATTCTAGCCTTCCAATAGGCATAGTTCAATCCGTCAAAGTATGGTGGACAGTTGACAGTATTCCCATCTCGGTTAGACATGATATTAGTGCTCTGGTATCGAATCTTACTCTAGACGGTTAAGTCCTCAAAGAGTAATCCGCTCTGATACCAATTGAAATTGTGTCAGGTAGCCTAACACGACACCCTATGCATACAAGTGCGGAAGCTTAAGGAGCAACTAGAATTATGACTAAGTCCCAGAGGGGGGGTGATTAGGACCTTTTAATCTCTTTTCGCCTACTTAACAGATTTAACAAATTAAACTACGTAAACGATTAACACTTCAGCTTCCAAGCCTTAGTGGGTCCAATCAAAAGACTAGCAAATGATAAATGTGACAAACACCTAGTCTAAGCAACTCAAATAGACTATAGAGGATGGATCAACAGTAGCTCAAGTCTACTAAAGGAGTGAAACTACATCTTGTGTGAGTGGAGGTGCCTATCAGGTGCCTAGCATACATTCCTCCCTAAGCATTCATAATTAATAAGTTAAACACAATGCATAAACAGAAATGTGCTCAAGAACAATCAGAAACACAAGGATGTATAGTGGTTCGACTGCTTGTCTACTCCACTCCCGGTTCAAGTACTCAACCCCTTTGAGCACACCGGCATTCACTGGAGAGTTTAAATCTGGTTCCTCCCAACTAAGGTGTTTTAACTCGGATCCACCCAACCGAGGAGTTTACTGGTTCCTCCCAACCTACACGTTTACACCCGTGTTGGTGGCTCCCCCTTGGAGATTTTGTTTAGGCCGACTAACGAGACAAGGAACTGCTAACATCCCTAGATTTTAGGCCAACTAACAAGCCAAGGATCGGGAAACGACCCTGGTTCGAGTTTGTCAAACAAACTCTACACTCAACTCCCACAGGGAATTGAGTGGATGAACTCCAACAAGGACAACCTTACTTGTCGGATTAAGCCCCTTTGTAGCTCCGCTTTAGGTTGCTTCTTCTTGCTCTCCCGTGCTTGAATCAGCTCCCCTTATGCTCCCCCGATCTTTGATGCCGCTGCTTTTCCAAGGCTTCAGTTCCAAGATCAGCTACCTTGCATGTGATGCTCCATTAGAGATGCCCAAGGTGCTAGGGAATGGTGAATCCTCTACAAATGGTAGGAAATAGATTTTCTAGAGGAATACACCTATTTAGACTCCTAGGTAGTGTTTAGACAAGGAATTTAACTATCATCAAGGTGTCTCAAACCTAGGAATCAAGAGGGAACAAGTCCATTCTCAAGATGCCATTGAATAGCCCAAGCTTGTGATGAAAACACAAAGAGAATGACTTGCTTTAGGTTTGGTGTTCACTCCCCAAGTGTAGGGTTGCGAAGTAGTAATAATTCGGAAAGACCGAGTATCGTTCCCACAGAGATTTATGTATGGGTATCCTCAGAATTTGTCTAAAACAACTAGTAATTGAGATCCTATTAAGAGCTAAAACTGAAAAATAGCGATTTGGGTTTAAACAATAAATGGTTAAGGTAATTTCAATCTAAAAAGGCACTAGAGCGCCAAGGATCCACTTTTGATAGGTTTCAATGCATCAACACAACTAGGTCTCTCATAACTCAATCGAAATCGAATTCCTTTCTCTATCCGATTAGAATATAGAGCGGTTCAATCAACAATTATCTAAAACAAGTGCTTATTCATTGATTTGATTCCCACAACCATGCTCAGGCCTTGGGCACACTCAATTGTATAGGCCAAGCCTCTTTCCAATCTAGTTGAGATTCATAATCATAGCTTTCACCAAATCCTGTCACTAGACCTGATTACAACTCATGATTAGAACTCTAATTAAATTAAAATCAATCAATAAACAACTATTCCAGATTATACAACAAAAGATAAGAACTTTAGTTGAATGAGTTCCCACATGAAAATCAGGCCATTGCATGTAAGGCAATCAAAGCGTCTACCATGCCCGGAGTCAATGGTAGATCAATGAACTACACAAGCATAAACAATGCTCAAAGCTTAAGATACTAAGCTAGGATCACTAAGAATCACATGAGCCCGGAGTCATCAAGAGATCAAAGTAGAGACCAAAATAGTACTTAATTCAAACTCACATTAACTAAAATTCATCAATTAAATCATAAAAAGGAAACCTAGGTTGCATCAATCCATCTAAAACGAATCAAAAGCTTCACCTCTTAGCCCTAGCTAAGAGGTTTTAGTTCATCTCTAACATCCTTGAACTAGAAGCCTCTAAAAACATAAAAAATAACTAAAATAGGAAGAAAACTAGAAATTCGAAGTAGAATCCGTCTCCTAAGCAATCCCCACGTCCTCGCATGCCTTAGTATGAAGGGAAGACGTCCTTTTATAGCTTGGAGGTGTCCTTTACGCAAGAAAATTCCAGATTTTGCGTAGAGTTACGCACTTGCGCCGAGAAATTCGGAGCCCCAAAATAGAAACATTGCTGTTTGCATGGTCTTGACCGGTCGGGCTTCATTCCTGTTCAGTCCAGCGACTATGGCCAACTGTTCGTTGCCCCAAGTGTAGGGTTGCGATGTAGTAATAAACTCGGTAAGACCGAGGTCGATCCACAGGGACTATGTAGGATCTCACAAATTCATCCACAAGTGTCTATTGAAGTCTACTAATCAGATTGTTGTATAAAGTTAATGTGAGTAACAAAAGCTGAATTAAATCGAGAGTAATTAATTATAAGAAGGTACTAGGGTTTCAAGGATCCACTTGTAGCAATCCTTGATGTTCAATCCGCTGTGGTTTCTTATTCTCTCAACTAGAATTGACATTCCTGTCTGTCTAGTCGGATGATAGAACTGTTAAACCAAACAGTCTGTAATATGTAAGTTCTATGCATAAGATTCACTCAATCTAGGCTGAGCTGAGCATGCTCAATTGCATAGGTCATTCCCCTTTCCTATAGGTCCGGTTCACAATCATAACCATCCCCAAGTCCTCTCACAAGACAAGGTTAGATTAGGATTTGAACTGGATTCAAATCACCATCATAGTCCTTACATATTCCAGAAAATCAACTAAAAATAGAACTTTGGCCTGAAGTCCTTTTATGAAGAGCTTGGTACTAGAGCGCACTCCGATTCCTCGGATCATACAGGTCTATGCCGTTGCAAACAAATTAAGAAGATAAGTAATTCGTCCAAACATCCATGAGTCATCACAAGACTAAGAAAAATTACTTAAAAACTTGTATAAACTTCAAACCTTAGTTCATAATCATGAATTCCAAACTAAAACCACTTAACTACGAATTAAAACATCTTGGATTCACTACAAGCTTCACCTCTTAGCCATAGCTAAGAGGTTTAGCTGCTCATGATCCAAGGAAACATGAAACAACTATAAAAAGCATGAAAACAGCAAAGCAAACCAAAAGGAGTTGTGAAACTCCAATCTTCACTTCTACAGCCTCCAACCTCGCTTGAACCCCTCTAGGATACCCTAGGAATAATCCCTAGGTGTCTATTTATAGTCTGGAGGCTCCACAACTTCGGAAGAATCGAGAAAGTGCGTAACACTTACGCAGCGCAGAGAAAATCGGGATGAATTTAGAAGTTTCTATCTCCTTTCGCACAGCCGACCGGTCATGACCGGTCGGCTTCAAAATATAGTCATTCCAGCAAGCATGGCCGACCGGTCATGACCGGTCGGCCTCATTCGATCATCAGTCCAGCAAGCACCCCTGACCGGTCATGACCGGTCGGATGTTTTCGTCCATATTACAGCAGTAATGACCGACCGGTCATGACCGGTCGGGCCTTTTCATTGAGGTCCAGCAGCCTTGTCCGACCGGTCATGACCGGTCGGACGTGATCCTACACCTCTCCTCATGCATGGCTGACCAGTCACTGACCGGTCAGGCTTCTCTTTCTTCATTCTTTCTTTCTTTCTTCTTTCTTTTCTCTTCTCTCCTTGCTTGACTTTCTTTGATCTTTCTTCAAGCTTCATCCTATAGTCTTCAATACTTGTAAGGGGCCTCATTTAGCTTTCAAATGGTGGACTCTCCATCTTGTTCCTACAATCACACATCATATATTAAGTTGGTCCTTTAACATGTATATCATGCATAATGAATGATGAATTGGGGTTGGAATATGCACAATTATGAGCTCAACACACCCCCCAGCCAGCATTTTGCTAGTCCCGAGCAAAACATGCGTGAAGCTAATCTCATTCTTCAGATTCAACTCTCTTTCAGAAACCATCCTTCTATACATTCCAAGGTTCATAAGTGTAAGATTCAGAAAGATTAGGCGTCAAAGGTTGGAACCGTAAATCCTCAAGACATAATAGGCATTCATATGAGATTCCCACTGATTGGTTGATAAATAGAAGGAATTGAACAAATTCATCATAGTGTGGGTAGTGAAAATTCATTCCACGAGTTTCTAGGATTATCTTCTTTATAGATCAGCTAGACTATAGAACTCAAGGTACATAGAGCCACATCAAGCCAATGACAGGAATTTGCCTTACCGTCCTTCCGACGACTTTCACACTACGTCCCATTTCCGGCTTTGGTTACGGGTAGACCATCCCCCGGTTGGTAGTAGGTAGCCCTAATCGGAATTTTCCACCGTTTTTCCACATTCCCAATTTCATCCTTCCTTTTCCTTTTTAAATTAGATAGGATTTTTAGAAATCCATATCTTTCATTATTTTCCCATGGATAAGGATGGACAAAGTACCCCGGCCTGATTTCTCAATACCTTAATTCAAAATCTAACTAATCCCTAAATCACATAATCCCTTCAACTCATGAAAATCGTGTAATGTGAACTAGGTGTAAAAGTGTTCAGATTTTCTATCAATCATAAAAATAGGGGAGTTCACATATAAAACCATTATGCAATGAGAGATTCCAGACATCCAGCCTTATATACTTCATATCTCCTCCTCTTATGCTCATATCAACTCGAATGCATAGAACCAATGTTTTCCAAAAGAGTTTCGAATTTTTGAAAAAAATCGAAAAATTTCCACATAATTGCTTGAGATGTTGCAAAATGCTGGATTCATCCAAGCGGTCCTACACCCCCCAACCAAATCTTGCATTGTCCTCAATGTAAAAGATGCGCAATGAGCAAAACATGAGAGCAATTTGAAAATAAAAGGGAGTGAGGAATGATATTACCTGAGAGAGTGAACATTGGAAATCTTCCTCCGTCTAACAAACCTATGAAAACGAAAACAAAAGCAGCAAAATCCTAATCCTAACTACGCTATACCTCCATCAGACTAAGAGATCAATCATCCTGATACACAGGATCATTCAGGGGTATGGACATACCTTCTGACGGGAATTTCTCAAAGAACGGCTTTAATCGCTGCCCATTCGCTTTAAAAATGTTGCCGTTCCTCGGATTCAACAGCTCGACGGTCCCATATGGATAGACAGTTTGCACAATGTAGGGACCGGTCCATCGAGATTTCAATTTTCCCGAAAATAGATGTAAGCGAGAATTATACATGAGGACTTTTTAATTTATCGTGAATGTTTTGCGAAGAATATTCTTATCATGGAATATCTTCGTCTTGTCCTTGTAAATTCTCGCATTCTCATAAGCGTCATTCCGGATTTCTGCAAGTTCATTCAATTGTAGTTTGCGTAACAAGCTTGCCTTGTCAGAATTGAAATTCATCTTCTTAATAGCCCAATATGCCTTATGTTCCAACTCCACAGGTAAGTGACAAGCATTCCCATAGACAAGTCTATAGGGAGACATTCCAATAGGGGTTTTAAAGGCAGTACGGTAAGCCCAAAGCGCATCGGTAAGTCGAAGTGACCAATCCTTGCGATCGGGATTCACCGTTTTCTCCAAAATGTGTTTAATCTCCCTATTGGATATCTCAGCTTGTCCACTAGTTTGTGGGTGATAGGGAGTGCTCACTTTGTGTGTAACGCCATATTTCTTCATTAAGGCTGCAAAAGGGCGATTGCAAAAGTGAGACCCTCCATCACTTATGATGACTCGAGGCGTTCCAAACCGGGAAAGAATGTTTTCTTTTAAAAATCGAATGACCGTTTTATGATCATTATTACGGCAAGGAATGGCCTCGACCCATTTGGAAACATAATCAACAGCAAGTAAGATGTATAAATTTCTAAAAGAAGATGGGAATGGGCCCATGAAATCGATGCCCCAACAATAAAAAATTTCGATAATCAAGATGGGATTGAGTGGCATCATATTTCTACGGGAGATTCCTCCTAGTTTCTGACAAGGTTCACATGCTTTGCAAAACTCATGTGTGTCTTTGAACATGGTGGGCCAATAAAACCCACATTGCAGAATTTTCGCTGTGGTCTTTTTAGCCGAAAAGTGGCCACCACATGCTTGAGAATGACAGAAGGAGATGATACTTTGTTGCTCATCATCTGGGGCACATCTCCTTATGATTTGATCGGGACAATACTTGAACAAGTATGGGTCGTCCCATAGGAATTTCCGTACCTCCGAGAAGAATTTATCCTTATCTTGCTTTCTCCAATATGTAGGAATTGTACCTGTAGCAAGATAATTAGCAATGTCCTCATACCATGGCAATTGGGAAACAGCAAAAAGTTGTTCATCAGGGAACATGTCATTGATTGCAGTTGTTTCAGGGGAATCAGTGAGAACAAGTCGAGAGAGGTGGTCAGCTACTACATTCTCTACTCCTTTCTTATCACGTATTTCTAAGTCGAATTCTTGGAGTAGGAGGATCCATCTTAATAACCGTGGTTTAGCATCCTTCTTAGAGAGATGATACTTAAGTGCAGTATGGTCAGTGAATACAATGATCTTGGATCCAATCAAGTAGGATCTAAACTTCTCCAAGGCAAAAACTACGGCTAAAAGTTCCTTTTCAGTAGTGGTGTAGTTTGCCTGGGCTGAGTTTAGGGTTCTACTTGCATAGTAGATGACACACGGCTTTTTATCTTTTCTTTGGCCTAACACTGCCCCAATAGCATAGTCGCTAGCATCGCACATAATCTCAAAAGGAAGGCTCCAATCAGGTGGTTGCATTATTGGGGCACATGTCAACATACCTTTAAGGGTGGTAAAGGCCTTTTGACATTCTTCATTCCACTCGAATGAATTTTCCTTTTGAAGTAGGTTACATAAAGGGCAAGATAGTGAACTGAAATCCTTTATGAACCTTCTGTAAAATCCTGCGTGTCTTAAAAATGACCGTATATCTCGTATGCTTTTGGGTGGTGGAAGGTTGGAGATAAGATCAATTTTTGCCTTGTCTACCTCAATTCCATTTTGTGAAACGATGTGAGCAAGTACAATTCCCTTTTGAACCATGAAGTGACACTTTTCCCAATTTAGCACAAGGTTCTTCTCTTCACATCTTTTTAGCACAGATTTCAAGTGCTCAAGGCACTCATCAAAGTTACAACCGAATACGAAAAAATCATCCATGAAGACTTCGAGAATGGTCCACACCATGTCAGAAAAGATGCTCATCATACAACGCTGAAAGGTGGTAGGGGCATTACATAGTCCAAACGGTATCCGTCGATAGGCGAAAGTGCCGAATGGACATGTGAATGTAGTCTTTTCTTGATCTTCATGGGCAATTTCTATTTGGTTGTACCCTGAATAGCCATCAAGGAAGCAGAAGTGGGAATGACCCGCCAACCGTTCTAAAATCTGATCAACAAACGGTAGGGGAAAGTGGTCTTTCCGCATGACAGTGTTTAGCTTCCTGTAGTCAATGCACATTCTCCAACCGGTAGTGACTCTAGTTGGCACGAGTTCGTTATTGGCATTGACTACGATGGTTATTCCAGATTTCTTAGGCACCACTTGAGTTGGGCTCACCCATTGGCTATCGGATATTGGGTAAATGACACCTACATCCAATAGTTTCACCACTTCGGCCTTAACCACATCCTTCATGTTTGGATTTAGTCGTCTTTGTGGTTGCCGGGATGTCTTTGCATTTTCCTCAAGGTGTATGCGGTGAGTGCAAATCAGTGGGTCTATGCCTTTGAGATCCGCAATTGACCATCCAATGGCATTCTTGTGCTCTAATAGAGTGGCTATTAGCCTACTCTCTTGTTCCTCATCCAAGTGGGAAGAAATCACCACTGGATATGTCTCATCTCGACCTAAATAAACATATTTTATCTCACTTGGCAATGGTTTTAGGTCGAGTGTTGGTGCCTTGATGTTAGATGGGAGGGCCTTGTTCTCATTTATAGGCAAAGGTTCAATTGGGGCCCTCCATCTTTTATTGTCAAGCACTGGCATCATCTCTAGAATGGCTTCCATCTCTAGTATTGTGTAATCATTTGTCTCATGAGAATGGGCCATACATGCCTCCAAAGGGTTGAAAAATAGTGATAAGGGGACTGTATCTTCCACGAATGATTCGATCATGTTTAATTCGTGGATATCATCATCAACTTCCCGCGGTTGTTTGCATAACTCAAATATGTTAAGCTCAAGGGTCATATTTCCAAAGGACATTTGTACAAGTCCGTTTCTACAATTGATAATGGCGTTTGAGGTAGCTAGAAACGGTCGTCCAAGTATGACGGGAATTTGAGTACCGGTGCCTATCACGGGATGTGTGTCCAAGACAATAAAATCTACTGGGTAGTAGAATTTATCAACTTGGACTAGAACATCCTCTACCATTCCTCTCAATATCCGGATGGATCGATCAGCAAGTTGGAGTGTGGTTTTGGTGGTTTTAATTCACCTAACCCAAGTTGTTCATAGACCGAGTATGGAATGAGATTCACACTTGCCCCCAAGTCGAGTAGGGCTTGTTTAATCTGGTAGTCTCCTATGATGCATGAGATGGTTGGACTACCTGGATCCTTGTATTTTTGGGGCACCTCTTGTTTGATGATGGCACTCAAATTCTCAGCCAAAAGCACTTTGTTGTGAACGTTATGTTTTCTTTTGATTGTACACAATTCCTTTAAAAATTTGGCATAAGATGGTATTTGTTTTATTGCATCCAACAACGGGATGTTGATCTTCACCTGCTTGAAAACTTCCAGAATCTCCAGATTTTTATCTAAAGGTTTAGGTGAAATCAACCTTTGTGGAAATGGGGCAACCGGCTTGTATTGTCTTTCCGGTTCTTTCTCTTGTGGAATATTGTTAGGGCTATCATCCTCTTTGGGAATTTTCGGATCCTTAGGCTTTGGGGCCTTCACCGGATTAGATTTGTTAATTTCTTTCCCACTTCTCAAAGTGGTGATAGCTTGGACATGTTCCGTATGGTGGGAGGATGAGCTTGCATCTTGTATCTCATATTGGGTCCTAGGGTTAGGAAGAAGTTGAGCAGGAAGTGTGCCCTTCTCTCTAACATTAAGGTGAGCTTCAACTCTAGCCAGAGATGTTTTCAATTCATTGATGGCTTGGTTTGAGTTTTGATTGAATTTCAATTGCTCTTGCATGAACCCATCTATTTTTAGAGAGTTTGTCTTGTTATACTCATTCTGGACCGATACGAATGCACCCAACATCTCTTCTAGTGATACTTTTGGAGTGTTGTTTGCATTTGCAGTGGGTCCATTCCTCCAACTGAAGTTGGGATGGTTCTTCCAATTAGGATTATACGTGTTTAAGTTTGGAGCACCATATTGCTACTGATAACTGTTTATGGCATTTGTTTGTTCTTGTAAGATGCCTTGGACTGCTGAAATTGTGGGACAATCTGGTGTAGCATGTTGATTTCCAGCACAAATTCCACAAACAGTTTCAACCTCAGTGGAGTTGATTGTTTCTCCTTTCCTTAATTCCATGGCTTCGACCTTTCTTGTAAGGCTAGCCAACCGTGCACTTATGCTATCTTCTTCTGATAAGACATACATTCCTCCCTTTTCCTTTTGTTGGCCAATCTTGGAATTTGTTGGTTTAGATGTGTCCCAAGATTGTGCACTTTCAGCCAATTCTTCCAGATAATCCCATGCTTCATCAGCTTCCTTATTCATGAACTCCCCATTACACACCATCTCTATGAATTGGCGCATGGATGGAATCAGTCCTTCATAGAAAAAACTTATAATCCGCCAATTTTCATAGCCATGATGTGGGCATGCGTTTAATAGGTCCTTGAATCTCTCCCAATATTGGGAAAAGATTTCATCCTCCTTTTGAGCAAAGTTCATGATAAGGAGCTTAAGCATGTTCGTTTTGTGAGTAGGGAAGAATTTTTTAATAAATTCTCTGTGCATATCATTCCATGACCCAATTGATCTTGGCCTCAATGCATAAAGCCAACCCTTGGCTTTATCCTTAAGAGTGAAAGGGAAGAATTTAAGTCTTACTACATCATCAGTCACATTTGCAAAGTGCATGGTGGTGATTACCTCATCAAACTCCCTAAGGTGTTTATAGGCACTTTCACTGTCTAAACCATGGAATTTAGGGAGAAGATTGATCACTCCCGGTTTCAAATCCACATTCCCTGCATTTGGTGGAAATACTATGCATGAGGGAGTGCTCGTTCTTGCAGGTTGCAAGAAATCACGTAAAGTCCTAGGTCGGGGAACATTCTCAACCACATTCTCCCCTGTTTCAGTTTGATTTTGAACCGGGTTAGGTTGATTTGCAGCCATACTTTCAGATAAAATTGGAGAATCTAGATGTCTCCTAACACGTGGCTCTCTATCAATGCCTTCTACTATCCCCCCTTCACTTATGAGTCGGTTATTGGAATCCCGAGCCCAATGTGGCATGCAAAACCAAAAATAAGAAACAAAAAGGAAAAAGAATTCTTCCTTCTTTTTCTTTACTCTTCTCTAAGACCGAACCACAAGGTGTCTTGCAATGGCTAGGCCAGAAACAAAGATAGAGACCGATTTCTCCTGGTCAATAGGGGTTCAGAGAACACCCCACCCACTCTTTGAATCTTTTGAGAAAAAGTGCAGAAAAAGGAGAAAGAGGAGTAGAGATGAGAAAAGAAATCCCTGAGCACAAGGTGATCCAAGACGGCAGAGCCGACTAATAGGAATCCAGGTGGCAAAAAGGCCGACCTTTCAGAGATCCAAAAGGAGTCTCCACCCACTCAACAAGAGATGAATAAAATAAGAATGACTAGGAGAAGGAGAAGAGTAAGGTTTTAGAAGGATAGCACCTGAATTGCACTTGAAATCCTTGACTCTTCTTCGGCTTCCTAAAAATCCCTGAAAAAAAATCAAATAAATAAACTAAGTTAGTCTAAAAGTCTAAAAAAAATCCTAAATAGATACTAATTTCAGAAATTTGTGAAAACCGTCAAAAGTCCCCGGCAACGGCGCCAAAAACTTGTTCGCTGCCCCAAGTGTAGGGTTGCGATGTAGTAATAAACTCGGTAAGACCGAGGTCGATCCACAGGGACTATGTAGGATCTCACAAATTCATCCACAAGTGCCTATTGAAGTCTACTAATCAGATTGTTGTATAAAGTTAATGTGAGTAACAAAAGCTGAATTAAATCGAGAGTAATTAATTATAAGAAGGTACTAGGGTTTCAAGGATCCACTTGTAGCAATCCTTGATGTTCAATCCGCTATGGTTTCTTATTCTCTCAACTAGAATTGACATTCCTGTCTGTCTAGTCGGATGATAGAACTGTTAAACCAAACAGTCTGTAATATGTAAGTTCTATACATAAGATTCACTCAATCTAGGCTGAGCTGAGCATGCTCAATTGCATAGGTCATTCCCCTTTCCTATAGGTCCGGTTCACAATCATAACCATCCCCAAGTCCTCTCACAAGACAAGGTTAGATTAGGATTTGAACCGGATTCAAATCACCATCACAGTCCTTACATATTCCAGAAAATCAACTAAAAATAGAACTTTGGCCTGAAGTCCTTTTATGAAGAGCTTAGTACTAGAGCGCACTCCGATTCCTCGGATCATACAGGTCTATACCGTTGCAAACAAATTAAGAAGATAAGCAATTCGTCCAAACATCCATGAGTCATCACAAGACTAAGAAAAATTACTTAAAAACTTGTATAAACTTCAAACCTTAGTTCATAATCATGAATTCCAAACTAAAACCACTTAACTACGAATTAAAACATCTTGGATTCACTACAAGCTTCACCTCTTAGCCCTAGCTAAGAGGTTTAGCTACTCATGATCCAAGGAAACATGAAACAACTACAAAAAGTATGAAAACAGCAAAGCAAACCAAAAGGAGTTGTGAAACTCCAATCTTCACTTCTACAGCCTCCAACCTCGCTTGAACCCCTCTAGGATACCCTAGGAATAATCCCTAGGTGTCTATTTATAGTCTGGAGGCTCCACAACTTCGGAAGAATCGAGAAAGTGCGTAACACTTACGCAGCGCAGAGAAAATCGGGATGAATTTAGAAGTTTCTATCTCCTTTCGCACAGCCGACCGGTCATGACCGGTCGGCTTCAAAATATAGTCATTCCAGCAAGCATGGCCGACCGGTCATGACCGGTCGGCCTCATTCGATCATCAGTCCAGCAAGCACCCCCGACCGGTCATGACCGGTCGGATGTTTTCGTCCATATTACAGCAGTAATGACCGACCGGTCATGACCGGTCGGGCCTTTTCATTGAGGTCCAGCAGCCTTGTCCGACCGGTCATGACCGGTCGGGCCTTTTCATTGAGGTCCAGCAGCCTTGTCCGACCGGTCATGACCGGTCGGACGTGATCCTACACCTCTCCTCATGCATGGCTGACCGGTCACTGACCGGTCATGCTTCTCTTTCTTCATTCTTTCTTTCTTTCTTCTTTCTTTTCTCTTCTCTCCTTGCTTGACTTTCTTTGATCTTTCTTCAAGCTTCATCCTATAGTCTTCAATACTTGTAAGGGGCCTCATTTAGCTTTCAAATGGTGGACTCTCCATCTTGTTCCTACAATCACACATCATATATTAAGTTGGTCCTTTAACATGTATATCATGCATAATGAATGATAAATTGGGGTTGGAATATGCACAATTATGAGCTCAACACCAACCGGTCTTGACCGGTCGGACCGCCTCCCTGATCAGTCCAATGGTGTGGCCGACCGGTCTTGACCGGTCTGGCTTCACTCCTTTTGATGTTTTCTTTCTTTCTTTCTTCTTTTCTCTTCTTTCCTTGCTTTCTTCTCTTTGATCTTCCTTCATGCTTGATCCAATGGTCTTCAACGCTCATAAAAGACTCCATTTAGTCTTCAATTTGTGAAATCTCCCTCTTATTCCTACAATCACAAACATGCCTTAGAATAGTCCTTTAAACATATAAACCGTGCATAATGAGTGATGAATTGGGGTTAGAATATGCACAATTAAGAGCTCAACACACCCCCCAACCAGCATTTTGCTAGTCCCGAGCAAAACATGCGTGAAGCAAGTTTCATTCTCCAAAACCCAACTCTCCTCTAGAACTATTCTTCTATGCATTCCAAGACACATAAGCTTAAAAATCAGAAAAATTCGGTGATAAAGGTTGAAACCTTAAACTCTCAGAACATAATAAGTATTTATATGAAATTCCCGCTGATTGATTGACAAATAGAAGAACTTGAACAAATTCAACCTAGTGTGCATAGTGAAGGCTCATCTCATGAGTTTCCAGGATTATCTTCTTCATAGATCAACTAAACTATAGATTTCAAGGTGTATAGAGCAACAACAAGCCTATGACAGGAATTTGCCTTACCGTCCGACGACTTTCACACTACGTCCCATTTCCGGCTTTGGTTACGGGTAGACCATCCCCCGGTTGGTAGTAGGTAGCCCTAATCGAAATTTCCACCATTTTTCCATCATTCCCAATTTCATCCTTCCTTTTCCTTTTTCTTTTACATTAGATAGGATTTTTAGAAATCCATATCTTTCGTTATTTTCCCATGGACAAGGATGGACAAAGTACCCCGGCTTGGTTTCCCAATGCCTTAAATCAAGGTCCAGTTAATCCACAAATCACACAATCCTTTCAAATCATGAGAATCGTGTTATGTGAACTAGGTGCAAAAGATGTTCAAATTTTCTATCAATCATAAAAATAGGTGAATTCACATATAAAACCATTATATTAGGAGAAGTTCAAAGCTTGCAACATCCCTCACTTCATATCTCATCTTCTTATACCCATGCTATCTCGAATGCATAGAATCAAAGTTTTCCAAAAGAGTTTCGAATTTTTGAAAAATCGAAAAATTTCTACATCTTTGCTCGAAATGTCACAAAAGCTAGCAGATTCATCATCTAAGGAATCTCACCCCCCAACCAAAACTTCACATTGTCCTCAATGTAATAAGATATGCAATATGCATGACATGAGAGCAATGACATAAAACAAAGGAGAGTGAGAAAGAGAGATATCACCTGGAGCATATATTTCATGGCAAGATTAGCTTTTTGGAGATGGATTACTTCACAACTAAATCAACTATCAAAGCAAATCCTAATGGGAAAGCATTCTAGCAAATTATCCTCCGTCAGACTAGGAGGTTAATCCCAACAACTCATCCAAAAGCATAAAGTCAAGCAGAATCATTAGATGGATCAAAAGGTTTCGCAGTAACGTCATCCAATATCCTGCTTTACAATAAACATGTGTGTGAGTAATCGTGCTAAGCCACTCAAAATTCCAAAAAGGAATTTCAGTGGGTTTCTTAATGTTTTCACCACATGTATAAGAGGAGACATCATCACATTTATCAGAAAAAATATGTCTCCATTCAGATTTTCCTGGGCAGTGATATTGCAAGTAAGGGTCATCCCAGGGTTGGTGGAGTTCGGTATGCATGATCCACAAAGGTGTGAAAATTTGAATTGATTTCTCAGCGTAAAAAGGTATTGTTTCCACAACCTTCTCTCGGCTAACGTCATATGCCGATACCGACTTGAAAAGTGTGACCATATCCCTTATCATCTCATCATTCTCATCAAAGGAGTGAGTCACTTCTTTGTCTAAGTGACCGGAGTAAAAAGGTGAGAGGGACTCATTTTCCACAATAGAATTGATCATATTTATTTCGTGGACCTCCTCATCCTCATCCTCTTGTTGGTTGTCAATATTGAAAGCATTCAACTCAATTGTCATATTGCCAAAAGACATTTGGATGACCCCACTCCTACAATTTATGATAGCATTTGATGTAGCTAGGAATGGGCAGCCAAGTATGACAGGAATTTGGGGACCAATATTAACCATGGGTCTCGTGTCCAAGACAATAAAGTCTACCGGGTAGTAAACTTTGTCAACTTAGACAAGAACGTCCTCAATCACCCCTCTCAGAATACGAATCGATCGGTCAGCAAGTTGTAATGTGCTTTTGGTGGGTTTTAATTCACCTAAACCCAATTGTTCATAGACCGAAAAGAGAATTAAGTTTACACTTGCCCCTAGATCAAGTAGAGCATGTTTCACCCGGTAGTCTCCAATCACACATGATATTGTCGGACAACCGGGATCTTTTTATTTCTTGGGCATCCCGTGGTTGATGATGGCACTCACATTCTCTGTCAAAAATGCCTTCTTTTGCACATGTATTTTTCTTTTAACCGTGCAAAGGTCTTTTAAAAATTTTACATATGACGGTATTTGTTTAATGGCATCCAACAATGGGATGTTGATTTTGACTTGCTTGAAAACCTCCAAAAATTCCTGATATTTATCTTGAGGTTTGGCTGGAATCAAGTGTTGGGGGAATGGAGCAACAGGCCTATATTCTTTCAATGGCTCTTTTCCATTCATGGTGATGCTAGGTCCATCATCCTCTTTGGAAGATACCGGATCATTAGGCGTTGAAACCTTCACCGGATCAGATTTTTCAATGATTTTACCACTTCTAAGAGTGGTGATAACCTTAGCATGTTCCATATGTTAGTTAGAAGAACTAGGCACACTTATTTCGCATTGTGGTTTTAGATTTGGTATGGGTTGGGCTGGAAGCATCCCTTCCCTTGCGTTTAAGCGAGCCTTGATTTCCTCCACCGAATTTTTAAGCTCAAGCATTATCGTATGGTTGGATTGATTTATTTGAGCTTGTCCTTCCATGAATGCTTTTAAAGTATCCTCTATAGGCATTTGAGGTGGGGCCATTTGCATTGGGGGCCTCCTTTGAGGATTATTTTGATTAGCCGTGTTTCCATTCACCCAATTGAAGTTAGGGTTGTTTCTCCAACTAGAATTGTTCGTGTTTGAATTTGGAGTACTAAAAGGTCGTTGATAACTATTCAAGGCATTCAATTGTTCAAATAAAAGTTCTCGAAACGCATAGATTGTTGGACAATCCGGTGTTTGATGCACATTGGAAGCACAAATACCACAAATAGTTTCAACAGCCCCCCTTTGTTGGGTTGTGTCCACTTTCTTTAGTTCCATCTCCTCGACCTTTCGTGTGAGTTTAGCCACTTTAGAACCTAGATCATCTTGCCCATCTAAAACATAAATTTCTCCCTTTTCCTTGGTTTGAGGTTGTTTTGAACTTGTTGGCTTAGATGTATCCCAAGATTGTGTATTTTCAACCAACATGTCAAAATAATCCCAAGCTTCCTCCGTTTTCTTGTTCATGAATTCCCCATTGCACATCATCTCTACAAATTGGCGCATGGTTGAGTTCAATCCATCATAGAAGAAACTAATCAACCTCCACCTTTCATAGCCATGATGTGGGCATGCGTTTAAAGGCTCATTATACCTTTCCCAACATTGGAAAAAGGTTTCTTCTTCTTTTTGGGCGAAGTTCATTATGGCCCTTCTTAGTGCATTGGTTCGATGAGTAGGGAAGAATTTTTTAAGAAACTCCCTAGTCATCTCAACCCATGTCCCAATAGACCTCGACCTTAAGGAATGTAGCCATGATTTAGACTTCTCTTTCAAGGAAAAAGGGAACAATTTAAGTTTTATTATATCCTTGGTCACATTGTCATAGTTTATTGTGGCAATGACTTCTTCAAATTGCTTAATATGCAGATACGCGCTCTCAGAGTCAAGTCCATGGAATCTAGGAAGAAGTTAGATCAACCCTGGTTTAAAATCAATATTTCCTACATTGTGAGGGAAAATTATGCAAGAGGGAGTACTCGTCCTAGCTGGTTGTAAATAGTCACGTAAAGTTCTAAGTTGAGGTACATCCCCCACTTCATTCTCATCCAATTCAGTAAGGTTTGGGGCTGGATTTTGATTAACCCTTTGATTTGGTTGATTTTCAGCCATCTCTCTAGTAATTTCAGGAAAATTCTGACGTTTCCTAGCACGAGGCTCTCTATCAATCCCTTCAACAATTACTCCGTCCCTTACAAGTCGGTTATTATAAGTCCGAGCCCAATGTGGCATGCAAAACCAAAAAGAATGAACAAAAAGGAAAAAGAATTCTTCCTTCCTTCCTTTACTCCTCTCTAGGACTTAAGCACAAGGTGTCTTGCAATGGCTAAGCCAGAAGCAAGGATAGAGACCGATTTCTCTTGGTCAATAGGGGTTCAAAGAACTCCCCACCCACTCTTTGAGTCTTTTGAGAAAAAGTACAGAAAAAGAAGAAAGAGGAATAGGTTGAGAAGAGAAATCTCTGAGCACAAGGTGATCCAAGACGGCAGAGCCCACCAATAGGAATCCAGGTGGCACAAGGCCTACCTTTCAGAGATCCAAAAGGAATCTCCACCCACTCTACAAGAGATGAATATGATAGGAATGAGTAGGAGAAGAAGAAGAGTAGGGTTAGAACAATAAAACCTGATTTGTGACTTAAGATGCCTACTTCTTCTTCAACTTCCTAAAAATCCCTAGATTAGACCTATGTTAGAATCCTGCAAGAATCAAAACAAAGTAAGTTAGTATTTAGAAGAAAACCTATCCTAGAAAGCAAAAACAAATCCTAAACCTATCTTAACACAATCTCAACTAGAAGTTATTTCAGAAAATTCTAAAAATACTGCTTAGAAATCCCCGGCAGCGGCGCCAAAAACTTGTTCACTCCCCAAGTGTAGGGTTGCGAAGTAGTAATAATTCGGAAAGACCGAGTATCGTTCCCACAGAGATTTATGTATGGGTATTCTCAGAATTTGTCTAAAACAACTAGTAATTGAGATCCTATTAAGAGCTAAAACTGAAAAATAGCGATTTGGGTTTAAAGAATGAATGGTTAAGGTAATTTCAATCTAAAAAGGCACTAGAGCGCCAAGGATCCACTTTTGATAGGTTTCAATGCATCAACACAACTAGGTCTCTCATAACTCAATCGGAATCGAATTCCTTTCTCTATCCGATTGGAATATAGAGCGGTTCAATCAACAATTATCTAAAACAAGTGCTTATTCATTGATTTGATTCCCACAACCATGCTCAGGCCTTGGGCACACTCAATTGTATAGGCCAAGCCTCTTTCCAATCTAGTTGAGATTCATAATCATAGCTTTCACCAAATCCTGTCACTAGACCTGATTACAACTCATGATTAGAACTCTAATTAAATCAAAATCAATCAATAAACAACTATTCCAGATTATACAATAAAAGATAAGAACTTTAGTTGAATGAGTTCCCACATGAAAATCAGGCCATTGCATGCAAGGCAATCAAAGCGTCTACCATGCCCGGAGTCAATGGTAGATCAATGAACTACACAAGCATAAACAATGCTCAAAGCTTAAGATACTAAGCTAGGATCACTAAGAATCACATGAGCCCGGAGTCATCAAGAGATCAAAGTAGAGACCAAAATAGTACTTAATTCAAACTCACATTAACTAAAATTCATCAATTAAATCATAAAAAGGAAACCTAGGTTGCATCAATCCATCTAAAACGAATCAAAAGCTTCACCTCTTAGCCCTAGCTAAGAGGTTTTAGTTCATCTCTAACATCCTTGAACTAGAAGCCTCTAAAAACATAAAAAATAACTAAAACAGGAAGAAAACTAGAAATCCGAAGTAGAATCCGTCTCCTAAGCAATCCCCACGTCCTCGCATGCCTTAGTATGAAGGGAAGACGTCCTTTTATAGCTTGGAGGTGTCCTTTACGCAAGAAAATTCTAGATTTTACGTAGAGTTACGCACTTGCGCCGAGAAATCCGGAGCCCCAAAATAGAAACATTGCTGTTTGCATGGCTGACCGGTCTTGACCGGTCAGACTGGCCTGGCTGACCGGTCTTGACCGGTCGGGCTTCATTCCTGTTTAGTCCAGCGACTATGGCCGACCGGTCTTGACCAGTCGGACCTCCTCCCTGATCAGTCCAATGGTGTGGCCGACCGGTCTTGACTGGTCGGACTGGTCTGGCCTACCGGTCTTGATCGGTCTGGCTTCACTCCTTTTGATGTTTTCTTTCTTTCTTTCTTCTTTTCTCTTCTTTCCTCGCTTTCTTCTCTTTGATCTTCCTTCATGCTTGATCCAATGGTCTTCAACGCTCATAAAAGACTCCATTTAGTCTTCAATTTGTGAAATCTCCCTCTTGTTCCTACAATCACAAATCATGCCTTAGAATAGTCCTTTAAACATGTAAACCGTGTATAATGAGTGATGAATTGGGGTTAGAATATGCACAATTAGGAGCTCAACATTTGGGATAGAGCCTCTGATGGTCTCTAGCAATGGTGGCTTCTATCTCCTCAAAATTCCCTCTCTTGGCCCTAAAATCGAATCCCCTGCTTTTATAAAGTTTCCTCAAACTGTCAAATAACGGGCAGATTCGCATAGGGTCGGGCGCCCGGTCAACTTAGGTCGGGCGCCCGGAATCCGGTCCATTTTAAGAGTTTAAATGCTGGACAGAGTTGAACCTGGTCGGGCGCCAGGACACTTTGTGGTTGTGCGCCCGGTGTCCATTTTTTCACTGGTCGGGCGCGCGGTGTAAACTTGGTCGGGTTCCCGAAATTCAATCCTCAAAGTGGTCTTGTGCTGCTGGCTGACTTTTGCACTGGTCGGGCGCCCGGACATGTTGTGTTCGGGTGCCCGATGACCACTGGACTTATTAGGCCAACTCTCTTTGGACGGATTCCATCAAGTCGGGCGCCTAGTGGACACTGGGTCGGGCACCCGGCTTGGCATGGATTTCTGTTGCATTTTCTGTTTTTCAGCAGATCATGCAACCTCTTTGGCCATTCTTTTGGTGGTCTTTTGGGACACCTAGGGCCAATCTAAGATGACTAAGAGTATGCCTATGGGGTCATGGTCATCTAGAGGTTAATGGTTTTGGGTAGGTACTAAGTTCGGGCTCACCAGGGCATCACTTTTACCTGTTTATTCTTTCTTGATGCAGCCGGTCCGTCTTGAGTCTTCGGTCTTCATCTTCATTTAGATCAACTGACACTAGACTCACTGACCTAAGTAATTGACAAACAAGGTACACTAGTATGCCACACAAAAGTGCACTAACAACATGCTAGTATACTTAGCTTGATACGTCACACTAATACTATGCTTAGTATAATGAATACCATGCTCATTCATATGCCCATACGCATCATTGGTATGCCTGTTGTGGATCACGATTAATCATAGCATATGGTATTTGGCTTGTTATACTTAGGGGTCCTGTGCGAAACAGGGTCGCCCCACAAGATTGCGCAGTATGCGTAAGTTTGGTGCATGACTTGGATGGTATGACTCATGCATTTCGTATTATGTATGTCACGATCGCCTTCACACCCTAGCAGCATCGGGGTGGTGGCCACCATAGTCACATTGTGGTTGGCAGTAATGGACATCGGAAACATGTTCTAGCACGTGGGCACTATGGATGTCCTTGGGTGAAAGTCCCTAAACCCTGTGGTACCAGTAGGATGCTCCAACGTCGAGACCGAGTGGATAACATGAGCGCCCGAGTGATAAATACCAGTAGGACATGTCTCCCACTATGTCGAGGTCGGTTGGAAAGAGGGTGTGACCTTATCCACCCGAGTGTAGTGGGCTATAAGCTAGGTCGAGTCTGACCAGCTCGTGAAATGGGTCCGCTTTCGGCGAGCCGAGTGGGCATTGGCATACCACTGACGAGGCGGATAGTGAAGTCTTTTCTACTCGCTTGGTTATGCGCGCGATGTGTGGTGGCTAGTATTAGAGTGTACTAGACCCCGGTGATGTCCCAGATGAGAACCATTTTGATATGTGGATTAGTTCAGGATTGGCATGTTTGCATTGCATCTCTAGCATGTAACACTCGACCATGTAGGCCCTTGCATCGCATAGCCTTGGGATGGCTGATAGCATTCATGAGCTTGGTAACTTAGCCCTCTATCACTTTCGCTCACTTTGATATCTGTATACTTGTCATATGCATCACACAAGCACACACACACTCTACTGAGCTTCATAGGAAGCTTATGCGCGTTTGTTTACGCTGCAGGTTCTAGGGCTCATTAGCAGTGTTGAGCTCGGTTCATGTACTTGATATTTTGGACTTTTACTATATTTTGTATTTTCCCTTTTCAGCACTGTACTCAACAAACTATATAGTGGATATCTAATGATGTTTTATGGTTTTGGTTATGCTCCTTTAAAAAAAAAAATTTGAAAATCCTCCTAGTGGGATCTCCGGATCGGAACCTGGCATATGAGGGCTAGGAGCCGAGAATGGGGTACTACGGAGGCTGTTGGCATCAAGGTTGGCGATCGGGAATTTAGTGAACCCAGTCCCCGGGTTTGGGGCGTGACCTTTATATTCTGGTAGGAGTGGACTATGTATCCAAGTGGGTAGAGGCGATTCCATGTAGGACCAATGATAGTAGAGTGGTCCTACAATTTCTTAAAGATAATATTTTCTCAAGATTTGGAACACCTAAAGCTATCGTCAATTATGGTGTCTCTCACTTTTGCAATAGGCCCTTTGAAACTTTAATGACGAAATATGGTATAAAGCACAAAGTGAGCACCCCATATCATCCACAGACAAGTGGGCAAGCTAAGGTCTCTAATCGTAAGATAAAACGGATTTTAGAAAAGACTGTAAAGCCAGATAGGAAGGATTGGTCTATTGGACTATCTGATGCTCTCTGGGCTTACAAGATAGCTTATAAAACACCGATTGGAATGTCCCCATACAGGTTGGTGTATGGGAAAATTTGTCACTTGCCCACGGAGTTGGAACATAGGGCCTATTGGGCTATAAAGAAATCCAACTTTGATCTAAAACAGGCGGGTGAAAGGAGAAAATTTGAGTTGAATGAGTTTGGTGAGTTGCATAGGGAAGTCTATGACAACTCTAGAATCTATAAAGAAAGGACAAAGGTGTTACATGACAGGAATATCTTAAGAAAGACATTTGAACCACATCAGAAAGTCCTCCTTTATAATTTTAGACTCCAACTATTCCCAGGAAAGTTGAGAACTAGATGGACTAGCTCTTTTGTGGTGAAGGAAGTATCTCCTCATGGGGCCGTTATAATTGTAAACCCACACAACGACAATGAATTTAATGTGAATGAGTATCGATTGAAGCCGTACATGGAGAACTTCTATTTGGAAGAGTAGTCTTTTCCTCTTCAAGATCCAGTTTATGTGGATTGAGGCTCCTAGTCTGATGAAGTGTAGTTTAGGTACTGCTTTCAATAGGTTTGCTTGTGTATTTTTGTTTTGGGTTTCTTTGTTTTCTTTGGTTTGTTTGTTAGGATGATTGAAGACAAGGTCACCATCGAGGTAATTTTCACCCTAGCTATCTATTAATTTATATTGTTCTTTTTAATCATTCATGCATACTTGTTACATTGATGATAATGTAGAATTTAGGTTAGGGGTGGGGATTGTCATCCAAAGTATATCTGCACGTGTTTTTGTGTCTTTTTGGATGTTCATTGCGTGTTTTGAAGGGTAGTCGAAAAAAAATTTCTCAAATTTTTTGAAACTTGTGTAGATGTGTATACTTGAGAGCATGTGATTTTTCATGACAAACTAGGAATTGATTTAAGTTATAGTAGTTAGAATCTTAAGATTTGAAAAATAATAACTTGAGTTGAACTAACTAATTACTCATTTAGAGTTGTTTGATGGAATGTACATGATCACTTTACACACTAGCTAACTAAGTGGTAAACTAGGTATAGATCCTTCAATGATAAACTTTCTAAATATCTAGGACTATGAATGGACTGGACCAGAAACCCTTAACTTAAAAGAGAGAAAATCATCGTCTAAAATACATATATATATATCTATATATATATATATATGTGTGTGTGTGTGTGTGTGTGTGTGTGTGTGTGTGTGTGTGTGTGTGTGTGTGTGTGTGTGTGTGTATGTGTGTGTGTGTGTGTGTGTGTGTGTGTGTGTGTGAACTGAAAAGAATGAATTGTTATTGAAATTTGGGGCAAGAGTATTTTAAGTATCCATTGTTGTTACCGTTTCGCTTAAAGGATGCCTAAGCTAAAGTGAGCCTTTTAGAGTCTTCAAATAGGTGAATGTGAGAATTGGTAAGAAAAAAGTTAAAAAAAAATATGCGAAAAGTGATGAAAGGGATGATAAAAGAAGAATGGGCAAGGGACTGAGATATTCAACTAGTTCATGGTCATCGAGGGAATAAGAGTGAGTCGGGAGAGGTGTCATACTTAATGATTCACTTAGCTTAGGTTCCACCATTCACACATGTACAGAAAATTAAAACTACTCTAAGGTTTGATTAAATTTTTGAACTCAAGGATCATAATCGAGTAGGAGATTAAGCTTCTAACTTGCTCTTAACAAAGATTAAGGTCTAGGATGTTATGAAAATCACATGTTGGTCTTGGGACACTTTCTTGCAAAATTTGAAATTTTGGATTATTTTTCCACTTTATTTTTGCATGGTTTGCTTGAGGACTAGCAAAACTCTGGTTTAGGGGTGTGATGAATGTCTAATATTATATATTTGGACCCTCCAAGTACAGCGGTTTTGCATGGTTTTCAAGATAAAACACATGTTTTAAGTCCGTCTGCATGCATAAAGTCATATGGTGCATTTGTGATAAATATGCGTTAATTAATAAATTTTGATACATGAATTAGATGGTCGGCACTCATACATGGATCAGACACTAATTCAAGAAAGTGATGAACCTAAAATATGAAAGGAACAGAAGAAAAATGAGCCAAATGGTTAAAGTGCAAGAATTAGACTCAGGGAGCCGAACAGAGCACCACAAATTAAACTGAGGGCCAAAACTATATTTCTATAGCTGAGATATTAGGTGAAAAATAACAGGTGGTCCGAATTGGGAAGAAACACAGTGTATGGGTCAGAGTGTAGCTATGTAGAAAAAAAGCTAGGAAAATGGCCCTGAAAAATCAACTTTTTATCAGAGTGGAATTTAGTGCTGATTTTTGCACCATTGGTAGAGCACATCAAATAATGGAAGCACGTCAAATTTGGTACAAATTCAAGGTCCATGGAAGGAGAAATCAACGAAATAGAGATTCGAGCCAAGTTATGAAAATCAATGTGTGAATAGTGTTCACATGTGTGAGCAACGGTCATTCATCTAGGCATTGCACATCAGTTTTCATTAACCTATTTTGGACGATTTAAGACACCTAAATCATAGATGACATGATTTTAGGGTACAAGATCAAATTGTACTAGAAATGGATATTCTGGTGGGTCGCGAGAAAGGAAAAAGTGCAGACACATTTGGGATCATTTCAAGGGTTGTGATCACTCGTGGCTCACACCAATGGTCCATTTAGACATGTTTGAGATGAAAAATAAGATGGAAGGCTTAGATCTCATGCAAGGTTGCTGAAAATTGAAGAAAAGAAAGAAATTTCATAAATAAAAATTTCTACATATTTTTTTTTACGTGAATAGCAAGTGACGTGACTTGCTGGAGCTCTCTTTCTCTTTATTTAAAGGGAGATAGAAAGAGAGACGAGAGAGGAAGAGAGGTGGAGTTTTAAGATTATTTTTTAGCATTTGAAGTTTATTTTTAATGGAATGTTTTCTTCATGCTTTCTTTTTCTCTATTGTTTTTTTCTTCTTTTATGAATAATTAGTTTTAATGGCTATGTGATTTAGCCTAATCCATTGAACGTAATGCATTAGATCCCATGTATTTAAATCAAATTTTGAACCATGTTGCATGAGATTCATGGATTGGAACTAAGGTTTTATCTAGTATGTCAAGCATCCTAGATTTTTACCTTTAGATCTAATCCAGGGGTTACCTAGATAGGCGAATCTATTAGCCAATTACATTAATGTATGAGTTATCTCATGATCACTTATGCACAATCACTTATGCCTAGTAGTATGTTTATAATGATGCATGATTGATTTAATATCTCACATATATTGGATTCTTTTATAAGTTTGATTGATTTATCTTCCAATTGAGTGGAACAAAGAGATCCTACTTAATCGTATTTATTGTAGTTGCGTTCAATAGATGGTTAAATTACATAGCTTTGTTTGATTGATTTATTTATTTTTTCATAAAAATCTTCAAAATTAAAACCCTTCTAAGAATTGTTAAAGTTAGTTTCTTTTAGATCTTATATCACTGCCTAAATAGAAGATTGTCTTTTGCCTAGATCAACACTTTCCATGGATTCGACTCTAGTTTCACCAAATTATTCTTTGCGATCTCCTACACTTGGGAGCATGTCCTTATGGATAGATCAAAACTCTTTTTAGAAATTCCTAGATCCATGTTGAGGTATATTGGTGTTATAGGCAAAATAATGGAGATCAACTCATCTATTAAGATTTTACACGGACGCCCATTTGACTCTCAAGATCATCTGATTGAGAGTCGCAGATCGGGTAAATACGGAAGTGCCCATTCGACTCTCGAGATCATCTGATCAAGAGTCGCAGATCGGGTAAATACGGAAGTGCCCATTCGACTCTCGAGATCATCTGCTCGAGAGTCGCAGGATGGATAAATACGGAGCACCTATTAGCAAGGCTTCGAGCTCCCATAGCTGATAGTCAGATGAAGCAAAGCAGAGATTCCCTTCTCGATCTGCGAGCAGACCTTCTCACAAGTCATTGAAAAGTGTTACATCTGAATGAGCAAGCACTTGGACTGGCGACCATCTTTCAACATGCGAACAGTTTTTCTGTGGCGACATCCCTTAGCCTTCAGTACCAGCACCCGATTCTCGTCGAGCAGCTTGTCCAATCCCTCTGTGACACCAAGTAGGGTTACACCCAGTTCGGTGGTCTCCGCCCCTTCGGCGTCTCCTTCCTCTTCGCTGGCTATGACTCCAACTACGGCTTCCAGCTCAACATGAGCAATCAGCTACTACTACGCCTACCAGCAGCCTGTATAGGTTGATTTTGGGCTTATCTTCTCGTGGTTCCGAATCTCAAGGGATTGCTATCAAGGAACGTGATTGCCAAAATAAGTAATTGGGTTAGATCTCGCCTCTAAGGATAAGGATCTTATCCCACGAAATCAGCAGGATCTCGTATCGTATACGAAATCAGCGGGATCTCGATATCTTACGTAACAGATTGGATCGCTTCAGATCTATATAAAGGGATGATTCCATTAAGAGAAAGGTACACAATATTCAATCTCTGGCCTGCTTTTGCCTGGTTTTTCTTCTTACTTTGCCTGACTTAAGCATCGGAGGGCTAACGGCTGGACACTAGCCACCCTAAGTTGCTTTCTATCTTCTTACAGGTCTATCGGAAGAAATCCCTGCTGGAGAGAAGGTGAACAACCAGAGGATCCTATTACAAAATCTGACGTTAACAGTTTGGCGCCGTTTGTGGGAAACGACTTGATCGTCGAAATCAATCGTTCTAACCACTGATAAAAATCCTTCGGCGATGCCTCCTAAAAAGGTTGTTCATCCTTCGACTTCAAGGCAGGCACCACCTCCGCCCGATGAGACGGAATCCGTACCTACCCTTCCACCTGCTTCGACGAACATCCCTCAAGGAGCCCCAAATATGCCATCAGCTAACCCATTATTGGAAGCTTCTGGAAATCAAGACGATGTCTTGCGTTTCCTCGGAAATACTCTTCTGACTCTGAATGCCTGAGTTCAGGCCCTGTTGAATCGGCTTGATCAGCATCTCCCTGAACCGCAGAGACAACCCTCCGAAGGGTTACCACCGCAACCCATACCAGTGGCTTCCAGACATTCTATGGACGAACCACAGGTCCCGCCACACCATCCACCATCAAACTGGACACCACTTGGCAACCATCATACCGTGCCGTCTCCACATTCTATACATTCTAGTTCGTCTCAACAACCTCAACCTCAGGGCTCCACCGCTGAAACATCAGGCTATACCCTACCATGGGAAGGAGATCTCAAAAGAATCCATGATCGTTTTGACGTCATGGAACAGCGATATCAGGCAAATCGGCCATCTACCATTATGGCAGCGATACATCAATCCGAGTCCCCCTTTACCAGCGAGGTCATGGAGGCGCCATTACCTAGAAAGTATCGAACGCCTGTTATCACCCCGTATACAGGTATTGGTGATCCTCTTGAACACCTAGAAACATACAGGTCTCTCATGGAGTTGGAGGGACATGGCTCAGAAATCATGTGTAGGGATTTTTCCCTAACATTGAAGGAAGCAGCTCGTACGTGGTTCCGGGGATTAAAGCCTCGTTCCATCAGCTCCTTTTCCCAGTTATCGGAGATATTCCTTTCTCAATTCATGGGAAGCATTCGCATTAAAAAGCCAGCCTCCCATCTGATGGATCTGAAACAGCAGCATGGAGAGACAATAAAGGAGTTCACAGTACGGTTTACTGCCGAAGCCGTTCAAACTGAGGGTTATACTGAAGAAAAAGGTCTTACAGCCCTCATAGCCGGAATAACGAGCGAGAAATTCAGGTTTGCTTTAGATAAGAGCCCTCCAAAAACTATGGCAGAGTTCCAAGCCAAAGCTCAGAAGTATATCAATGCAGAAGAAGTCGCGTTGACACGCCATGGAGTACAGGGTAAGAAACGCAAGCCAGAATGAGCCTCTTCTACAGATAAAAAATATCGTCGTGATCAACGCGATCGTTCTCCCAAGAAGCCTTATTCTGGTAAATATCATAACTACACTCCTCTCAATCGATCTCATGAAAAGGTCTTAATGGAGATTAAACACAAGCCATATGTGAAGTGGCCTGCAAAGATCAAATCCGATCCCGAGAAGAGAGACAAGAGCAAGTTCTGTTACTTTCAAAGATCAAGGGCATAGAACCCAGGACTGCATCTCTCTACGAGACCATATCGAAGCCCTTATTCGAAAAGGCCATCTCCAGGATTATGTTGCTCGTAAAAATCGATCACCAGAAAGGGCGAACACCTCATCTCGCCAAAAGGAACAACCTCATCATCAAACTGACCAAGAGGAAGCTGAGCCTACGGGAGAAATCCGCACCATCGTCGGAGGACCAGCTTGTGGGGGTGATTCTCAAGCTTCAAGAAAAGCATACGCTCGAAAGGCGTCCAAAGAACCCCAGCAAATCTATTGGCTGGAACAGACGTCTAGCTCGTCAAAGACCAGCCATCCTCCAATTTCCTTCACTCTCGAAGATGCAACGGGAATTCACTTCCCTCATGAAGACTCCATCGTAGTCACATTGAAGGTATCAAATTATCTGACACATCGAATTATGGTGGATACAAGTAGCTCAGCCGATATTCTATACTTGGAGGCTTTCAACAAAATGGCACTTGCCAGAAGCCTTCTCAAGCCAGTATCGACCCCCCTCGTCGGCTTCGGAGGTGAGGTAGTAACGCCTGAAGGAAGCATCGATCTCCCAGTTACTTTTGGAGAAAGTCCAGCAAAGACTACCATCTTTGTAAACTTCCTCGTGATGGATCGAAAATCAGCGTATAACGCCATTCTGGGGCGGCCGTCTCTTACTAAGGTTGGGGTAGCCTTGCACCCTTCATATCTGTGTGTCAAATTTCCTACCCCAAATGGTATCGGGGTCGTGCGAGGAAGTCAACAAGAGGCACGGTCTTGCTACCAGATAACCCTACAAGATCGAAAGAAGACTTAAGTGACGCCCGTTATGGAGATAGCGCAGGGTTCACCCAACTTTCCCACCAACACTTCGTTGGATCCGAGAGAGAATACTCTCCAATCAGGAACTCCTGGGGAAGAAACAGTGGCGATTCACTTAACCAAAGGTGACCCGTCCAGGGTCGTATACATTGGATCCTCTTTAACCAGTGTCCATCATGAAGATCTGGTCCGTTTCCTCACCGAATACCAGGACGTGTTCGCTTGGTCTCATAAAGATATGCCAGGCATCGACCCCAATGTCATTGTACATCGTCTCAATATCGACCCGAAACATAAGCCCGTACACCAGTGTCGACGTGCCTTCACTGCAGAAAGACAAATGGCGATCAAAGCTGAAGTCGAGAAGCTACTCACGGTTAATTTCATAAAAGAAGTAGACTACCCAGAGTGGGTCGTCAACCTTATTCTCGTCCGGAAAGCTAATGGCAAATGGAGAATGTGCGTCGACTATTCAGATTTGAACAAAGCATGCCCCAAAGATAGCTTCCCGACACCACGGATTGACCAGTTGGTCGATTCAACAGCTGGACACGCTCTGCTCAGTTTTATGGATGCTCATTCTGGTTACAACCAGATCATGATGCATCCACCTGATAGCCAGCATACCGCCTTCATCACAGATCGGGGATTATATTGCTACCAGGTAATGCCGTTCGGTCTTAAAATGCAGGGGCCACTTATCAACGTCTCGTCAACAAAATATTCGCTGCTCAAATCGGTAGGAATATGGAAGTTTATGCCGATGACATGCTCGTGAAAAGCACCGTAGAAGATGATCATATTTCTGATCTTCGAGAAGCCTTCGACCTGATGAGGAGGTATCAAATGAAATTGAACCCAGAAAAATGTGCATTCGGAGTATCTGCAGGAAAATTTCTCGGGTTCATGGTCGGTCAGCGCGAAATTGAGGCAAATCCTGAAAAGATAAAAGCATTGATGGAGATGAAATCCCCCACCACTCTGACGGACGTCCAGCGTCTGGCTGGTCGCATCGCATCGTTGAATAGATTCATCTCGCGAGCATCTGACAAGTGCTTACCATTCTTCAAACTCCTTCGTGCAACGGCCAAGTCTGATTGGAATTGGACGCCACAATGTGAGGAAGCCTTTCAACAATTGAAGCTATACATGAGCACACCCCCCATTTTATCTAAACCTGTAGCACATGAGCAACTCATTCTGTATTTATCTGTGTCCTCTACGGCCGTTAGCGCCGCTTTAATAAGAGAAGATTCCGGGGTGCAAAGGCCCGTTTATTATATCAGTCGAGCAATGGTTGATGTAGAAACTAGGTATTCTGATATGGAGAAGCTGGCCCTAGCCTTAGTCACGGCAGCTCGAAAACTGCGACCATACTTTCAAGCCCACGCTATTCTAGTACCAACGAATCATCCACTGCGGCAAGTCCTTCAAAAACCTGAGGCTTCCTGACGCTTAACTAAATGGGCAGTCGAGATCAGCGAGCACGATATCTCATTCTGCCCTAGGATCGCAGTCAAGGGTCAAGCCGTGGCTGACTTCATCGCCGAATTCACATACTCTCCTGATGATAATACCATGACCAGCGACCAGCCTCCTTGGTCACTCTTCGTGGACGGGTCATCGCGGGCCAGTGGCAGTGGAGCGGGCCTGATTTTAGTGGCTCCCGACAGGTCGCATTTCCAATATGCTCTGCGTTTCGATTCTCGTATCTCGAATAATGAAGCAGAATATGAAGCCCTGATCGTCGGCCTCGAATTGGCCATTGTCCTTGCAATTCAGAATCTGTCAATTCATAGCGACTCCCAGCTCATTGTCAACCAAGTCCTTGGAGAATTCGAGGCCAAAGAAGAAAGGATGGCCTTATACAAGTCTCGTGTCCTCATCCTGCTCGCAAAACTGAAGACTTATGTAATAATTCATATTCCTCGCGAGAAGAACCAACTTGCCGATTCCCTGGCAAAGCTCGCCTCTGCACCAGAATCTGAGTTATCACATTCGGTCCCCATCGAGCATCGTCAGAACCTAAGTATCGACCAAGCGACTCTCGAGCAAGTAATATCGGTACAATCATCTCCATGCTGGATGGATCCCATCATCCTGTATCTCAGAGACGGATACCTACCAGAGGACAAGAAAGCTGCAAGACAAATTCGCCTTCGGGCTGCCAGGTATACCTTGCAAGACGGAATATTGTTGCGCAAGAGCTTTTCCTTGCCTCATTTAAGGTGTCTTCATCCAGAAGAAGCCCTTCGTGTTCTAGACGAAGTACACCAGGGGGCATGTGGTAATCACCCCAGGGGGCGATCCCTAGCATATAAGGCCATGCGGCAAGGATATTATTGGCCCACTATGAAAGCAGATGCAATTGAACTTTCTAAAAAATGTGACAAGTGCCAACGTTATTCACCTATACCTCATGTATCATCCGAACGGATGACTCCAGTTGATAGCCCTTGGCCTTTCACTCAGTGGGGGGTCGATATCATCGGGCCCTTACCCATGGGAAAGGGACAAAATAGGTTCGCGATTGTGGCGGTTGATTACTTCACCAAATGGGCCGAGGCAGAACCATTAGCCAAGATTACTGAGAAACAAACTACTAAGTTTATATGGAGAAATATCATATGCCGTTTCGGACTTCCTCACACTATAATTACCGATAACGGAACGCAGTTCGACAACGCAGCCTTTGATGAATTTTGTGAAAAATGGAAGATACGTAATCTCCGCACTTCTCCATATCATCCTCAGGCGAATGGGCAGGTCGAGGCAGTGAATAAGATCATCAAGCACCACTTAAAGACCAAGTTAGGTGAATGTAAATGTGTGTGGCCAGAACTTCTGTCAGAAGTACTATGGGCATATAGAACCACGGCTTGTACATCAACAGGTGAAACCCCTTTCTCCTTAGCATTTGGTGTCGATGCAGTAGTACCCGTGGAAATTCAAGTGCCCTCATATCGGATCGAGCGGTATGACCCCGCGAGTAATCAGGAAGACCTTCGACTTCATCTCGATCTCTTAGAATAATGGAGAAATGCCTCCCAAGTACGAGTGGCAGCATATCAACAACGTATTGCTCGTTATCGAAATGCTAAGATTCGACCTAGATCCTTCCAACCTGGAGATTTGGTCCTGAGGCAAAAACTCGGAGTTCCCGCTCATTCGCTGGATCCAAATTGGGAAGGCCCGTATCGGGTCATTAGGATTGTGCGACCCGGTACTTATTACCTTGAAGACATGCAGGGAAAGCCCGTACGTCGCCCTTGGCACGTGGAGCATTTGCTACGATACTATCCCTAGATTCGATGTAGTTCATAACAACATTTTATGAATAAAGTGGAAGATATCTTTTGGTCGCTACTCCATTTGCTTGGACATGAATAGCCCTGAAGAGGATCATACAATCCCTTGGCCAATTGCCTACCTTTGGTGGGGTTAAATTCACCTAGGATGGTCGCATTTCCATTTTATGGGTGACCATCCTTCTACCCTTGGTAAACTTGGAGTCTCAATCGATAGATCAGTCTATCTCTACGAGGGTATGGTCGCCATGACCCCCCAGATTGAGCACATTTCATCTCTCAATCGATAGATCAGTCTATCTCCACGAGGGTATGGTCGTCATGATCCCCCGGATTGAGCACATTTCATCTCTCAATCGATAGATCAGTCTATCTCCATGAGGGTATGGTCGTCATGACCCCCCGGATTGAGCACATTACATCTCTCAATCGATAGATCAGTCTATCTCCACGAGGGCATGGTCGCTACGACCCCCCGGGTTGAGCATAACTCATTACAACAGGAAGGCATTCAGTGCACAAAGGAAAAAAAGGTAAGCAACAACGAGAAGGTATTCATTGCATGAAAGGGAAAGAGTAAACAAGAAGAACAACAACACTTCCAAAAATATCTTTTCATTAATGATAAATGTTTACAAAATATCTACTCGCGAGTACAGGAAAAAGGAAAACAAAAAGGAAATCAATCTCTTGGAGGAGGAACCGTGCTCTCGACTTCAGGGCCCATTTCTGGAGCCCCTCCAGCCTGCGTGGCTTCAGTCACCTCGTTCTCAGCAGCAGCTTGCTCTTCTGTAGCTATGATAGTCGCCACTCGACCAAATTCCCCCATATCGAAGGATGGGGTCATTCGTTGCACTACTCTTAGCACAAAGTCGCGACCAGCATCATATGACTCATATCTTTCATCGTCATATAGCTGCGAAGTCTGAAACTCGGAAATTGCCCGAGGACCTTCCTCCGAGAGCATTTTTACAAGGGCGACTTTCTCCTCGTCCCAGTGGATCGAGTCGTCCTTGAGCTGTGCGAGAGCGAAGCGCTCTTTCTCCAAGTTCTCGTTGGCTTCTTTGAGCTGCGACCTAGCCTCCGCAAGCCGCTCCTCCAATGAGATCTTGTCTTGGTGAAAGATCTCCTTCTCTCTCTCCGCCTTCTCCTTCAAGTCGGCGAGCTTCGCGAACTTAGAGTCCAAAGCTTGATACCTCTCGGTCAAAACTTGGACTTTCTCTATGAGGATCTTGATCTCCTAATCTCTCTTAGAGATCACTGCCTCACGGGACTTGAGGAGTTGATCCCTTCCTTGAACTGCCTTCTCCAAGGCAGTTCTCTTCCCCTCAGCTTCATCTATCACGCGACGGGCGGCAACGATATCACGCCTCGTTCGCAGGATAAGATCTAAGCCCTGCAAAAGTAACGAAAAATGTGAGATAAAGTATTCTGGAACGTAACAACAGATTAAAGCAGGCCTTGGCAATGTCTTACCTGAACCATCCTCACCCACGCTTCGAGGAAAAGGTTCTCAGGGCTTGGCTAGGGAAGAGAGCAGAAGGTTTGGGGGGGACGTTCTCGAACAAGAATTTACATATTGGATGGAGGTGGCGGGGGATAGAATATGTCCCACTCCCAGACGGTTGGGCAACGACCAACCCAGCCGGCTCATGAGGTGGGGGCATCGACTCGCGAGCAGGTCCCTGCTCGGCAGCAGGGATCAGTTCGCGAGCAAGAGCCGGCTCTCGAGGCTCTATTTGCTCTCGAGCCTCTTCAGCTGGGGGGCAGCTGGACCCCGCCCCATCCGGGGAATTGTCAGCAATGTTAATCACTGGCGGTCCAGGTGCGACCACCAGTGAGGGAATATTGGGCCCTGCCGGAGCCCCCGCCGTACTCACGAGAGGGGCAGGTTGATCGCTACCCTTACGGACGGGTGGTTGAGATGGTTCGGCAGGTGTTCTCTTCTGCCTTTTGGAGTTCGTGCCCTTCAGTCGAGGCAGCAGACCCCTCTTCTCCCCGGCCTTCGTCATCTTGGCTTCTCCTCTGGATATTAGGCCCGCTGCTGTAAGTCGCGAGGGAGACAAGCAAGCCTCGATATGCCTATCACCAACAGGCACCTTGTACACCTTGACTATTTTCTCGTTGATCCCTCCCTTCAAATTTGGTTTTCTCAAGGCCGGGATACCTGTGAGCACAAACAAGGGACAAAGAATGAAGTAAAACCCTAAAATCTTAATTGAAGAAAACTGCACAATGTGAGATTGTGCCTACCTTCACAGAAAAAATGGGTAACCCCTGGACCTCTGGAGGAAGCAGACTCCCAGTTCCCGGAAGCGTAGAACCACCGTTTCCTCTAGCCGGGATAGTTCGAGGAGGGTTTCCCCAGCACGAAGTTATCCCGGTGCCAGTAACACAGGTAATACCAGCCTTCGCTGGAGGGTGCTTTCTTTAGACGGAACATACGGAGGAACTCCTCCGCTGTAAGTTCCCCGTTGCCGGCCTGAGCCCAGAGGGCAAAGGAGCCCAGGACTACCCTCCATCCGTTCACGATGAGTTGCCCGGGGGCAATCTTATAACACCGGAGAACGTCTTGTATGAAGGGATGGAGGGGAGGCGTACCCCCAGGATGAGCTGGTACTCATAAAAAGCTACGCATCCTGGGGGAGGGGAGTCTGGTGTCTCTCCATCTCCAGGCAATCGGAGAGTGACTGAGTCGGGGATTAGGTATCTCTCCCGTAACTCAGCCAGCCGATCCTCTGATAACACAGAAGGATATCCGGCTGCTGTGTATCTCCCTGCAGGAACCCTCGCACTGCTAGAAGCAGAGGATTCCGGAGTGGCATCACCTAGAGGGACGGTGGTCTCGTCAGAGTTCCCAGGCATGAGAAGATTAAAAAGAAGAAAAAGAGAAAAGGAAATGTACCCAGGTAACAGAAAAAGAGAGGAAAGAGGAACACCGAAGGAAGAAAGAAGGGGAGCACCGGAGGAAGGAGAATGACAGGAAAAGGGATGACTGCTAATTCCTTTCGAAAAGCTTCTGTAGAAAACCAGAGAAATGGCGGACTCCGTATATTTATAGGCAATCATTCCGCCGCATCTGATGGTACGTGGCAGCCCCTCCTTCGGCGCAGCACTCGAGCAGGCACGCCCATTAACTCCCCTGATATGTGGCAAGCGCCCCTTCATTTTCTGTCTGCGAAAAGGCTGTGGAAAGCTGGCGCTCATTAATTCCAGCCCATAATGTGAGTTTCCGTTCTCGATGAAGGCAGCGGGCGGTTACGTGTGATAGTGAGCTAAGTCCTTCCCTTACGAATTCTTGGCGGCAAGGACTTGGGGGGCATCTGTTATAGGCAAAATAATGGAGATCAACTCAGCTATTAAGATTTTAGACGGACACCCATTTGACTCTCGAGATCATCTGATCGAGAGTCGCAGATCGGGTAAATACGGAAGTGCCTATTTGACTCTCGAGATCATCTGATCAAGAGTCGCAGATCGGGTAAATACGGAAGTGCCCATTCGACTCTCGAGATCATCTGCTCAAGAGTCGCAGGATGGATAAATACGGAGCACCTATTCGCAAGGCTTCGAGCTCCCATAGCTGATAGTCAGATGAAGCAAAGCAGAGATTCCCTTCTCGATCTACGAGCAGACCTTCTCACAAGTCATTGAAAAGTGTTACATCTGAATGAGCAAGCACTTGGACTCGCGACCATCTTCCAACATGCGAACAGTTTTTTCTGTGGCGACATCCCTTAGCCTTCAGTACCAGCACCCGATTCTCGTCGAGCAGCTTGTCCAATCCCTCTGTGACACCAAGTAGGGTTACACCCAGTTCGGTGGTCTTTGCCCCTTTAGCGTCTCCTTCCTCTTCGCTGGCTATGACTCCAACTACGGCTTCCAGCTCAACATGAGCAATCAGCGCTACTACTACGCCTACCAGCAGCCTGTATAAGTTGATTTTGGGCTTATCTTCTCGTGGTTCCGAATCTCAAGGGATTGCTATCAAGGAACGTGATTGCCGAAATAAGTAATTGGGTTAGATCTCGCCTCTAAGGATAAGGATCTTATCCCACAAAATCAGCAGGATCTCGTATCGTACACGAAATCAGCGGGATCTCGATATCTTACGTAACAGATTGGATCGCTTCAGATCTATATAAAGGGATGATTCCATTAAGAGAAAGGTACACAATATTCAATCTCTGGCCTGCTTTTGCCTGGTTTTTCTTCTTGCTTTGCCTGACTTAAGCATCGGAGGGCTAACGGCTAGACACCAGCCACCCTAAGTTGCTTTCTGTCTTCTTACAGGTCTATCGGAGGAAATCCTTGCTGAAGAGAAGGTGAACAACCGGAGGATCCTATTACAAAATCTGACGTTAACAATTGGTTTATCTTCTTAAAAGATCGGATCGTTGCACCTTGAAGCTTCATCTCTGCTAAGCTTCATCATCTTCTGCAAGAAGAGCGGTAAATCAGGTTGTTAGTGATTAGCCTGTGAAAATCACTTAAGGTTAGTGAATAGCCTGTGAAAATCACTTGAGGTTTTATTGTGATAAGCCTGTAAAAATCACAATCTTTGTATCAGGTTTTAAAGGTGAAACTGTGAAAACCTTTATATAGTGGAAAGCCAAAATTACAAGGAAAAATAATTTTTGGAGTGGAGTAGGTGCAAGTTGTTTTTAGCACCGAACCACTATAACTCTTTATGTCGTGGTGATTGTTCTATTGTTTATCTTTTTATGTGCTTGTTTGTTTATGAAACCTTAAATAGTGACATAAGGTTGTCCTACTTAGATTTCTAAGTGATATAAGGTTGCCCTACTTATTTTGCTAAGTGGAAGGTTATACTACTTAATCTCTACGTGAAAGGTTTTCCTACGATTTAATCCAAGGTTTTCATATTGATCTCTATTTATTCTTTCTAGTTTTGTGATTGATACTCTGATTTATTTTAAGATTGCAAGAGGCAGAATTGAATTGAGTGTCCTATTTACCCCCCCCCCCCCCCCCCCCCCCCCCCTTCTAGGACATTTATAGCTCTATCCTTTTAAAAAAAATCCACCAAAACCACATTGTGACTCGCTGATAAATCCATCCCTGTACCGAGAAGGATGGTTGAGGATCTTTTAGTCTAAGTCAACAAATTCTACTATCCGATAGACTTTATTGTCTTGGAGACCAGCCAGTCATGGACACTAGCACTCAAATAATGGTTATATTAGGCCGCCCATTCTTGGTTGTATTAAACACAATTATAAATTGCCAGAATTGGGTGATGCAATTATCCTTTGGGAACATGACCTTAGAGATGAATGTGTTCCACATGTGCAAAAAGCAAAGGAATAAGGAAGATGATGAGCTCTTCAAGGTAAACTTTCTTGAATCCTTTGAAGAAGAGGAGCTCATCTAACTTAAACTACTTGAAACTTTGGAGACATGCTTGGCATGTCACGCCCCAAACCCGGGGACCGGGCTCACTAAATTCTCGATCGCCGACCTTGGTACCAACAACCTCCGTAGTACCCCATTCTCAGCTCCTAGCTCTCATATGCCAGGTTCAAATCCTGAGATCCCACCAGGAGGATTTTCAGGGAAATTTTTTTTTGTGAAGGAGCATAACCAAAACCATAAAACATCATCTGATATCCACTATATAGTTTGTTGAGTACAGTGCTGAAAAGTGAAAATACAAAAATATAGCAAAAGTCCAAAATATCAGGCACATGAACCGAGCTCAACGCTGCTGATATGCCCTAGTACCTGCAGCGTAAACAAACGCGCACATCTTATCTATGCATTAAATGTATAGTGGACCCCATAGTGGCAGGGATCCATCCCGGATTTTCCTCTTTTCTTCCCTTTTTCCTTCCTTTCTTTTTTTTATTTTCTTTGTAAATTGTGGTAGGGTCCACAAGTGGGCCACGCTATGAGACAGCATGCTCCACACGCTGTCATAGTGTGGGGCACCATGTATGGCCCACCTGGATATTTATTTATCACTCAACTTGTTCATTAAATCACAAAGATATGGATAAAGGAAAAATATAAAGATCATCTTGATCCAAAGCTTTTAGACCCCACATATGGACAACCTAGATGGATGGATTGGATCGCCCACATATGGACCCTACATAATTTTTAAAATAATAATAATAGAAAAAACAAAAAAGAAAACAGTCCAGATGCTGGACGTTCATAGCGTCAGAGACACTGGAACTGTCCAGCGTCAGGGACGCTGAAGGGCGTGAATGGGGTCCCCACTCGTGGGACCCACCCTGATGTTTGTGTTTGATCCACACCATCCATCTATTTTCCCGGATCATCTTAGGGCCAGGGCCTAAATATGAACAAGTTCCAGATCTTAAGCGGATCGCACCACATGAAACAGTGGAGATAATGATGTCTACTGTTGAACTTTCTTTGGCCCACCTTGATGTTTGTAGCCCACGTAACATGCCCAATATAGGACTCATTGGGTCCCCCATGAGCTGGGAAACCTGATAGACGGAGTGGATCGTCCTCATGTGGGCCCCACTTGATGAAAAAAAGAAAAAAAAACAGTGTTGAACGCTGGCCACTCACAGCGTTAGAGGCGCTGGGAGTAACCAGCGTCCACGGACGCTGGCTCCTTGGGCTTCACAAGGTGACCCACCCTGTGGGTCCCACCATGATGTATCTGTATCATCCATGCCGTCCATCCCTTTTGCCAAATCATTCTAGGCCTCAGGCCCAACTTTGGGCCAGATTCACTTCCCAGGTGGGCCCTATCATGGGACACAGTGGGGGACAATGATGTCCACCATTAAAACCATCCTAAGCTCACCATGATGTTTATCTTCCATCCAGACCTATGGCACAGCTTTGGATAAAAGAGAACACAAATATTAGTTTGATTCAAACTCATGTAACCCCAGGGGGGTACCACACTGCAGACAACGTGTGTGCGCATGCTGCCCAGCAGGTGGCCCACCTTGTGGGTCCCACCAAGATGTACATGTCTTATCCACGCTGCCCATCTGTTTTTCCATGCCATTTTAGGACATGGCCCCAAAAATGAGGCAGATCCAAACCTCAGGTGGGCCACACCCGTAGGGAACAGTGGTCATTGATGCCCACCATTGAAAACTTTCTTGGGGCCACTGTAATGATCATTTTTCATACAACTAGAGGTTGTGGGCCCATCTTTGGGTTCCACCTTGATAGATGTATTGGGTATCATGCCACTCATCTTGACCGGTGTTCGCTCGCCTCAAGTGTAAGGCTGCGATGTAGTAATAAAACTCGGTAAGACCGAGGTCGATCCACAGGGAATTAGAAACAACTTCCAAACTATTCCAGCAACTCAGTTTTGCAAGGAAATAGGATTCAATTTGGTAATTAAACTAAAACAGTAACTTAATGGAAAATCAGTGATTTAAGGTACTAAGGCATTCAAGGATCCACTTGTAGCAATCCCATGTCAATCCAATCAATCCAAGTAGAGAACACAACTAGATTTGAAGTCCTATCTCTCATCTAGTTGGAAAATAGAGCATTCAAACACATTCAGTTCCAATCAAGCTGAACTTCCAAGTTCTAGTCCCATTCAATCAATGTAGAATTCAAAATCATAGCCTTCGGAGTAACAGCCATGCCTATGGACTATGGCCTGCTCAAGGATTACTATAATTCAAATCTAAACAAGCATCATATGATAATCTCAGAGAATTACAAGGAATTCATGTCCGGAGCACATGAACTTGAAATTGCGGTTTTACCGCTTGTAGAGATACTCGGAGATATGTCTAAGGACCTAGAGGGGGTGATATGGACCTTTTTCAAATTCTTTTCGCCTACTTATGCAATTCAATAAAATAAGCTTTGTAAGCAAGAACACCTCGGCTTCCAAGCCTTGGTGGGTCCAATCAAAAGACTAGCAAGAGGATAAGCAATAAACAAACCTAGTCTAAGCATGCATAGGAAGTAAATGATACAACTAATCAAGCTCCTAACCTATGCATCTTGTGTAGACTTATGAGAGTGGATCAATGAGCTCAAGTCTACACAAGTAGTGAAGATACATCTTGTGTGGGGATGCCTATAAAGTGCCTAGCATGCATTCCTATCAATCATTCATAATTAAGCAATTAAACTAACAATGCAAAGATAGAATGTGCTCAAGAACAATCACAAACACAAGGATGTATAGTGGTTCGACTACGTGTCTACTCCACTCCCGGTTCAAGTACTCAACCCCTTTGAGCACACCGGCATTCACTATCGGAGGTTTTAAATGAGGTTCACCTCTCAACCTTTACACGGAGGTTTTATCGGTTCACCTCTCAACCGTATCCGGAGTTTTAGACAAAGGCTAACTCTCAACCTTATCGCACGTTTACTCCCGTGTCGGAGGCTCCCCCTTGGAGACTAAGTTTAGGCCCGGCTGACGGGCCAAGGAACGGCTAACGTCCCTAAGGCAAGTTGACAAACAAACTCTAAAATGGACTCTCAAATAAGACAACCTACTTGTCGGATGAGCCCCTTGTTTAGCACCGGATTGGGTTGCTTGATCTCCGCTCCCCCGTGCTTCAATCAGCTTCCCTTTGCTCCCTTGATCGTGCCGCCGTTGCGTCGCCAATGCCTCAGCCACATTCGATCAAACACCTTGCATGCGATGCCTTGAAATGCCCAAGGTGCTAGGAGGATAGGTTTAAGAGCTCTACAACTTAGTGGGAATGGGTTGCCTAGAGTCTCTTACCTACAACGATCTCATCTTCGAGTTTAGGACATGGATTTGCCAATCAAAAAGCTTCCTAACTCTAGAGATCAAGAGGGGATTGTTCGCTTCCCCAAGTGTAGGGTTGCGATATAGTAATAAACTCGGTAAGACCGAAGTCGATCCACAGGGAAGGAAGTAAACAATTCCAATTATCCTAATAACTAGAATCAAAGAGGTTTGTGAAATTGATTTTTAACATAAAATAGAAAATCTAATAATGAAAAGATAACTAGAGCATCAAGGATCCACTTATAGCTCTTCTTAGATGCATAATTCGCTATGGTTTCTTACTTTCTCAACTAGAATCGGCATTCCTGTCTATCTAGTCGGATGATAGAGCTGTTAAACCAAACAGTCTGTCATATGTAAGTTCTATGCATAGGATTCACTCAATGAAGGCTGAGCTGAGCATGCTCAATTGCATAGGTCATTCCCCTTTCCAAAAGGTCCGGTTCACAATCATAACCATCCTCAAGTCCTCTCACAAGACAAGGCTAGATCATGATTTGAACTAGATTCAAATCACATGCACAATCCATACATATTCAGAAAAACAGAAAAATAGAACTTTGGTAGGAAGTCCCTTCATGAAGAGCTTAGTACTAGAGCGCACTCCGATTCCTCGGATCATACAGGTCTAGACTGTTGCAAACGAATTAAGAAGATAAGTAATTCATCCAAACATCCATGAGTCATCACAAGACTAAGAAAAATTACTTAAAAACTTGTATAAACTTCAAACCTTAGTTCATAATCATGAATTCCAAACTAAAAACCAATAAAACGAATTAAACAATCTATGAAAACTATAAGGTTCACCTCTTAGCTCTAGCTAAGAGATTAGCTAATAAAAAGCATATTAAAAACTAGAACTAGAACTAAGAAAAGGAAGAAAAACTAGCTGGAGGAGGCTAGGAAGCCTCCTATGACTTGAACTCCTTGCTCCCCACGTCCTTGGTTTCCCTGGAATAGAAGAGAGCACCTCCTTTTATAGTGCAGCACTAGTACAGCAACATAGCAGAATTTGTTTCGCTTGGTACGGCTTAACCAATGGTCGGATTGCCTTCAAATTTGATTTGTAGCTTCCTTGTAATGTGATCTTCCTCATAGATGATTTAGATTTCCAAGATTATCTTCTGAATGGGTCCATCAATCACATCACAGACCGCCTCTCAAAATCGCGCACTTCGGGTACCTTCAGAACCAGTCATCTTGCTTTCAACGCTCCGGAGTGTACAGAGGTCGGATTGATCTCAAATTTTGAACATGAGTAGAAAACTTCCTCCTCTACATGATAGACGGATTAGATTGTCCAAAACAATCTCAGAATGTGGTCAAAAAATTAGAACAATTAGGACTTTTATAAACTCTGCGCAGTTGGAGCTTTCTGGATGGTCCATCTTTCTTCAACCGGTACGATCAAACCACACACCCTTTTGATCTGAAACTTTTGTGGTTATTCATATATGGATGTGGTCTAAAAGATGGTCAAAGTAGATTTTTCATATCCTCAATGATGGGCCACCTAGACCGGCCCAGAGTGGAACAGCGAAATCTGGAACTTTTTGGACAGTTCGTATTGTTTTGGTCACCACGATCAATCCGTAACTCCGATCGACACGAAACCACTTGGGTTAGTTCGGTGTCGAGTTCCTCTTCAACATGGATGTGTTGGATTTTCAAATATCATCAAGAGAGGTCCAGAAAAATGGTCTGAAAAACCAGGTGCGGGAATACATTGCTGTTTTAGAATCTGGAATCTGAAACTTGCATGGCCGACCAGTCACGACCGGTCAGGCCCTCTTTGGCATTACTCCAGCAAGCATGGCCGACCGGTCAAGACCGGTCGGTCTCTTTTTCTTCTTGTTTTCTTCCTTTCTTTCTTCTATTTTCTTCTTTCTTTGCTTCTTTCTTTGCTTCCTTCTTCCTTCAGCCCTCCTTGGGTCTTCATCCAAGGTTCTAAATCAGCTCTTTTGGTCATCAATTGGGCAAAGTAACTCTCATTCCTACAACCACAAAACATGTATTTGATTAGTCTTTAAATTATGAAAACCATGCATAATGAGTGATGAATTGGGGTTAAAATATGCACAATTAAGAGCTCAACACACCCCCCAACCAGCATTTTGCTAGTCCCGAGCAAAACATGCGTGAAACAAGTTTCATTCTCCAAATCCAACTCTCCTCTAGAAACTATTGTTGAACCTCCAATTTATACATTGCATTGCCCATTACACTACATAATTTGCATGATTTTCATGGTTAAAAGGCCCACATAACATGTGTTTTGTGATTGTAGAGATAAGAGGGGATTTCATCTCATTGGAGTCAAAAGATTACATTTGAAGACATTGGATGAAGTCCTAAGATGGATGAAGAAAAGAAGAAGAAAGAGAGAGAAAAGAGAATGAAGAAAAGAAGAAAAAGATGAAGGAATACAAGGCTGACCGGTCGTCCGACCGGTCAGCCACATCACAGGAACAAGAAGAAGAGAGGCCGACCGGTCATGACCGGTCGGCCATGCACGCTGGATGAGAGGGAGATCAGCCCGACCGGTCATGACCGGTCGAGCACACACGCTGGATGAATGGAAATCAGTCCGACCGGTCATGACCGGTCGGCTGTACTCACTGGAATGCTTGGAAATCAGCCCGACCGGTCGTGACCGGTCGGCTCTGCGTAAGGATGAGTCCTTTCTAAATTGGGACTCCGAATTTCACTGCGCAATGCGAAGTCTTTCGCAGGATCCGACGCAAGGGGGGTTTGTTGCTATAAAAGGACACCTAGGGGCTCTCCCTAAGGTATCAGAGAGGAGAAGGAACGTGAGTTTGGAGGCTGAAGGCGACCGTGGAGCGTCTGCAACATCTATCTTCGGATTTTTCTAGTTTTATGCTTTATTTTTGAGTTTTTAGTTGTAGCATGACTATGCTCGGCTAAAACCTCTCAGCTAAGGCTGAGAGGTGAAGCTTGTAGCCAATTCTATGTTAATTTCAGTTTGATTCAAGTATTATTCAATTCAAAGTTAGAATTTTCTTATGTTCAGTTCAAAAGATGGTAGTTTGAGATGTCTTATCTGAGTTCATGTGCTCCGGACATGAATTCCTTTTAATTCTCTGAGATTATCACAGGTTGCTTGTTTAGATTCGAATTATAGTAATCCTTGAGCAGGCCATAGTCCATAGGCATGGCTGTTACTCCGCAGGCTATGAATTTGAATTCTACATTGATTGAATGGACTTGAACTTGGAAGTTCAACTTGAATTGGATGAATGTGTGTGAATGCTTTATTTTCCAACTAGATGAGAGATAGGACTTCAAATATAGTTGTGTTCTCTACTTGGATTGACTGAATTGACATAGAATTGCTACAAGTGGATCCTTGAAAGCCTTAGTACATTATATCTCTGATTTTTCATTAAGTTACTGTTTTAATTAAACATCCTATTGAAATTGAATTTGCTCTATTAAACTGAGTTGCTGAAGTAATTAGGAAGCTGTTACTTTTTCCCTGTGGATCGACCTCGGTCTTACCGAGTTTTATTACTACATCGCAGCCTTACACTTGAGGCAAGCGAACAAGTTTTTGGCGCCGCTGCCGGGGAAATTAGATAATAGTTTTCAAATAGTTTCAGTGGCTGTAGAAGTAGATAGGTTTTCTGATTTTTCTTAGAACTAACAAAGTTTTCTGTTTTGTAGGAATTCTTCTTTCAGTTCAAGCGCATCAGGTGATACCTTTCTAACTTAGTTTTTAGAATTTTCAGATTGCAGTTTTCTAAGTTAGGATTAGTTTTGATTTCTGATTGAGTGGTTTATGTCCCGTTGGGAACGTAACCATTCAAATCGTCTCCAATCTGAAGGTGGTTTAGTTGGACCATTGTCAGTTCATAGACGAGTCCGGAATTATCAAGAGCATTGTGAAAGTTTGGGGAGTATGGAGCAGACACCCTTAAGGAATCCTCCACCCCCTACTCCAACCACAAACGCAAATCAGGAAGGAGTAGGAGAGAATGAGGTACATAATGTTCCTCCAATGAGATCACTACGGGATTACCTACAACCTGCTCGTACAATTACACCTTCTTGCATAGTTCTACCAGCTAACGGTGGGACCCTTGACATAAAACCAGGAGTAATCCAACTTTTACCTAAATTCCATGGGCTAGACTCTGACCGCCCATACTTACACTTGCAAGAATTCGAAGAAGTGTTGGCCACCTTGCATTATCCCAATGTTTCTGGGGATACAATCAGACTTAAACTTTTTCCATTCACCTTGAAAGAAAGAGCCAAAGATTGGCTTCACTCTCTTAGACCATATTCGATTGGGTCATGGGTTGAGATGAACCGGGAATTCTTGAAAAAGTTCTTCCCCGCTCATAAGACAAACACTCTTCGAAGGGCCATAATGAATTTCTCAGCAAAAGAGGGTGAATCATTCTTTCAATGTTGGGAAAGATTTAAGGAACTCCTGCTTGCTTGCCCACATCATGGCTATGAGAGTTGGCGAATTATAAATTTTTTCAATGATGGATTAAGTCCTAATATGCGCCAATTTGTGGAAATGATGTGCAATGGCGAGTTTATGAGTAAAAATCCAGATGATGCTTGGAGTTACTTGGACATGTTGGCTGAAAATGCCCAATCTTGGGACACCTCGGATAAACCCAAGAACCCCAAGCCTACTCAAGAGAAAGGAGGGATATATGTCCTTAAAGAGGAAGACGACGTAAATGCAAGGATAGCCAACCTCACAAGGAAGGTTGAGGCCATGGAACTTAGCAAAAATGGAGTTTCCAAGTCCAAGGAAGCTGTTGAAACCACATGTGGGATTTGTCTCACCGACTTACACGCTACGCAAGATTGTCCCACAATTCCTGCATTTAAGGAAGTGTTGCAAGAGACAGCCAATGCCACATATGGTTATCAACGGCCCTTCAATGGACCGGTAGGTAATACATACAATGAGAGTTGGAAGAACCACCCGAATTTCAGTTGGAAGAATGCCCCAACGGGCAATCCTACCAACTCCCAAAGAGGGCCACCCATGCAAAATATGGCCCCACCTCAAGTCTCATTGGAGGATACTTTGAGAGCGTTTATGCAAGGGCAAGCGCAAGTAAATGAATCAAATCAGCAATTGTTCCAAGAGCTGAAAGTCTCGGTTGATGAGATTAAGGGACGCTTGAATGCTAGGGAAGGGACCTTTCCGGCCCAACCTCAGCCCAATCCTAAGCAAGTACATGAAGTAAGCATCCTTAATCCTTCCAACCAAAACATGGAGCAAGCTAAATCCATTACCACCCTTAGAAGTGGTAAACAAATTGACAAAACTATTCCGGTGAAGGCCGATGAGCCTAATGATCCGGTAAATTCTGAGGATGAAAATGGATCTAACCTAGCCCCACAACAACCGGAACGCATTTACAAGCCCATAGCACCATTCCCATCGAGATTGGTTGCCCCAAAATCTCTCCCAAATTCTCAAGATATTCTAGAGATTTTCAGACAAGTCAAGATCAATATCCCTTTGCTTGATGCCATCAAACAAATTCCCTCTTATGCCAAGTTTCTAAAAGACCTATGCACAACAAAACGCAAATATAATGTGCAGCAAAAGGCCTTCCTAACTGAGCAAGTTAGTGCCATCCTCACTCAAAAGACTCCCCCAAAATTCAAAGATCCCGGTAGTCCCACCGTCTCATGTATCATTGGAGACTACCGGATTGAACGTGCCTTGTTAGACTTGGGGGCAAGTGTGAACTTGATCCCATACTCGGTATATGAACAATTGGGTCTTGGTGAATTAAAACCCACCAAAACCACATTGCAACTCGCTGATAGATCTATCCGTGTACCGAGGGGGATAGTTGAGGATGTTCTAGTCCAAGTTGACAAATTCTACTACCCGGTAGATTTTATAGTCTTGGACACACAACCGGTTTTGGATGCTAGCACCCAAATACCGGTGATATTAGGCCGCCCATTCCTTGCCACATCAAACGCAATCATCAATTGCCGGAATGGGGTGATGCAATTATCTTTTGGAAACATGACACTAGAGGTGAATGTATTTCACCTGGGCAAAAGACATAGGGATGTCGATGATGATGAGTTCTTCGATGTAAACATGCTTGAAACCTTTGAAGAAGAAGAACTCCTCCAAAAGTTTGGAGACATGCTTAGCACACTTCATGGATTCTAAAGACCCTATCATTAGTGAGATTGTGCACGCATTAAACATAGAAAGATCGGTAGTTGATACTAGCCGGTGGAAGCCCCATTTTGAAAAATTGCCACCAACCACATCAAGGCCTCTACCGTCTAGCATTAAACCACCGAAGCTTGACCTCAAACCATTGCCATCCGAGCTTAAATATGTATATCTGGGTCAAGAGGAAACTTTCCCAGTTGTCATTGCCTCCCACCTAGAAAAAGACCAAGAGCTCAAGTTGATTGAGTTACTCAAAAAACACCGGGAAGCCATAGGTTGGACAATAGCGGATCTCAAAGGGATAGATCCTTCGGTTTGCACTCACCGTATACACCTTGAAGAAAACGCAAAAACGACTAGACAACCTCAAAGACGGCTAAATCCAAACATGATGGAGGTTGTCAAAGCCGAAGTGTTAAAGCTATTGGATGTGGGTATCATCTACCCCATCTCAGATAGCCAATGGGTGAGTCCTACCCAAGTTGTCCCCAAGAAATCCGGTATTACCATCATTGAAAACGCTAACAACGAGCTTATACCCACTAGGGTGACCACCGGTTGGCGTATGTGCATTGATTATAGGAAGCTCAATACGGTCACTAGGAAAGACCACTTCCCTCTCCCATTTATGGACCAAATTTTGGAAAGGTTGGCAGGCCATCCCTACTATTGCTTCCTAGATGGCTATTCCGGATACAACCAAATTGAGATAGCTCCGGAAGACCAAGAGAAAACCACATTTACATGCCCGTTTGGTACCTTCGCCTACCGAAGGATGCCATTCGGGTTATGCAATGCACCCGCCACATTCCAACGATGCATGTTGAGTATTTTCTCAGACATGGTGGGTGAGTTTCTTGAGGTGTTCATGGATGACTTCTCTGTTTTTGGTTGTACATTTGATGAGTGCCTCGAGCACTTGAAGTTGGTCTTAATGAGGTGTGAGGAAAAGCAACTTGTATTAAACTGGGAAAAGTGCCATTTCATGGTACAAAGAGGAATAGTCCTTGGACACATCATCTCGTCCAATGGAATAGAGGTAGACCGGGCGAAAATTGACATAATTTCCAATCTACCACCACCCAAAAGCATACGCGATGTGCGGTCCTTCCTTGGACACGCAGGCTTCTATCGAAGGTTTATAAAGGACTTTAGTCACATCTCAAGGCCTTTATGCAGCCTTCTACAAAAGGAGAACCAATTTGAGTGGAGTGCTGAGTGTCAATTAGCTTTTTCAAAGCTAAAAGACATGTTGACAACCGCTCCTATCATGCAACCACCAGATTGGTCCATGCCTTTTGAGTTGATGTGCGATGCGAGCGATTTTGCTATTGGGGCAGTGTTAGGCCAAAAGAAAGATAAAAAGCCCCATGTCATCTACTACGCGAGTAGGACCTTGAATCCTGCCCAAGTTAATTATTCAACTACGGAGAAAGAGCTCCTAGCTGTCATCTTTGCCTTGGACAAATTCAGGCCATACTTAATAGGATCCAAAGTTATTGTTTATACGGATCATGCGGCGCTGAAATACCTTCTTTCTAAGAAGGATGCTAAGCCCCGTTTGCTAAGATGGATCCTACTCCTTCAAGAATTCGATTTGGAGATCAAAGATAAGAAGGGGGTAGAAAATGTGGTCGCGGATCATCTATCCCGCCTAGTCCTACCAAATTCCATTGACGAGTCACCTATTGAGGACTCATTCCCGGATGAGCAACTCTTTGTTGCTATGCATCCACCATGGTACGCTGATATAGCCAACTATCTTTCCACAGGTGCGATGCCGACTCATTGGACTGCGCAAGACAAACGTAAATTTCTAAGGGAAGTGCGCAGATTTTTCTGGGATGAACCTATATTGTTTAAATATTGCCCAGACCAGATTATAAGGAGATGCGTCCCCGATGATGAACACAATTCAGTCATCTCCTTTTGTCATGATCAAGCATGTGGGGGTCATTTTTCAGCCAAGAAAACAACTGCAAAAATTCTGCAGTGTGGTTTTTATTGGCCCACATTATTTAAAGATACCCACGAGTTTTGCAAAGCTTGCGAGCGCTGCCAGAAGTTAGGAGGATTATCCCGTCGAAATATGATGCCCCTCACCCCAATTCAACATCTTGAAGTCTTTGACTGTTGGGGCATCGATTTCATGGGACCATTCCCCTCATCTTTTGGACATGTCTATATTCTATTGGCCGTAGACTATGTGTCTAAATGGATAGAGGCTATCCCATGTAGAACCAACGATCATCGTACGGTTCTCAAGTTTCTCAAAGAAAATATACTTTCTAGATTTGGGACACCTCGAGCCATTATTAGTGATGGTGGTTCTCACTTTTGCAATAGACCTTTTGAAACTTTGATGAAGAAATATGGTATTAGGCACAAAGTGAGTACCCCATACCACCCACAAACAAGTGGACAAGCTGAAATCTCCAATAGGGAAATCAAGCAGATTTTAGAAAAAACGGTGAGACCGGATCGCAAGGATTGGTCCTTACGATTAGATGATGCACTTTGGGCTCACCGTACTGCCTACAAGACACCCATTGGAATGTCCCCTTATAGACTTGTCTATGGGAAAGCTTGTCACCTGCCTGTGGAGATAGAACACAAAGCCTATTGGGCAATTCGGGCCCTAAATTTTGACATAGACAAGGCTAGCTTGCTTCGCAAACTTCAATTAAATGAGCTTGATGAGATCCGGAACGATGCATATGAGAATTCGAGGATTTACAAGAGCAAGATGAAGGCCTTTCATGACAAACACATCTTAAGGAAATCCTTCCATGAAGGACAGAAAGTGCTCTTGTATAATGCCCGACTTCATCTTTTTCCGGGAAAACTACGATCTCGATGGACCGGCCCATATATTGTTAAAGAAGTTTTTCCCCATGGGGCTGTTGAGATTGAGAATGCAGCGAATGGTGACTGTTTCAAAGTTAATGGACAACGCCTTAAACCATTTGTTGAGAAATTTGATTCAGAGGACATGTCCATCTCCCTGAATGATCCTGTCTATCAGGATGATTGATCTCCTAGTCTGATGGAGGTATAGCATAGGTAGGTTTAGTTTTTTTTTACTGTTTTAGTAGGATTTAGTTGTTGGAATTGCAGACCTCCATGATCACTCTCTCAGGTACTATTGATTCTCATTCTCTCATATTTTACCATTGTTCTCATGTTCATGCTAACTAATTATTTTTTTTACATTGAGGACAATGCAAGATTTGGTTGGGGGGTGAGATGAGATCCCTCATCTAGCATATTGCAACATTTCGAGCTTCATATGCACAAAATTTTTTCGAATTTTCTAACATCTCAAAACTCTTTTAGAAAATTTTGTTTCTATACATTTGAGAGGCTATGAGTAGAAGAGGAGGAGAAACGAAGTGTGTGATGTTGTAGTTTGGAATTTCTTCCAACATAATGGCTTTATATGTTAATTCCCCTATTGTTGTGATTGATAGAAAATTTGAACACCTTTACACCAAGTTCACATTACACGATTTTCATGAGTAACAGGTTTATGTGATTTGTGGATTAGATAGACTTTGGTTTAGAGGTGTTAAGCAGCCAAGCCGAGGTATTTTGTCCATCCTTGTCCATGGGAAAATAATGAAAGATATGGATTTCTAAAAATCCTATCTAAGTTAAAAGAAAAAGGAAAGAAAGGATGAAATCGGGAAGGAATGAAAAATGGTGGAAAATTCCGAAGAGGGCTACCTATTACCAACCGGGGGATGGTCGAACCGTAACCAAAGCCGAAAATGGGACGTAGTGTGAAAGTCGTCGGAAGGACAGTAAGGCAAATTCCTGTCATAGGCTTGCTGTTGCTCTGTGCACCTTGAAATCCCTGGTCTACTTAATCTATAAAGAAGATGGTTCCAGGAACTCATGAGATGAACTTTCACTATGCACACTAGGTTGAATTTGTTCGAATTCTTCTATTTATCAACCAGTCAGCGGGGATTTCACGTAAACACTTCTTATGTTTTGAGAGTCCAAGGTTCAGCTTCCAACACCTAATTTTTCCAAATTTTACACTTATACATCTGGGAATGGATAGAAACATGGTTTCTGGAAGAGGGTTGAATTTGGAGGTTTGAAACTGTTTCACGCATGTTTTGCTCGGGACTAGCAAAAAGCTGGTTGGGGGGTGTGTTGAACCTCCAATTTATACATTGCATTGCCCATTACACTACATAATTTGCATGATTTTCATGGTTAAAAGGCCCACATAACATGTGTTTTGTGATTGTAGAGATAAGAGGGGATTTCATCTCATTGGAGTCAAAAGATTACATTTGAAGACATTGGATGAAGTCCTAAGATGGATGAAGAAAAGAAGAAGAAAGAGAGAGAAAAGAGAATGAAGAAAAGAAGAAAAAGATGAAGGAATACAAGGCTGACCGGTCGTCCGACCGGTCAGCCACATCACAGGAACAAGAAGAAGAGAGGCCGACCGGTCATGACCGGTCGGCCATGCACGCTGGATGAGAGGGAGATCAGCCCGACCGGTCATGACCGGTCGAGCACACACGCTGGATGAATGGAAATCAGTCCGACCGGTCATGACCGGTCGGCTGTACTCACTGGAATGCTTGGAAATCAGCCCGACCGGTCGTGACCGGTCGGCTCTGCGTAAGGATGAGTCCTTTCTAAATTGGGACTCCGAATTTCACTGCGCAATGCGAAGTCTTTCGCAGGATCCGACGCAAGGGGGGTTTGTTGCTATAAAAGGACACCTAGGGGCTCTCCCTAAGGTATTAGAGAGGAGAAGGAACGTGAGTTTGGAGGCTGAAGGCGACCGTGGAGCGTCTGCAACATCTATCTTCGGGTTTTTCTAGTTTTATGCTTTATTTTTTAGTTTTTAGTTGTAGCATGACTATGCTCGGCTAAAACCTCTCAGCTAAGGCTGAGAGGTGAAGCTTGTAGCCAATTCTATGTTAATTTCAGTTTGATTCAAGTATTATTCAATTCAAAGTTAGAATTTTCTTATGTTCAGTTCAAAAGATGGTAGTTTGAGATGTCTTATCTGAGTTCATGTGCTCCGGACATGAATTCCTTTTAATTCTCTGAGATTATCACAGGTTGCTTGTTTAGATTCGAATTATAGTAATCCTTGAGCAGGCCATAGTCCATAGGCATGGCTGTTACTCCGCAGGCTATGAATTTGAATTCTACATTGATTGAATGGACTTGAACTTGGAAGTTCAACTTGAATTGGATGAATGTGTGTGAATGCTTTATTTTCCAACTAGATGAGAGATAGGACTTCAAATCTAGTTGTGTTCTCTACTTGGATTGACTGAATTGACATAGAATTGCTATAAGTGGATCCTTGAAAGCCTTAGTACATTATATCTCTGATTTTTCATTAAGTTACTGTTTTAATTAAACATCCTATTGAAATTGAATTTGCTCTATTAAACTGAGTTGCTGAAGTAATTAGGAAGCTGTTACTTTTTCCCTGTGGATCGACCTCGGTCTTACCGAGTTTTATTACTACATCGCAGCCTTACACTTGAGGCGAGCGAACAACTATTCTTCTATACATTCCAAGACACACAAGCATAAAAATCAGAGAAATTAGGTGATAGAAGTTGAAAACTTAAACTCTTAGAACATAATAAGTATTTATATGAAATTCCCACTGATTGATTGATAAATAGAAGAACTTGAACAAATTCACCCTAGTGTGCATAGTGAAAGTTCATCTCATGAGTTTCTGGGCTCATCTTCATCATAGATCAACTAAACTATGGATTTCAAGGTGCACAGAGCAACAACAAGCCTATGACAGGAATTTGTCTTACCGTCCTTCCGACGACTTTCACACTACGTCCCATTTCCGGCTTTGGTTACGGGTAGACCATCCCCCGGTTGGTAGTAGGTAGCCCTAATCGGAATTTTCCACCATTTTTCCATCATTCCCAATTTCATCATTCCTTTTCCTTTTTCTTTTTAAATTAGATAGGATTTTTAGAAATCCATATCTTTCGTTATTTTCCCATGGACAAGGATGGACAAAGTACCCCGGCTTGGTTTCTCAACACCTTAAATCAAAGTATAGTTAATCCACAAATCACATAATCCTTTCAACCCATGAAAATCGTGTAATGTGAACTAGGTGTAAAAGTGTTCAAATTTTCTATCACTCACATAAATAGGGGAATTCACATATAAAACCATTATATTAAAAGAAATTCAAAGCTTGCAACATCACTCACTTCGTATCTCCTCTTCTTATACTCGTATCATCTTGAATGCATAGAAACAACGTTTTCCAAAAGAGTTTTGAATTTTAGAAAAATCGAAAAATTTCTACATAATTGCTCGAAATGTCACAAAAGCTAGTAGAATCATCTAAGGAATCTCACCCCCCAACCAAAATCTTACATTGTCCTCAATGTAATAAGATATGCAATATGCATGACATGAGAGCAATGACACAAAACAAAGGAGAGTGAAAACGAGAGTACCTGAGGTAGCAAGTTGATCAATTCTAGCATCTTCCATTGTCTCAATGAGACTTATTCAATCCTAAATGCAGAAAGAAATCCTAACCTACCTACCTACCTTTGATTAGTCTAATCGACTACATGATCAAATTTGAGCAGGATCTTCATGAATTTCAATAGGTTTCTCATGAGGACCATCCAAAGTCCTGCTCGAATGTATACATGTGTGCGTTTCTTCATGAAAGTCCAATCATAGTATGCACCACATGCATGTAAGGAGGAGATAAGAGCAGCAAAAAGATATCTCCTCAAGTTCTGAATTGGGTTGTAATTGATTAAAAACGGGTCCTCCCAATCAGAATTTTCAATGGGTTGAAGAACCCATGATGGTGGAGAGACATTCATTAAGTATTTTTCAGTTTGGATTGTCTCCTCCACAAATTCAGATTTGCATGGTGCTTCCACAAACCAGGGTAAAGAGTGTAAATCAGTGGAATGGTGTTCTTCAGGCACCGACACCATGTCTAACAAACTATCCAACTCCTTAATCATCTCATCATCCAGATCATAGGGGTGGGTCATGCATTCCTTTAGGAAATCGAGAGAGTCGACTGAAGGGTCCTCGTTCTCCCTAAGTGATTGAGGAAATTCTGTTTCAAGGGTAAGGAATTCCTCCTCTATAAATGGGAGGTCTTCTAAAGAAAAATTTTCAGATTCAGTGGTAAGCACATCATCTAGCATTGGTTGATCTTTTGAAATTTTAGGTTGTGCCACCCTATCATCCAAAGAAACAGAATTTTCAACCTAAGGGAGTTCTTCCACAATAGAATCCGGCATGTGTTGTTGGTGGAAGGACTCAAAAATATCGACTTCGGCCATCTCTCTAGCAATAATATCTTCCGATGACTCAAAAACATTCAGCCCTTTGGAAGAAGAAATCATGGACTCACAATCATCCTTCAAACCCTCATTGTAGGCAATCAAACTATCACTTTCAGATTTTGCAGATTCCTCGGGTTCGTCAACCGTCCTTGAAATCTCTTCATCATTCAAATAGGAATAGCTAAAAGAGATAGTTGATTCACCATAATCGATGGTAATGGTGGGATCACTGAGATCTACATCCCTTAGAAGTTTAGTCATTAAATCTAGAGAAGGTTGGGTTTGGATAGCCTCATCCTCCTCATTGTTGGGGATTGATTCGGTGTTCCCAATGTTGGGTTCAATGTTTTGAGATGGCGAGAGGTTTTGTATGCATTGCTCAGTTATTTCTATACACTCTCGCAGTGTATCCTCAAGAGTTCGTGTCGGTTGAGGATCATGAGAAAGAAACTCTTGAGGATAATTGGTGGCATCCATGGTTGGCTCATCCTCCATTGGACTAGAGGTGTGAGGACTCTCTCGATGAAGACCATACGTGTTATATGACGAAGACTGATAAGATGGTTGATAGGCATAACCATACCAGTGATCACGCAATGTCTTTACCGGTTGGTCATTACTCCCCCGGTCCTTTTTCTTATTCCTACCTCCTGTTAAACTTGGTGGGATACTCATGTTATTTTCAACCCAGTAATCACGTAGTGTCTTACGTTGGGGGGTAGTGGAGGTTGATTTACTCTCAGAATAATACTTATGCTTAAATTGGTTCCAATCATAAAGAGTTTTGATTCCATGGTCTGTCATCTCATCTTCCAAAAGGTATGCATAAGCACCACACTTCCAATCAGCCATAATGAGATTTTAAAGAGTTGGAACTACCTTAATCTAGAAAAAAGAACAAAAAGAAGGGAGATGGAGAGATGTTACCCAATAGAGGGAGATATAAGTCAGCAACAATGTCCTACAAAATCCAACAAAAAATTGTTAGTAATCTAGAAAAAAAAATCAGAAAATCTTCTTCTATAAAAACTGAAAATCCTACCTAACTAAGACTACTCTATAGTTACTAGAACAATTAGAACCGTTTAACCTCCTCCCCGGCAGCGGCGCCAAAAACTTGTTCGCTTCCCCAAGTGTAGGGTTGCGATGTAGTAATAAACTCGGTAAGACCGAGGTCGATCCACAGGGAAGGAAGTAAACAATTCCAATTATCCTAATAACTAGAATCAAAGAGGTTTGTGAAATTGATTTTTAACATAAAATAGAAAATCTAATAATGAAAAGATAACTAGAGCATCAAGGATCCACTTATAGCTCTTCTTAGATGCATAATTCGCTATGGTTTCTTACTTTCTCAACTAGAATCGACATTCCTGTCTATCTAGTCGGATGATAGAGCTGTTAAACCAAACAGTCTGTCATATGTAAGTTCTATGCATAGGATTCACTCAATGAAGGCTGAGCTGAGCATGCTCAATTGCATAGGTCATTCCCCTTTCCAAAAGGTCTGGTTCACAATCATAACCATCCTCAAGTCCTCTCACAAGACAAGGCTAGATCATGATTTGAACTAGATTCAAATCACATGCACAATCCATACATATTCAGAAAAACAGAAAAATAGAACTTTGGTAGGAAGTCCCTTCATGAAGAGCTTAGTACTAGAGCGCACTCCGATTCCTCGGATCATACAGGTCTAGACTGTTGCAAACGAATTAAGAAGATAAGTAATTCATCCAAACATCCATGAGTCATCACAAGACTAAGAAAAATTACTTAAAAACTGTATAAACTTCAAACCTTAGTTCATAATCATGAATTCCAAACTAAAAACCAATAAAACGAATTAAACAATCTAAGAAAACTATAAGGTTCACCTCTTAGCTCTAGCTAAGAGATTAGCTAATAAAAAGCATATTAAAAACTAGAACTAGAACTAAGAAAAGGAAGAAAAACTAGCTGGAGGAGGCTAGGAAGCCTCCTATGACTTGAACTCCTTGCTCCCCACGTCCTTGGTTTCCCTGGAATAGAAGAGAGCACCTCCTTTTATAGTGCAGCACTAGTACAGCAACATAGCAGAATTAGTTTCGCTTGGTACGGCTTAACCAATGGTCGGATTGCCTTCAAATTTGATTTGTAGCTTCCTTGTAATGTGATCTTCCTCATAGATGATTTAGATTTCCAAGATTATCTTCTGAATGGGCCCACCAATCACATCACTGACCGCCTCTCAAAATCGCTCACTTCGGGTACCTTCAGAACCAGTCATCTTGCTTTCAACGCTCCGGAGTGTACAGAGGTCGGATTGATCTCAAATTTTGAACATGAGTAGAAAACTTCCTCCTCTACATGATAGACGGATTAGATTGTCCAAAAAAATCTCAGAATATGGTCCGAAAATTAGAACAATTAGGACTTTTATAAACTCTGCGCAGTTGGAGCTTTCTGGATGGTCCATCTTTCTTCAACCGGTACGATCAAACCACACACCCTTTTGATCTGAAACTTTTGTGGTTATTCATATATGGATGTGGTCTAAAATATGGTCAAAGTAGATTTTTCATATCCTCAATGATGGGCCACCTAGACCGGCCCAGAGTGGAACAACGAAATCTGGAACTTTCTGGACAGTTCGTATTGTTTTGGTCACCACGATCAATCCGTAACTCCGATCGACACGAAACCACTTGGGTTAGTTCGGCGTCGAGTTCCTCTTCGACATGGATTTGTTGGATTTTCAAAATCATCAAGATCGGCCCAGAAAACTGGTCCGAAAAACTAGATGCGGGAATACATTGCTGTTTTAGAATCTGGAATCTGAAACTTGCATGGCCGACCGGTCACGACCGGTCGGACAAGGCTGGCCGACCGGTCACGACCGGTCAGGCCCTCTTTGGCATTACTCCAGCAAGCATGGCCGACCGGTCAAGACCGGTCGGTCTCTTTTTCTTCTTGTTTTCTTCCTTTCTTTCTTCTATTTTCTTCTTTCTTTGCTTCTTTCTTTGCTTCCTTCTTCCTTCAGCCCTCCTTGGGTCTTCATCCAAGGTTCTAAATCAGCTCTTTTGGTCATCAATTGGGCAAAGTAACTCTCATTCCTACAACCACAAAACATGTATTTGATTAGTCTTTAAATTATGAAAACCATGCATAATGAGTGATGAATTGGGGTTAAAATATGCACAATTAAGAGCTCAACAGGGATGAAGGTCATCTTCTTCATGAGCTTGGAATGCTCTAATCTTGTGTTAAAGCACAAGGAAGATGCCTTGCATAGGTCAAGGATTAAGCCTCAAATGATCTCCTTCAATGGTGGCTTTTCTCCCTAAAAAATCCCTCATCTAATGCCCAAAACCGGAGCATTATATGTAGCAAAGCATAGCCCCAACGATCATAAAACGGGCAAATAACAGTCATAAAGCGACCTGTCCCGACCGGTCATGACCAGTCGGAGCCCCCTGCTGGAGAACTTCAAGTGCATAGGCCACAAACATGGGCCGACCGGTCATGACCAGTCGGACCCCTTCACTGGACAGCCAAAACACCTTAGGCCGACCGGTCATGACCGGTCGGCGTCCCTTGCTGGACATGTGGACATGCCAGGCCTGGATAGTGAAGGAAGCCAAAACTGGCCGACCGGTCATGACCGGTCGGCCCACCTTGCTGTTTCCCTTCTCATGTGAAGGCCGACCGGTCATGACCGGTCGGCTGGCCTTATGTAAATGCAGCAGGGCTGCTGGCCGACCGGTCATGACTGGTCGGACCAGCCTGGTTCTCCCCACATACAAGCTGCACTCTACTTTCTTCAGCCTGTACATAAAGTCCTAGGATAGGTTGATCAAATGGGACACCTAGGGCCTATCAATGATGCCTAAAGGGTTCTAAATATGGTCAAGGTCATCAAGGATACAAAGGGGATAGGTTTTGGTCGAGGTTAAGGCACCAAGGCATCTCATATACCTGAATCTTCTTCCTTGATGCGGCTGGATGTCTTGAGTCTTCGGTCTTCGTCTTCTTTGGGCTCCACCGACACTAGGACTCACTGACATAAGTGATTGACAAACAAGGTGCACTAGTATGCCACGAAAAAGTGCACTAACAGAACTCTCATAAAACATCTCAAACCACCAACTCAAGGGACCAAAATAAATAAAAAATCCAAACTTGAATTGAAATTACTTGAATTAAACTGAATCAAACATGAAATAAGCTACAAGCTTCACCTCTCAGCCTTAGCTGAGAGATTCTAGCCGAGCATTGTCATACTACTACTAGAACTCAAATAAGAAAGCATAAAAACTAGAAAAACCGAAAATTGGAGGGTTGCTGACGCTCCACGACGACTTCCGTCCATTCCCACGACCTTCCTTGGCTTCTATGATGACCTAGGAAGAGCCCTTAGGTGTCCTTTTATAGTGGGAGAGCCCCCTTGCGTTGGAAACATCCAGAATTTGCGTAAGGTTACACACTACGCAGAAATTCTTGGAGCTTTACGGAGAAGCTTTATTACGCAGACGACCAGTCGCACGACCGGTCTGAGCCCCCTGAAGACCGGTCGCACGACCGGTCGCAAAACAACACTTTTTAGTCCAGAGAGTTTTTTCAAAATTCTGATTGAATTTTTTAATTCAATGACCGGTCGCACGACCGGTCTGGGCATCGGACGACCGGTCGCACGACCGGTCGTGAATGGTCCAGTGACCTTCTCCGAAAAATTTCCTTCTGTGCAAAATCGGACCGGTTAGACGACCGGTCCTGGCGATGGACAACCGGTCGCACGACCGGTCTTGGCCTCTGTTTCTGCTTTTCTCCTTTTGCTTCTTTCTTCCTTTCTTCTCCTCTCTTTCTACTTTCTTTGGTCCTTCTTTCTTTTTCATCCAATAGCTTTAAATGGCCCTTTTTAGTTTCCAATTTGGTGAAGTCCGCTCTCATCCCTGAAATCACAACACTTGCATTAAATGGGCCTTTTGAGCATGAAAACCGTGCATATAATGTGATGTACTGGGCAATGCAATGTATAAATTGGAGGTTCAACACAACTCCCAACTAGCTTTTTGCTAGTCCCGAGCAAAACATGCGTGAAACAATTTCAAACCTCCAAACCCAACTCTCTTTCAGAAACCATGTTTCTATCCATTCCAAGACATATAAGTATAAAATTTGGAGAAACTAGGTGATAGAAATTTCAAACTTAAACTCTCAAAGCATAAGAAGTGTCTACATGAAATTCCCGCTGATTGATTGATAGATAGAAGGATTCGAACAATTTCAACCCAGTGTGCATAGTGAAAGTTCATCTCATGAGTCTCTAGGATTACCTTCTTCATAGATTAAGTAAACCAAGGATTTTAAGGTGCACAGAGCAACAACAAGCCTATGACAGGAATTTGCCTTACCGTCCTTCCGACGGCTTTCACACTACGTCCCATTTCCGGCTTTGGTTACGGTTAAACCATCCCCCGGTTGGTAATAGGTAGCCCTTTTCGGAATTTTCCACCATTTTTCCTTCATTCCCGATTTCATTCTTTCTTTTCCTTTTTCTTTTGATTTAGATAGGATTTTTAAAAATCCATATCTTCCGTTATTTTCTCAAAGACAAGGATGGACAAAATACCCCGACTTAGTTTCTCAACACCTTTAAATCAAGGTCTAGCTAATCCACAAATCACATAAACCATTCAACTCATGAAAATCGTGTAAGGTGAAGTAGGTGTAAAAAGTATTCAAATTTTTGATCAATCACAACAATAGGGGAACTAACATATAAAACCATTATGTTGGGAGAAATTCAAGACTTACAACGTCGCACACTTCGTATCTCCTCTTCCTATACTCATATCATCTCGAATGCATGGAAATAAGGTTTTCTAAAAGAGTTTTGAAATTTAGAAAATTCGAAAAAAATTTGCGCATATAAAGCTCGAAATGTTGCAAACTGCTAGATGAGGAATCTCATCTCACCCCCCAACCAATTCTTGCATTGTCCTCAATGTAAAAAGATATGCAATGAGCATGAACATGAGAGCAATGGTAAAATATGAGAGTGTGAGAACAATAGTACCTGAGAGAGCGATCATGGAAGTCTACAACCCAATAACTAAAACCTACTAAAACAGTAAAACTAATTAAAACTAAACCTACCTATGCTATACCTCCATCAGACTAGGAGATCAATCATCCCGATACACAGGATCATTCAGAGTGATGGACATGTCCTCTGAATCAAATTTCTCAACAAATGGTTTAAGGCATTGTCCATTAACTTTAAAACAGTTACCATTTGCTGCTGTTATAGGCAAAATAAGGGAGATCAACTCAGCTGTTAAGATTGTACACGGTCACCCATTCGACTCGCGAGATCATCTGATCGAGTGTCGCAGATCGGGAAAGTACGGAAGTACCCATTAGACTCTCGAGATCATCTGATCGAGAGTCGTAGATCGGGTAAATACGGAAGTACCCATTGGACTCTCGAGATCATCTGATCATGAGTCTCAGATTGGGTAAGTGCGGGACGCCCATTTTGACTTGCGAGATCATCTGAGCGAGAGTCGCAGGATTGATAAATCCGCGAGCAGACCTTCTCGCAAGTCGTTGAAAGGTGTTACGCCTAAATGAGCGAGCACTTGGACTCGCGACTATATTCCAACATGCGAACAGCTTTTTCGCGGTGACACCTCTTAGCCTTCAGTACCAGCACCCGATTCCCGTCGAGTAGCTTGTTCAATCCCTCTGCGATGCCAGGCAGGGCTACACCCAGTTCGGTGGTTTCCGTCCTGTCGGCGTCTCCTTCCTTTTCGCTGGTTATGACTCCAACTACGGTTTCCAGCTCTACATGAGCGATCAACGCTATTACTACGCCTACCGGCAGCCCGCATAGGTCGGTTTTGGGCTTATCTTCTCTGGTGGTTTCGGATCTCAAGGGATTGTCATCAAGGGACGTGATTGCCGAAATAAGTCATCGGGTTAGATCTCGCCTCTAAAGATAAGGATCTTATCCCACGAAATTAGCGGCATCTCGGTATCGTACACGAAATCAACGGGATCTTAGTATCTTACGTGACTAGATTGGATCGCTTCCAGATCTATATAAAGAGGTGACTCCATTAAGAGAAAGGTACACAATATTCGATCTCTATCCCGTTTTGCCTGGCTACTCTTCTTGCTTTGGCCTGACTTAAGCATCGGAGGGCTAACAGATGGACCCCAGCCACCCTTAGTTGCTGTCTTCTTTCAGGTTTGGCGGAGAAAATCTCTATTGGAGAGAAGGTGGACGTCTGGAGGATCCTGTTACAAAATCTGACATTAACAGTTTGGCGCCGTCTGTGGGAACGACTTGATCATCAAAATCAATCGTTCTACCGATCAAAATCCTTTCGCGATGCCTCCTAAAAAGGCTGTTTATCCTTCGACTTCAAGGCAGGCACCACCTCCGCCCGATGAGACGGAATCCGTACCTACCCTTCCACCTGCCTCGACGAACATCCCTCAAGGAGCCCCAACTATGCCATCAGCAAACCCATAATTGGAAGCTTCTGGAAATCAACACGATGTCCTACGTTTCCTCAGAAACACTCTCCTAACTTTAAACGCCGGAGTTCAGGTGCTGTCAAATCGACTTGATCAGCATTTCCCCGAACCGCAGAGACAAGCCTCCGAAGGGTTACCACTGCAGCCTATACCAGTGGCATCTAGACATTCTATGGACGAACCACAGGTCCCACCACTTGGTAGCCATCTCCCTGTACCGTCTCCCCATTCTATACATTCTAGTTCGTCTCGACAACCTCAACCACAGGGCTCCACCGCTGAAACATCAAGCTATACCCTACCATGGGAAGGAGACCTCAAAAGAATCCATGATCGTTTTGATGTCATGGAACAGCGATACCAGGCAAATCGGCCATCTGCAGTCATGGCGACGATACATCAATCCGAGTCCCCCTTCACCAGCGAGGTTATGGAAGCCCCGTTACCCAGAAAGTATTGAACACCTGTTATCACCCCGTACACAGGTATTGGCGACCCTCTTGAACACCTGGAAACATACAGGTCCCTCATGGAGTTGGAGGGACATGGTTCAGAAATCATGTGTAGGGCTTTTTCCCTATCATTGAAGGAGGCAGCTCGTACGTGGTTCCGAGGATTAAAGCCTCGTTCCATCAGCTCCTTTTCTCAGTTATCAGAGATATTCCTTTCTCAATTCATGGGAAGCATCCGGATAAAGAAGCCAGCCTCCCATCTAATGAATCTAAAGCAGCAGCATGGGGAAACGATAAAGGAGTTCACAGTACGGTTCACCGCTGAAGCCGTTCAAACTGAAGGTTATACTGAAGAAAAAGGCCTCGCAGCCCTCATAGCCGGAATAACGAGCGAGAAATTCAGGTTTGCTTTAGACAAGAGCCCTCCAAAAACTATGGCAGAGTTCCAAGCCAAAGCTCAGAAATATATCAATGCAGAAGAAGTCGCATTGACACGCCATGGAGTACAGGGTAAGAAACGCAACCCAGAAGGAGCCTCTTCTATAGATAAAAAATATCGTCGTGATCAACGCGAGCGTTCTCCCAAGAAGCCTTATTCCGGTAAATATCATAACTACACTCCTCTTAATCGGTCTCATGAAAAGGTTCTAATGGAGATTAAACACAAGCCATATGTAAAGTGGCCTGCAAAGATCAAATCCGATCCCGAGAAGAGAGACAAGAGCAAGTTCTGTTACTTCCACAAAGATCATGGGCATAGAACCCAGGACTGCATCTCTCTACGAGACCATATCGAAGCTCTCATTCGAAAAGGCCATCTCCAGGATTATGTTGCTCGTAAAAATCGATCACCAGAAAGGGCGAACACCTCGTCTCGCCAAAAGGAACAACCTCATCATCAAACTGACCAAGAGGACGCTGAGCTTATGGGGGAAATTCGCACCATCATCGGAGGACCAGCTTGCGGGGGCGATTCTCAAGCTTCTAGAAAAGCATACGCTCGAAAGGCGTCCAAAGAACCCCAACAAATTTATTGGCTGGAACAGACGTCTAGCTCGTCGAAGACCAGCCATCCTCCAATTTCCTTCACTCTTGAAGATGCAAAGGGAATTCACTTCCCTCACGAAGACTCCATCGTAGTCACTTTGAAGGTATCAAATTATTTGACACATCGAATTATGGTGGATACAGGCAGCTCAGCCGATATTCTATACTTGGAGGCTTTCAACAAAATGGCACTTGCCAGAAACCTTCTCAAGCCAGTTTCGACCCCCCTCGTCGGCTTCGGAGGTGAGGTAGTAACGCCTGAAGGAAGCATCGATCTCCCAGTTACTTTCGGGGAAAGTCCAGCGAAGACCACCGTCTTCATAAACTTCCTCGTGGTGGATCGAAAATCAGCGTATAACGCCATTTTGGGGCGGCCGTCTCTTACCAAGGTCGGGGCAGCCATGCATCCTTCATATCTGTGTGTCAAATTTCCTACCCCAAATGGTATCGGGGTCGTGCGAGCAAGTCAACAGGAGGCACGGTCTTGCTACCAGATAGCCCTCCAAGATCGAAAGAAGGCTCAAGCGACTCCCGTTATGGAGATAGTACAAGGTTCACCCACCTTCTCCACCAACACCTCGTTGGATCCGAGAGAGAATGCTCTCCAATCAGGAACTCCTGGGGAGGAAACAGTGGCGATTCATCTGATCGAAGAGACCCGTCTAAAATCGTGTACATTGGATCCTCTTTAACCAGTGTCCACCGTGGAGATTTGGTCCGTTTCCTCACTGAATACAAGGACGTGTTTGCTTGGTCTCATAAAGATATGCCAGGCATCGACCCCAACGTCATCGTACATCGTCTCAATATCGATCCAAAGCATAAACCCGTACACCAGCGTCGACGAGCTTTCACTGCAGAGAGGCAAATGGCGATCAAAGCTGAAGTCGAGAAGTTACTCACGGTCAATTTCATAAAAGAAGTAGACTACCCAAAGTGGGTCGCGAACATGGTCCTTGTCCGGAAAGTTAATGGCAAATGGAGAATGTGCGTCGACTATTCAGACTTGAACAAAGCATGTCCCAAAGATAGCTTCCCGACACCGCGGATCGACCAGTTAGTCGATTCAACAGCTGGACACGCTCTGCTTAGCTTTATGGATGCTTATTATGGTTACAACCAGATCATGATGCATCCACCTGATAGCCAGCATACCACCTTCATCACAGATCGAGGATTATATTGCTACCAGGTAATGCCGTTCGGTCTCAAAAATGCAGGAGCCACTTATCAACGTCTCGTCAATAAAATATTCGCTGCTCAAATCGGTAGGAATATGGAAGTTTATGTTGACGACATGCTCGTGAAGAGCACCATAGAAGATGATCATATTTCTGATCTTCGAGAAGCCTTCGACCTAATGAGGAGGTATCAAATGAAGTTGAACCCAGAAAAATGTGCGTTCGGTGTGTCTGCAGGGAAATTTCTCGGGTTCATGGTTGGCCAACGCGGAATTAAGGCAAATCCTGAGAAGATAAAAGCATTGATAGAGATGAAATCCCCCGCCACTCTGAAGGACGTCCAACGTCTGGCTGGTCGCATCGCATCGTTAAACAGGTTCATCTCGCGAGCATCCGACAAGTGTTTACCATTCTTCAAACTCCTTCGTGCAACGGCCAAGTCTGATTGGAAATGGACGCCACAATGTGATGAAGCATTTCAACAACTGAGGCTATACATGAGCACACCCCCCATTTTATCTAAACCTGTAGCACATGAGCAACTCATTCTTTATCTCTGTGTGTCCACTATGGCCGTTAGCGCCGCTTTAATAAGAGAAGATTCCAGGGTACAGAGGCCCGTTTATTATATCAGTCGAGCAATGGTTGATGCAGAAACTAGGTATTCTGATATGGAGAAATTGGCCCTAGCCTTGGTCACGGCAGCCCGAAAACTGCGACCATACTTTCAAGCCCACGCTATTTTAGTATCGACAAATCATCTGCTACGACAAGTCCTTCAAAAACCTGAGGCTTCCGGACGGTTAACTAAATGGGCAGTCGAGATCAGCGAGCACGATATCTCATTCTGCCCTAGGACCGCGGTAAAGGGTCAGGCCGTGGCTGATTTCATCGCCGAATTCACGTACTCTCCTGATGATAATACCATGACCAGTGACCAGCCTCCTTGGTCACTCTTCGTGGACGGGTCGTCGCGGGCCACTGGTAGCGGAGCGGGCCTGATATTAGTAGCTCCCGACGGGTCACATTTTCAATATGCTCTACGTTTCGAATCTCGCGTCTCAAATAATGAAGCAGAATATGAGGCCCTGATCGTTGGCCTCGAACTAGCCATAGTCCTTGCAGTTCAGAATTTGTTAATTCATAGCGATTCCCAGCTCATTGTTAACCAAGTCCTTGGTGAATTTGAAACCAAAGAAGAAAGGATGGCTTTATACAAGTCCCGTGTCCTCATCCTGCTCGCAAAACTGAAGACTTATGAAATAATTCATATCCCTCGCGAGAAGAACCAACTTGCTGATTCCTTGGCAAAGCTCGCTTCTGCACCAGAATCTGAGTTATCACATTCGATCCCCATCGAGCATCGTCAGAACCTGAGTATCGACCAAGCGACTCTCGAGCATGTAATATCGGTACAATCATCTCCATGCTGGATGGATCCTATCATCCTTTATCTCAGAGACGGACACCTACCAGAGGACAAGAAAGCTGCAAGGCAAATTCGTCTTCGGGCTGCCAGGTATACTTTGCAAGACGGAATATTATTGCGCAAAAGCTTTTCCTTACCTTATTTAAGGTGTCTTCATCCAGAAGAAGCACTTCATGTTCTAGACGAAGTACACCAGGGGGCATGTGGTAACCATCCCAGGGGGCGATCCCTAGCATATAAAGCGATGAGGCAAGGATATTATTGGCCCACTATGAAAGCAGATGCAATTGAATTTTCTAAAAAATGTGACAAGTGTCAACGATATTTACCTATACCTCATGCACCGTCCGAGCGGATGACCCCAATTGATAGCCCTTGGCCTTTTGCTCAGTGGGGGGTCGATATCATCGGGCCCTTACCCATGGGAAAGGGACAAAATAGGTTCGCGATCGTGGCGGTTGATTATTTCACCAAATGGGCCGAGGCAGAACCATTATCCAAGATTACTGAGAAACAAACTACTAAGTTTATATGGAGAAATATCATATGCCGTTTCGGACTTCCTCACACTATAATTACCGATAACGGAACGCAGTTCGACAACGCAGCCTTTGATGAATTTTGTGAAAAATGGAAGATACGTAATCTCCGCACTTCTCCATATCATCCTCAGGCGAATGGGCAGGTCGAGGCAGTGAATAAGATCATCAAGCACCATTTAAAGACCAAGCTAGGTGAATATAAAGGGGTGTGGCCAGAACTTCTGCCAGAAGTATTATGGGCATATAGAACCACGGCTTGTACATCAACAGGAGAAACCCCTTTCTCCTTAGCTTTTGGTGTCGACGCCGTGGTACCAGTGGAAATTCAAGTGCCCTCGTATCGGATCGAGCAGTATGACCCCGCGAGTAATCAGGAAAACCTCCGACTTCATCTCGATCTCTTGGAAGAACGAAGAAATGCTTCCCAAGTACGAGTGGCAGCATATCAACAACGTATTGCTCGTTATCGAAATGCTAGGGTTCGGCCTAGATCCTTCCAGCCCGGAGATTTGGTCCTGAGGCAAAAACTCGGAGTTCCCGCTCGTTTGTTGGATCCAAATTAGGAAGGCCCATATCGGGTTATTAGGATTGTGCGACCCGGTACTTATTATCTTGAAGACATGCAAGGGAAGCCCATACGTCGCCCTTGGCACGTGGAGCATTTGCTACGATACTACCCCTAGATTTGATGTAGTTCATAAACAACTTTTTATGAATAAAGTGAAAGATATCTTTTGGTCGCTACTCCATTAACTTGGATCTGAATAGCCCTGAAGAGGATGCATACAATCCCTTGGCCAATCGCCTACCTTTGGTAGGGTTAAATTCACCTAGGATGGTCGCATTTCCATTTTATGGATGACCTTCATACCCTTGGTAAACTTGGAGGCAAACTTGGAGTCTCAATCGATAGATCAGTCTATCTCCACGAGGGTTTGGTCGCTACGACCCCCCGGATTGAGCACATTCTCTCAATCGATAGATCAGTCTATCTCCACGAGGGCATGGTGCTACGACCCCCCGGATTGAGCACATTCTCTCAATCGATAGATCAGTCTATCTCCACGAGGGCATGGTCGCTACGACCCCCCGGGTTGAGCAAAACTCATTGCAAAAGGAGGGCATTCAGTGCACGAAAAGAAAGTAAACAAGAACGAGAAGGCATTCATTGCATGAAAGGGAAAGAGTAAACAAGAAGAACAACACTTCCAAAAAAATATCTTTTCATTGATGATAAATGTTTACAATATATGCTCGCGAGTACAAGAGAGGAAAACAAAAAGAAGATCAATCTCTTGGAGGAACTGCGCTCTCGACTTCAGGGCCCATTTCTGGAGCCCCTCCAGCTTGCGTGGCGTCAGTCACCTCGTTCTCAGCAGCAGCTTGCTCTTCTGCAGCTATGATGGTCACGACTCGACCAAATTCCCCCATATCAAAGGATGGGATCATTCGTTGCACTACTCTTAGCGCAAAGTCGCGACCAACATCATACGACTCGTATCTTTCGTCGTCATATAGCTGCGAAGTACGGAACTCGGAAATTGCCCGAGGACCTTCCTCCGAGAGCATTTTTACAAGGGCGACTTTCTCCTCGTCCCAGTGGATCGAGTCGTCCTTGAGCTGTGCAAGAGCGGAGCACTCCTTGTCCAGGTTGTCGTTGGCCTCCTTGAGCTGCGACCTGGCCTCCGCAAACCGCTCCTCCAACGAGATCTTGTCTTGGCGAAAGATCTCCCTCTCTCTCTCAGCCTTCTCCTTCAAACCCGTGAGCTTCACGAAGTCTGAGTCCAAGGCCTGATACCTGTCGATCAGGACTTGGATTTTCTCGATGAGGATCTTCTTCTCCTCATCTCTCTTCGCGATCACCGCCTCACGGGCCTTGAGCAGCTGATCTCTTCCTTGAACTGCCTTCTCCAAGGCAGTCCTCTTCCCCTCAGCTTCATCTATCAAGCGACGGGCGGCAACGATATCACGCCTCGTTCGCAGGATAAGATCTAAGCCCTGCAAAAGTAATGAAAAATGTGAGAAAGTATTCTGGAACGTAATAACAGATTAAAGCAGGTCTTGGCAGAGTCTCACCTGAACCATCCTCACCCCCGCTTCGAGGAAAAGGTTCTCAGGGCTTGGCTCGGGAAGAGAGCCGAAGGCTTGGGGGGGACGTTCTCGAATAAAAATTTACATACTGGATGGAGGTGGCGGGGAATAGAATATGTCCCGCTCCCTGACGGTTGGGCAACGACCAACCCGGTCGGCTCTCGAGGTGAGGGCATCGACCCGCGAACAGGTCCCTGCTCGGCAGCAGGGATCAGTTCGTGAGCAGGTGCTGGCTCTTGAGGCTCTATCTGCTCTCGAGCCTCTTCAGCTGGGGGGCAGCCGGACCCCGCCCCATTTGGGAAATTGTCAGCAATGTTAATCACTGGCGGTCCAGGTGCGACCACCAGTGAGGGAATAGTGGGCCCAGCCGGGGCCCCCGCCATGCTCGCGGGAGGGGCAAGCTGATCGCTACCCGTGCGGATGGATGATTGAGATGGTTCGGCAGGTGTTCTCTTCTGCCTCTTGGAGCTTGTGCCCTTCAGTCGGGGCAGCAGACCCCTCTTCTCTCCGGCCTTCGTCATCTCAACCTCTCTTCTGGATATTAGGCCCGCTGCTGCAAGTCGCGAAGGAGATAAGCAAGCCTCGATGTGCCTATCACCAACAGGCACCTTGTACACCTTTACTATTTTCTCGTTGATTCCCCCCTTTAGATTTGGTTTTCTCAAGGCCGGGATACCTGCAAGCACAAACAAGGGTAAAAAAATGAATAAAACCCTAGAAACCATAACTGGAGAAAATTGCACAATGCGAGACTGTGCCTACCTTCACAGAAAAAACGGGTCACTCCTGGACCCCTGGAGGAGGCAGACTCCCAGTTCCCGGAAGCATAGAACCACCGCTTCCTCCAGCCGGGATAATTCGAGGAGGGCTTCCCCAGTACGAAGTTATCCCGGTGCTAGTAGCACAGGTAATACCAGCCTTCGCTGGATGGTGCTTTCTTTAGACGGAACATGCTGAGGAATTCCTCCGCTGTAAGCTCCCCGTTGTCGGCCTGAGCCCAGAGGGCAAAGGAACCCAGGACTACCCTCCATCCATTCACAATGTGTTGCCCGGGGGCAATCTTATAACACCGGAGTACGTCGCGTATGAAGGGATGGAGGGGGAGGCATACCCCCAGGATGAGCTGGTACTCATAAAAAGCTACGCATCCTGGGGGAGGGGAGTCTGGTGTCTCTCCATCTCCGGGCAATCGGAGAGTGACTGAGTCGGGGATCAGGTATCTCTCCCGTAACTCAGTCAGCCGGTACTCCGATAAAACAGAAGGATATCTGGCTGCTGTGTATCTCCCTGCCGGAACCCTCGCACTGCTAGAAGCAGAGGATTTCGGAGTAGCATCACCTAGTGGGACGGTGGTCTCGTCAGAGTTCCCAGCCATGAGAAGATAAGAAGAAAAGAAAAAGGAAATATACCCAAGTAAACAGAAAGAGGAAGAAACACCGAAGGGAGAAGATGAAAATGGAGATGACACGAGAATTCTTTTTCTTCGAAAAAACTTCAGTAGAAAAATAGAGGAATGGCGGACTCCGTATATTTATAGGTAATCATTCAGCCGCATCTGGTGATACGTGGCAGTCCCTCCTTCGGCGCAGCACTCGAGCAGGCACGCCCATTAACTCCTCAAACACGTGGCGAGCGCCCCTTCATTTTTCGTCTGCGGAAAGCTGGCGCTCATTAATTCCAGCCCATCATGTGAGGCTCCGTTCTCGTTAAAGGCAGCGGGCGGTTACGTGTGGTAGTGAGCTAAGTCCTTCCCTTCAAAATTCTTGGCGGCAAGGACTGGGGGGCATCTGTTATAGGCAAAATAAGGGAGATCAACTCAGTTGTTAAGATTGTACACAGTCGCCCATTCGACTCGCGAGATCATCTGATTGAGTGTTGCAGATCGGGAAAGTACGGAAGTACCCATTAGACTCTCGAGATCATCTGATCGAGAGTCGCAGATCGGGTAAATACGGAATTACCCATTGGACTCTCGAGATCATCTGATCATGAGTCGCAGATTCTTTAGTACCAGCACCTGATTCCCGTCGAGCAGCTTGTTCAATCCCTCTGCGATGCCAGGCAGGGCTACACCCAGTTTAGTGATTTCCGTCCTGTCGACGTCTCCTTCCTTTTCGCTGGCTATGACTCCAACTACGGTTTTCAGCTCTACATGAGCGATCAGCGCTATTACTACGCCTACCGGCAGCCCGCATAGGTCGGTTTTGGGCTTATCTTCTCTGGTGGTTCCGGATCTCAAGGGATTGTCATCAAGGGACGTGATTGCCGAAATAAGTCATCGGGTTAGATCTCGCCTCTAAAGATAAGGATCTTATCCCACGAAATCAGCGGCATCTCGGTATCGTACACAAAATCAACGGGATCTCAGTATCTTACGTGACAGATTGGATCGCTCCAGATCTATATAAAGAGGTGACTCCATTAAGAGAAAGGTACACAATATTCGATCTCTGTCCCATTTTGCCTGGCTACTCTTCTTGCTTTGGCCTGACTTAAGCATCGGAGGGCTAATGGCTGGACCCCAGCCACCCTTAGTTGCTGTCTTCTTTCAGGTTTGGCGGAGGAAATCTCTATTGGAGAGAAGGTGGACGTCCGGAGGATCCTGTTACAAAATCTGACATTAACAGCTGCATTCTCATTCTCAATAGCCCCATGAGGAAAAACTTCTTTGACAATATATGGGCCGGTCCATCGAGATCGTAATTTTCTCAGAAAAAGATGAAGTCGGGAATTATACAAGAGTACTTTCTGTCCTTCATGGAAAGATTTCCTGAAGATGTGCTTTTCATGGAAGGCCTTCATCTTACTCTTGTAAATTCTCGAGTTCTCATATACATCATTCCGGATTTCATCAAGCTCGTTTAATTGAAGTTTGTGAAGCGAGCTAGCCTTGTCAATGTCAAAATTTAAAGCCCGAATTGCCCAATAGGCTTTGTGTTCTATTTCCACGGGCAAGTGGCAAGCTTTCCCATAGACAAGTCTATAAGGAGACATTCCAATGGGTGTCTTGTAGGCTGTACGGTGAGCCCAAAGTGCATCATCTAATCTTAGGGACCAATCCTTGCGATCCGGTCTCACCGTCTTTTCCAAAATCTGCTTGATTTCCCTATTGGAGATTTCAGCTTGCCCACTTGTCTGTGGGTGGTATGGGGTACTCACTTTATGCCTAATACCATATTTATTCATTAAAGCTTCAAAAGGTCTATTGCAAAAGTGAGAACCTCCATCACTAATGATGGCTCGAGGCGTCCCAAATCTAAAAAGTATGTTTTCTTTGAGGAACTTGAGAACCGTACGATGATCGTTGGTTTTACATGGGATAGCCTCTATCCATTTAGACACATAGTCTACGGCAAGCAAAATATAGACATGTCCAAAAGATGAGGGGAATGGTCCCATGAAATCGATGCCCCAACAGTCAAAGACTTCAAGATGTTGAATTGGGGTGAGAGGCATCATATTTCGACGGGATAATCCTCCTAACTTTTGGCAGCGCTCGCATGCTTTGCAAAACTCTTGGGTGTCCTTGAATAGCGTGGGCCAATAAAAACCACACTGCAGAATTTTTGCAGTTGTTTTCTTGGCTGAAAAATGACCCCCACATGCTTGATCATTACAAAAGGAGATGACGGAATTGTGTTATCGTCAGGGACACATCTCCTTATAATTTGGTCTGGGCAATATTTAAACAATAGAGGTTCATCCCAGAAAAATTTGCGCACTTCCCTTAGAAATTTACGTTTGTCCTACGCAGTCCAATGAATCAGCATCGCACCTGTGGAAAGATAATTGGCTATATCAGCGTACCATGGTGGATGCATAGCAACAAAGAGTTGCTCATCAGGGAATGAGTCCTCAATAGGTGACTCGTCAATGGAATTAGGTAGGACTAGGCGGGATAGATGATCCGCCACCACATTTTCTACCCCCTTCTTGTCTTCGATCTCCAAATCGAATTCTTGAAGGAGTAGGATCCATCTAAGCAAGCGGGGCTTGGCATCCTTCTTAGAAAGAAGGTGTTTTAGCGCTGCATGATCTGTGTAAACGATGACTTTGGATCCTATTAAGTAAGGCCTGAATTTGTCCAAGGCAAAGATGACGGTTAGGAGCTCTTTCTCCGTAGTTGAGTAATTAACTTGGGCTGGATTCAAGGTTCTACTTGCGTAGTAGATAACGTGGGGCTTCTTATCCTTCTTTTGGCCTAGCACTGCCCCAATATCATAATCGCTCGCATCGCACATCAACTCAAAAGGAATGGACCAATCTGGTGGTTGCATGATAGGAGCGGTTGTCAACATGTCTTTTAGCTTTGGCACTCCACTCAAATTGGTTCTCCTTTTGTAGAAGGTTACATAAAGGCCTTGAGATATGACTAAAATCCTTTATCAATCTTCTATAGAAACCGGCGTGTCTAAGGAAGGACCGCACATCGCGTATGCTTTTGGGTGGTGGTAGATTGGAAATTATGTCGATTTTTGCCCGGTCTACCTCTATTCCATTGGACGAGATGATATGTCCAAGGACTATTGTTCGTTTCCCCAAGTGTAGGGTTGCGATGTAGTAATAATCTCGGTAAGACCGAGGTCGATCCACAGGGAAGGAAGTAAACAATTCCAACTATCTTAATAATTAGAATCAAAAGAGGTTTGTGAAATTGTTTACTTCCTTCCCTGTGGATCGACCTCGGTCTTACCGAGATTATTACTACATCGCAACCCTACACTTGGGGAAGCGAACAAGTTTTTGGCGCCGTTGCCGGGGAAGAGGTTAAACGGTTCTAATTGTTCTAGTAGCTATAGAGTAATCTTAGTTACGTAGGATTTCCAGTTTTTATAGAAGTAGATTTTCTGAATTTTTTAGATTACTAACAATTTTTTTTTATTTTGTAGGACATTGTTGCTGACATAGATCTCACTCTATTGGGTAACATCTCCCCATCTCCCTTCTTTTTAATTTTATTATTATTATTATTATTATTATTTTCCTAGGTTAAGTGTTCGCTTCCCCAAGTGTAGGGTTGCGATGTAGTAATAAACTCGGTAATACCGAGGTCGATCCACAGGGACTTATGTAGGATGTCACAAACTCATCCACAAGTTTCTATTGAAACTAACAATCAAAGTTTGAATAGAATGTGTATGATTAACAGTTTAAGCTAAATTGAATGTAAACAATTATAAGAAGGCACTAGGGGTTCGAGGATCCACTTGTAGCAATCCTCAATGTTCAATCCGCTGTGGTTTCCCATTCTCTCAACTAGAATCACCAGTCAGGTCTATCTAGTCGGATGATAGAACTGTTAAACCAGAAGTCTGTAACATGTAAGTTCTGTGCATAAAGTTCACTCAACTCTAGGCTGATCTGAGCATGCTCATTGCATAGGTCATTCACCTTTTCTGTAGGTCCAATTCCCAATCATAACCATCCTCAAGTCTTCTCACAAGACAAGGCTAGATCATGATTTGAACTGGATTCAAATTATATGCACAGTCCATACATATTCCAGATAATCAACCAAAACTAGAACTTTGGCATGAAGCCCCTTTATGAAGAGCTTGGTACTAGAGCGCACTCCAATTCCTCGGATCATACAGGTCTAAACCGTTGCAAACAAATTAAGCAGATAAGTAATTCATCCAAACATCCATGAGTCATCACAAGACTAAGAGAAATTACTTAAAAACTTGTATAAACTTCAAACCTTAGTTCATAATCTTTAATTCCAAACTGAAAACCACTTAACTACGAATTAAAACATCTTGGATACACTACAAGCTTCACCTCTTAGCCCTAGCTAAGAGGTTTAGCTGCTCATGATCCAAGGAAACATGAAACAACTCCTAAAAGCATGAAAACAGCAAAGCAAACCAAAAGGAGTTGTGAAACTCCAATCTCCACTTCCATAGTCTCCAACCTCGCTTCAAGCCTTCTAGGATACCCTAGGAACAATCCCTAGGTGTCTATTTATAGTTTGGAGGAGTCCTTTACGCAAGAAAGATCCAGAATTTGCGTAATACTACGCACTTGCGCAGGAATTTTCGGAGTTCCCATAATAGAAAGAGGCAGTTTACGCTGGCCGACCGGTCGTGACCGGTCGGCCTCAATGTAAGGTCACTCCAGCAACGTTGTCCGACCGGTCATGACCGGTCGGAGGTCTTCAACAATGTTTCAGCAACCATGGCCATCAATCCAGTAGCTATGCCCGACCGGTCATGACCGGTCGGGCCTATGAACCCTTTAGTCCAGCAGCAGTAGCCGACCGGTCATGACCGGTCGGACTGGCTGGTCAGCTGTCCAATGCATTCTGTGTTGTGTCCGACCGGTCTTGACCGGTCTGGCTGTCTTGGCCGACCGGTCATCCGACCGGTCTGGCTTAATTTTCTTCATTCTTTCTTTCTTTCTTTCTTCTTTTCTCTTCTCTCCTTGCTTGTCTTTCTTTGATTTTTCTTCATGCTTCATCTAATGGTCTTTAACACTTGTAAGAAACTCCACTTAGCCTTCAAATGGTGAGCTCTCCATCTTGTCCCTACAATCACACATCATGCATTAAGTTAGTTCTTTAAACGTATATATCATGCATAATGAGTGATGCATTGGGGTTAGAATATGCATAATTATGAGCTCAACACACCCCCCAACCAGCATTTTGCTAGTCCGGAGCAAAACATGCGTGAAACTAATTCCATCCTTTAAAACTCAACTCTCTTTTAGAAACCATCCTTCTATACATTCCAAGGTTCATAAGCTTAAGATTCAGAAACATTAGGCAACAGAGGTTGAAACCGTAAACTCTCAAAACATAATAAGCATTCATATGAAATTCCCGCTGATTGGTTGATAAATAGAAAGATTTGAATAAATTTAACCTAGTGTGGGTAGTGAAAATTCATCTCACGAGTTTCTAGGATTATCTTCTTCATAGATCAGGTAGACTATAGAACTCAAGGTACATAGAGCCACATCAGGTCCATGACAGGAATTTGCCTTACCGTCCTTCTGACGACTTTCACACTACGTCCCATTTCCGGCTTTGGTTACGGGTAGACCATCCCCCGGTTGGTAGTAGGTAGCCCTAATCGGAATTTCCACCGTTTTTCACATTCCCAATTTCATCCTTCCTTTTCCTTTTTCTTTTAAATTAGATAGGATTTTTAAAAATCCATATCTTTCATTATTTTCCCATGGACAAGGATGGACAAAGTACCCCGGCCTGATTTCTCAATACCTTAATTCAAAGTCTAGCTAATCCATAAGTCACATAATCCCTTCAACTCATGAAAATCGTGTAATGTGAACTAGGTGTAAAAGTGTTCAGATTTTCTATCAATCACAAAAATAGGGGAGTTCACATATAAAACCATTATGCTATGAGAGATTGCAGACATCCAGCCCCATACACTTCATATCTCCTCCTCTTATGCTCATATCAACTCGAATGCATAAAACCGGTGTTTTCCAAAAGAGTTTCGAATTTTTGAAAAATCGAAAAAATTTCCACATGATTGCTTGAAATGTTGCAAATCGCTGTATTCATCCAAGTGATCCTACACCCCCCAACCAAATCTGGCATTGTCCTCAATATAAAAGATGTGCAATGAGCAAAACATGAGAGCAATTTGAAAATAAAAGGGAGTGAGGAATGATAGTACCTGAGAGAGTGAAAAGTGGAGATCTTCCTCCTTCTAACAAACCTATGAAAACGAAAACAAAAGCAGCAAAATCCTAATCCTAACTACTCTATACCTCCATCAGACTAGGAGATCAATCATCCTGATACACAGGATCATTCAGAGGTATGGACATACCTTCTGAAGGGAAGTTCTCAAAGAACGGCTTTAATCGCTGCCCATTTGCTTTAAAAATGTTGCCGTTCCTTGGATTTAACAGCTCGACAGTCTCATATGGATAGACAGTTTGCACAATGTAGGGACCGGTCCACCGAGATCTCAATTTTCCCGAAAATAGATGTAAGCGAGAATTATACATGAGGACTTTTTGATTTATCGTGAATGTCTTGCGAAGAATATTCTTATCATGGAATATTTTCGTCTTGTCCTTGTAAATTCTTGCATTCTCATAAGCTTCATTCCCGATTTCTGCAAGTTCATTCAATTGTAGTTTGCGTAGTGAGCTTGCCTTGTCAGAATTGAAATTCATCTTCTTAATAGCCCAATATGCCTTATGTTCCAACTCCACAGGTAAGTGACAAGCCTTCCCATAGACAAGTCTATAGGGAGACATTCCAATAGGGGTTTTAAAGGCAGTACGGTAGGCCCACAGCGCATCGGTAAGCCGAAGTGACCAATCCTTGCGATCGGGGTTCACCGTTTTCTCTAAAATGTTTTTAATCTCCCTATTGGATATCTCAGCTTGTCCACTAGTTTGTGGGTGATAGGGAGTGCTCACTTTGTGCGTTACGCCATATTTCTGCATTAATGCTTCAAAAGGGCGATTGCAAAAGTGAGACCCTCCATCACTTATGATGACTCGAGGCGTTCCAAACCGGGAAAGAATGTTTTCTTTTAAGAATCGAATGACCGTTTTATGGTCATTATTCCGGCAAGGGATGGCCTCGACCCATTTGGAAACATAATCAACGGCAAGCAAGATGTATTGGTTTCCAAAAGAAGATGGGAATGGGCCCATGAAATCGATGCCCCAACAATAAAAAATTTCGACAATTAAGATGGGATTGAGTGGCATCATATTTCTACGGGAGATTCCTCCTAATTTCTGACAAGGTTCGCAAGCTTTGCAAAACTCATGTGTGTCTTTGAACATGGTGGGCCAATAAAACCCGCATTGCAGAATTTTCGCTGTGGTCTTTTTAGCCGAAAAATAGCCACCACATGCTTGAGAATGACAGAAGGAGATGATACTTTGTTGCTCATCATCTGGGACACATCTCCTTATGATTTGATCGGGACAATACTTGAACAAGTATGGGTCGTCCCATAGAAATTTCCGTACCTCTGAGAAGAATCTATCCTTATCTTGCTTTTTCCAATATGTAGGAATTGTACCTGTAGCAAGATAATTAGCAATGTCCGCATACCATGGTAATTGGGAAACAGCAAAAAGTTGTTCATCAGGGAACATGTCATTGATTGCAGTCATTTCAGGGGAATCAGTGAGGACAAGTCGAGAGAGGTGGTCAGCTACCACATTCTCTACTCCTTTCTTATCACGTATTTCTAAGTCGAATTCTTGGAGTAGGAGGATCCATCTTAATAACCGTGGTTTAGCATCCTTCTTAGAGAGAAGATACTTAAGCGCGGCATGGTCGGTGAATACGATGATCTTGGATCCAATCAAGTAGGATCTAAACTTCTCCAAGGCAAAAACTACTGCTAAAAGTTCCTTTTCAGTAGTGGTGTAGTTTGCCTGGGCTGAGTTTAGGGTTCTACTTGCATAGTAGATGACACACGGCTTTTTATCTTTTCTTTGGCCTAACACAGCCCCAATAGCATAGTCGCTAGCATCGCACATAATTTCAAAAGGAAGGCTCCAATCAGGTGGTTGCATTATTGGGGCGCATGTCAACATACCTTTAAGGGTGGTGAATGCCTGTTGACATTCTTCATTCCACTCGAATGAATTTTCCTTTTGAAGTAGGTTACATAAAGGGCGAGAGAGTGAACTGAAATCCTTTATAAACCTTCTGTAAAATCCTGCGTGTCCTAAAAAGGACTTTATATCTCGTATGCTTTTGGGTGGTGGTAGGTTAGAGATAAGATCAATTTTCGCCTTGTCCACCTCAATTCCATTTTGTGAAACGATGTGACCAAGTATAATTCCCTTTTGAACCATGAAGTGACACTTTTCCCAATTGAGCACAAGGTTCTTCTCTTCACATCTTTTTAGCACAGATTTCAAGTGCTTAAGGCACTCATCAAAGTTACAACCAAATACAGAAAAATCATCCATGAAGACTTCGAGAATGGTCCCCACCATGTCAGAAAAGATGCTCATCATACAACGTTGAAAGGTGGCAGGGGCATTACATAGTCCAAACGGCATTCGTCGATAGGCGAAAGTACCGAATGGACATGTGAATGTAGTCTTTTCTTGATCTTCACGGGCAATTTCTACTTGGTTGTACCCTGAATAGCCATCAAGGAAGCAAAAGTGGGAATGGCCCGCCAACCGTTCTAAAATCTGATCAACAAACGGTAGGGGAAAGTGGTCTTTCCTCGTGACAGTGTTTAGCTTCCTGTAGTCAATGCACATTCTCCAACCGGTAGTGACTCTAGTTGGCACGAGTTCGTTATTGGCATTGGCTACGATGGTTATTCCGGATTTCTTAGGCACCACTTGAGTTGGGCTCACCCATTGGCTATCAGATATTGGGTAAATGATACTTACATCCAATAGTTTCACCACTTCGGCCTTAACCACATCCTTCATATTTGGATTTAGTCGTCTTTGTGGTTGCCGGGATGTCTTTGCATTTTCCTCAAGGTGTATGCGGTGAGTGCAAATCAGTGGGTCTATGCCTTTGAGATCCGCAATTGTCCATCCGATGGCACTCTTGTGCTCTAATAGAGTGGCTATTAGCCTACTCTCTTGTTCCTCATCCAAGTGGGAAGAAATCACCACTGGATATGTCTCATCTCGACCTAAATAAACATATTTTAGCTCACTTGGCAATGGTTTTAGGTCGAGTTTTGGTGCCTTAATGTTGGATGGGAGGGCCTTGTTCTCATTTATAGGCAAAGGTTCAATTGGGGCCCTCCATCTTTTATTTTCACGCACCAGCATCACATCTAGAATGGCATCCATCTCTTGTGTTGTATCATCATTCATATCATGGAGATGGGCCACACATGCCTCCAAAGGGTCGGAAAATAGTGACAAGGGGATTGTATCCTCCACGAATGATTCGATCATGTTTAATTCGTGGATATCATCATCAACTTCCTGCGGTTGTTTGCATAACTCAAATATGTTAAGCTCAAGGGTCATATTTCCAAAGGACATTTGTACAAGTCCGTTTCTACAATTGATAATGGCGTTTGAGGTAGCTAGAAACGGTCGTCCAAGTATGACTGGAATTTGAGTACCGGTGCCTATCACAGGATGTGTGTCCAAGACAATAAAATCTACTGGATAGTAGAATTTATCAACTTGGACTAGAACATCCTCTACCATTCCTCTCGGTATCCGGATGGATCTATCAGCAAGTTGGAGTGTGGTTTTGGTGGGTTTCAATTCACCTAACCCAAGTTGTTCATAGACCGAGTATGGAATGAGATTCACACTTGCCCCCAAGTCGAGTATGGCTTGTTTAATCTGGTAGTCTCCTATGATGCATGATATGGTTGGACTACCCGGATCTTTGTATTTTTGGGGCACCTCTTGTTTGATGATGGCACTCAAATTCTCAGCCAAAAGCACTTTGTTGTGAACGTTATGTTTCCTTCTAATTGTACACAATTCCTTTAAAAATTTGGCATAAGATGGTATTTGTTTTATTGCATCCAACAGCGGAATGTTGATCTTCACCTGCTTGAAAACTTCCAGAATTTCCAGATTTTTATCTAAAGGTTTAGGTAAAATCAACCTTTGTGGAAATGGGGCAACCGGCTTGTATTGTCTTTCCGATTCTTTCTCTTGTGGAATATTGTTTGGGCTATCATCCTCTTTGGGAATTTCCGGATCCTTAGGCTTGGGGGCCTTCACCGGATTGGATTTATCAATTTCTTTCCCACTTCTCAAAGTGGTGATAGCTTGGACATGTTCCGTATGGTGGGAGGATGAGCTTGCATCTTGTATCTCATATTGGGTCCTTGGGTTAGGAAGAGGTTGGGCAGGGAGTGTGCCCTTCTCTCTAACACTAAGGTGAGCTTCAACTCTAGCCAAAGATGTTTTCAATTCATTGATGGCTTGGTTTGAGTTTTGATTGAATTTCAATTGCTCTTGCATGAACCCATCTATTTTTAGAGAGTTTGTCTTGTTATACTCATTCTGGATCGATACAAATGCACCCAACATCTCTTCTAGTGATACTTTTGGAGTGTTGTTTGCATTTGCATTGGGCCCATTCTTCCAACTGAAGTTGGGATGGTTCTTCCAATTAGGATTATACGTGTTTGAGTTTGGAGCACCATATTGCTGCTGATAACTGTTTATGGCATTTGTTTATTCTTGTAAGATGCCTTGGACTGCTGAAATTGTGGGACAATCTGGTGTAGCATGTTGATTTCCAGCACAAATTCCACAAACAGTTTCAACCTCAGTGGAGTTGATTGTTTCTCCTTTCCTTAATTCCATGGCTTCGACCTTTCTTGTAAGGCTAGCCAACCGTGCACTTATGCTATCTTCTTCTGATAAGACATACATTCCTCCCTTTTCCTTTTGTTGGCCAATCTTGGAATTTGTTGGTTTAGATGTGTCCCAAGATTGTGCACTTTCAGCCAATTCTTCCAGATAATCCCATGCTTCATCAGCTTCCTTATTCATGAACTCCCCATTACACATCATCTCTATAAATTGGCGCATGGATGGAATCAGTCCTTCATAGAAAAAACTTATAATCCGCCAATTTTCATAGCCATGATGTGGGCATGCGTTTAATAGGTCCTTGAATCTCTCCCAACATTGGGAAAAGGTTTCATCCTCCTTTTGGGCAAAGTTCATGATAAGGCGCTTAAGCATGTTCGTTTTGTGAGTAGGGAAGAATTTTTTTATAAATTCTTTGTGCATATCATTCCATGACCCAATTGATCTTGGCCTCAATGCATAAAGCCAACCCTTGGCTTTATCCTTAAGAGTGAAAGGGAAGAATTTAAGTCTTACTACATCTTCAGTCACATTTGCAAAGTGCATGGTGGTGATTACCTCATCAAATTCCCTAAGGTGTTGATAGGCACTTTCACTGTCTAAACCATGGAATTTAGGGAGAAGATTGATCACTCCCGGTTTCAAATCCACATTCCCTGCATTTGGTGGAAATACTATGCATGAGGGAGTGCTCGTTCTTGCAGGTTGCAAGAAATCACGTAAAGTCCTAGGTCGGGGAACATTCTCAACCACATTCTCCCCTGTTTCAGTTTGATTTTGAACCAGATTAGGTTGATTTGCAGCCATATTTTCAGATAAAATTGAAGAATCTAGCTGTCTCCTAGCACGTGGCTCTCTATCAATCCCTTCTACTATCCCCCCTTCACTTATGAGTCGGTTATTGGAATCCCGAGCCCAATGTGGCATGCAAAACCAAAAATAAGAAACAAAAAGAAAGGAGAATTCTTCCTCCCTTTTCTTTACTCTTCTCTAAGACCGAAGCACAAGGTGTCTTGCAATGGCTAGGCCAGGAGCAAGGATAAAGACCGATTTCTCCTGGTCAATAGGGGTTCAGAGAACTCCCCACCCACTCTTTGAATCTTTTGAGAAAAAGTGCAGAAAAAGGAAAAAGAGGAGTAGAGATGAGAAAAGAAATCTCTGAGCACAAGGTGATCTAAGGCGGCTGAGCCGACCAATAGGAATCTAGGTGGCAAAAAGGCCGACCTTTTAGAGATCCAAAAGGATTCTCCACCCACTCTACAAGAGATGAATAAAATAGGAATGAATAGGAGAAGAAGAAGAGTAAGGTTTTAGAAGGATAGAACCTGATTCGCACTTGAAATCCTTGAATCTTCTTCAGCTTCCCAGAAATCCCTGAAAAAAAATCAAATAAACAAACTAAGTTAGTCTAAAAATCTAAAAAAAATCCTAAATAGATACTAATTTCAGAAATCTGTGAAAACCGTCAAAATCCCCGGCAACGGCGCCAAAAACTTGTTCGCTTCCCCAAGTGTAGGGTTGCGATGTAGTAATAAACTCGGTAATACCGAGGTCGATCCACAGGGACTTATGTAGGATGTCACAAACTCATCCACAAGTTTCAATTGAAACTAACAATCAAAGTTTGAATAGAATGTGTATGATTAACAGTTTAAGCTAAATTGAATGTAAACAATTATAAGAAGGCACTAGGGGTTCGAGGATCCACTTGTAGCAATCCTCAATGTTCAATCCGCTGTGGTTTCCCATTCTCTCAACTAGAATCACCAGTCAGGTCTATCTAGTCGGATGATAGAACTGTTAAACCAGAAGTCTGTAACATGTAAGTTCTGTGCATAAAGTTCACTCAACTCTAGGCTGATCTGAGCATGCTCATTGCATAGGTCATTCACCTTTTCTATAGGTCCAATTCCCAATCATAACCATCCTCAAGTCTTCTCACAAGACAAGGCTAGATCATGATTTGAACTGGATTCAAATTATATGCACAGTCCATACATATTCCAGATAATCAACCAAAACTAGAACTTTGGCATGAAGCCCCTTTATGAAGAGCTTGGTACTAGAGCGCACTCCAATTCCTCGAATCATACAGGTCTAGACCGTTGCAAACAAATTAAGCAGATAAGTAATTCATCCAAACATCCATGAGTCATCACAAGACTAAGAGAAATTACTTAAAAACTTGTATAAACTTCAAACCTTAGTTCATAATCCTTAATTCCAAACTGAAAACCACTTAACTACGAATTAAAACTTCTTGGATACACTACAAGCTTCACCTCTTAGCCCTAGCTAAGAGGTTTAGCTGCTCATGATCCAAGGAAACATGAAACAACTCCTAAAAGCATGAAAACAGCAAAGCAAACCAAAAAGAGTTGTGAAACTCCAATCTCCACTTCCACAGTCTCCAACCTCGCTTCAAGCCTTCTAGGATACCCTAGGAACAATCCCTAGGTGTCTATTTATAGTTTGGAGGAGTCCTTTACGCAAGAAAGATCCAGAATTTGCGTAATACTACGCACTTGCGCAGGAATTTTCGGAGTTCCCATAATAGAAAGAGGCAGTTTACGCTGGCCGACCGGTCGTGACCGGTCGGCCTCAATGTAAGGTCACTCCAGCAACGTTGTCCGACCGGTCATGACCGGTCGGAGGTCTTCAACAATGTTTCAGCAACCATGGCCATCAATCAAGTAGCTATGCCCGACCGGTCATGACCGGTCGGGCCTATGAACCCTTTAGTCCAGCAGCAGTAGCCGACCGGTCATGACCGGTCGGGCCTATGAACCCTTTAGTCCAGCAGCAGTAGCCGACCGGTCATGACCGGTCGGACTGGCTGGTCAGCTGTCCAATGCATTCTGTGTTGTGTCCGACCGGTCTTGACCGGTCTGGCTGTCTTGGCCGACCGGTCATCCGACCGGTCTGGCTTATTTTTCTTCATTCTTTCTTTCTTTCTTTCTTCTTTTCTCTTCTCTCCTTGCTTGTCTTTCTTTGATTCTTCTTCATGCTTCATCTAATGGTCTTTAACACTTGTAAGAAACTCCACTTAGCCTTCAAATGGTGAGCTCTCCATCTTGTCCCTACAATCACACATCATGCATTAAGTTAGTTCTTTAAACGTATATATCGTGCATAATGAGTGATGCATTGGGGTTAGAATATGCATAATTATGAGCTCAACATTAAGGTAGTTCCAACTCTTTAAAATCTCATTATGGCTGATTGGAAGTGTGGTGCTTATGCATACCTTTTGGAAAATGAGATGACAGACCATGGAATCAAAACTCTTCATGATTGGAACCAATTTAAGCATAAATATTATTCTGAGATTCAATCAACCTCCACTACTCCCCCACATAAGACCTTGCGAGATTACCGGAATGACAACAATGTGCATAACTTTTCGCCAGGTAAGACAATGGGAGAGTATCAGAAAGAGATGAATAATGTTCCACCGGTTAGGACAATGTATGATCACTTGTATGGCTACACATATCAACAACCATCTAAAAGCCCAACATATGACATGCATAATCCAAATTGGTGGGAGCATCAAAATTTCAACTTGGAAGATGAGCCAACCATGGATGACAACAATTATCCTCAAGAGTTTCTTTCTCATAAGCCACAACCGACACGAACTCTTGAGGATACACTACGAGAGTTTATGGAAATAACTAAGTAATGCATACAAAACCTCTCGCCATCTCAAAATATTGAACCCAACATTGGGAACACCGAATCAATCCCCAACAATGAGGAGGATGAGGCTATCCAAACCCAACCTTCTCTAGATTTAATGGCTAAACTTTTAAGGGATGTAGATCTCAATGATCCCACCATTACCATCGATTATGGTGAATCAACTATCTCTTTTAGCTATTCCGATTTGAATGATGAAGAGATTTCAAGGACGGTTGACGAACCCGAGGAATCTACAAAATCTGAAAGTGATAGTTTGATTGCCTACAATGAGGGTTTGAAGGATGATTGTGAGTCCATGATTTGTTCTTCCAAAGGGCCGAATGTTTTTGAATCACCGAAAGATATTCTTGCTAGAGAGATGGCCGAAGTCGATATTTTTGAGTCCTTCCACCAACAACACATATCGGATTCTATTGTGGAAGAACTCCCTTGGGTTGAAAATTCTGTTTCTTTGGATGATGGGGTGGCACAATCTGAAATTTCAAAAGATCAACCAATGCTAGATGATGTGCTTACCACTGAATCTAAAAATTTTTCTTTGAAAGACCTCCCCTCTATAGAGGAGGAATTCCTTACCCTTGAAACAGAATTTCCTCAATCACTTAGGGAGAACGAGGACCCTTTATCCCACTCTTTCGATTTTCTAGAAGAATGCATGACCCACCCCTATGATCTGGATGATGAGATGTTTAAGGAGTTGGATAGTTTGTTAGACATGGTTTCGGTGCCTGAAGAACACCATTCCACTGATTTACACTCTTTACCATTGTCTGTGGAAACACCATGCAATTCTGAATTTGTGGAGGAGACAACTCAAACTGAAAAATATTTAATGAATGTCTCTCCACCATCATGGGTTCTTCAACCCATTGACAATTCTGATTGGGAGGACCCGTTTTTAATCAATTACAACCCAATTCAGAACTTGAGGAGATATCTTTTTGCTGCTCTTATCTCCTCCTTACATGCGTGTGGTGAACACTATGATTGGACCTTCATGAAGAAACGCACCCATGTATACATTCGAGCAGGACTCTGGATGGTCCTCATGAGAAACCTATTGAAATTCATGAAGATCCTGCTCAAATTTGATCATGTAGTCGATCGGACTAATCAAAGGTAGGTAGGTAGGTTAGGATTTCTTTTCTATATTTAGGATTGAATAAGTCTCATCGAGACAATGGAAGATGCTAGAATTGATCTACTTGCTACCTCAGGTACTATCATTCTCACTCTCCTTTGTTTTGTGTCATTGCTCTCATGTCATGCATATTGCATATCTTATTACATTGAGGACAATGTAAGATTTTGGTTGGGGGGTGAGATTCCTTAGATGAATCTACTAGCTTTTGTGACATTTTAAGCAATTATGTAGAAAATTTTCAATTTTTCTAAAATTCAAAACTCTTTTGGAAAACGTTGTTTCTATGCATTCAAGATGATATGAGTATAAGAGGAGGAGATACGAAGTGAGTGACGTTGCAAGCTTTGAACTTCTCTTAATATAATGGTTTTATATGTGAATTCCCCTATTTTTATGATTGATAGAAAATTTGAACACTTTTACACCTAGTTCACATTACACGATTTTCATGATTTGAAAGGATTATGTGATTTGTGGATTAACTATACTTTGATTTAAGGTGTTGAGAAACCAAGTCGGGGTACTTTGTCCATCCTTGTCCATGGGAAAATAACGAAAGATATGGATTTTTAAAAATCCTATCTAATGTAAAAGAAAAGGGAAAAGGAAGGATGAAATTGGGAATGATGGAAAAATGGTGGAAATTTTCGATTAGGGCTACCTACTACCAACCGGGGGATGGTCTACCCGTAACCAAAGTCGGAAATGGGATGTAGTGTGAAAGTCGTCGGAAGGACAGTAAGACAAATTCCTATCATTGGCTTGATGTTGCTCTGTGCACCTTGAAATCCATAGTTTAGTTGATCTATGAAGAAGATAAGCCCAAAAACTCATGAGATGAACTTTCACTATGCCCACTAGGTTGAATTTGTTCAAGTTCTTCTATTCATCAATCAATCAGCGAGAATTTCATATGGACACTTATTATGTTTTGAGAGTTTAAGATTTTAACTTTTATCACCTAATTTTTCTGACTTTTACACTTGTGTGTCTAGGGATGTATAGAAGCATAGTTTCTGAAGGAGAGTTAGTTTTTGGAGAATTGAACTTGTTTCACGCATGTTTTGCTCGGGACTAGCAAAATGCTGGTTGGGGGGTGTGTTGAGCTCTTAATTGTGCATATTCTAGCCCCAATTCATCACTCATTGTGCGAGGTTTGCATGGTATATAGACAAATCTAATGCATGTTTTGTGATTGCAGGTTTGAGAGTGAACTCCGCCAAATTGATGATGGAAAGAGCTGATTTAGAACCTTGGATGAAGACCCAAGGAGGGCCGAAGAAAGAAGGAAGCAAAGAAAGAAGCAAAGAAAGAAGAAAATAGAAGAAAGAAAGGAAGAAAACAAGAAGAAAAAGAGACCGACCGGTCTTGACCGGTCGGCCAAGGAAGCCAGACCGGTCTAGACCGGTCAGCTATGCACGCTGGAAGGTAGTTGAACAAGCCCGACCGGTCTTGAACGGTCGGCCATGCTTGCTGGAGTAATGCCAAAGAAGGACAGACCAGTCGTGACCGGTCGGCCAGCCCTGTCCGACCGGTCATGACCGGTCGGCCATGTAAATTTCAGTTTTCAGATTCCAGACAGCAGGCCATTCTCGTTTCTGACTTTTTGGACCAGTTTTCTGGGCCGATCTTGATGATATTTGGAAATTCAACACATCCATGTCGAAGAGGAGCTCGACGCCGAACTAACCCAAGTGGTTTCGTGTCGATCGGAGCTACGGATTGATCGTGGTGGCCAAAACAATACGAACTATCCAGAAAGTTCCAGATTTCGCTACTCCACTCTGGGCCGGTCCAGGTGACCCATCATTGATGATATGAAGAATCTACTTTGACCATCTTTTAGGCCACATCCATATATGAATAACCACAAAAGTTTCAGATCAAAAGGATGTGTGGTTTGATCGTACCAGTTGAAGAAAGATGGACCATCCAGAAAGATCCAACTGCGCAGAGTTTATAAAAGCCCTAATTGTTCTAATTTTCGGACCACATTCTGGGATAATTTTGGACAATCTAATCCATTTATCATGTAGAGGAGGAAGTTTTCTACTAATGTTCCAAATTTGGGATCAATCCGACGTCTGTACACTCCGGAGTGTTGGAAGCAAGATGATTGGTTCTGAAGGTACCCGAAGTGCGCGATTTTGAGAGGCGGTCGGTGATCTGATTGGTGGGCCCATTCAGAGGATAATCTTGGAAATCTAAATCATCTATGAGGAAGATCACATTACAAGGAAGCTATAAATCAATTTTGAAGGCAATCCAACCATTGGTTAAGCCGTACCAAGCGAAACAAATTCTGTTATGTTTCTGTACTATTGCTACACTATAAAAGGAGGTGCTCTCTTCTATTCCAGGGCAACCAAGGACGTGGGGAGCAAGGAGTTCAAGTCATAGGAGGCTTCCTAGCCTCCTCTAGCTAGTTTTTCTTCCTTTTCTTAGTTCTAGTTTTATTTTTAATATGCTTTTCATTAGCTAATCTCTTAGCTAGAGCTAAGAGGTGAACTTTATAGCTTTCTTAGATTGTTTAATTCGTTTAAGTTGGTTTTCAAGTTGGAATTCATGATTATGAACTATGGTTTGAAGTTTATACAAGCTTTAAGTAGTTTTTCTTAGTCTTATGATGACTCATGGATGTTTGGGAGAATTACTTAAATTCTTAATTGGTTTGCATCAGTCTAGACCTGTATGATCCGAGGAATTGGAGTGCGCTCTAGTACTATGATCTTCATGTGGGGACTTCCTACCAAAGTTCTACTTTTCTGAATTTCTGTAATATGTATAGATTGTGCATGTGATTTGAATCAAGTTCAAATCATGATCTAGCCTTGTCTTGTGACAAGACTTGAGGATGGTTATGATTGTGAACTGAACCTTTTGGAATGGGGAATGACCTATGCAATTGAGCATGCTCAGCTCGGCCTACATTGAGTGAATCCTATGCATTGAACTTACATATGACAGATTGTTTGGTTTAACAGCTCTATCATCCGACTAGATAGATCTTAATATTGATTCTAGTTGAGAAAGTGAGAAACCATAGCGAATTATGCATCTAAGAAGAGCGATAAGTGGATCCTTGATGCTCTAGTTATCTTTCCATTATCAGATTTTCTATTTTATGTTCAAAACCAATTTCACAAACCTCTTTGATTCTAGTTATTAGGATAATTTGAATTGTTTATTTCCTTCCCTGTGGATCGACCTTGGTCTTATCGAGATTATTACTACATCGCAACCCTACACTTGGGGAAGCGAACGACCGGTCTGGCCTTCTTTGGCATTACTCCAGCAAGCATGGCCGACCGGTCAAGACCGGTCGGGCTTGTTCAACTACCTTCCAGCGTGCATAGCTGAGCGGTCTGGCTTCCTTGGCCGACCGGTCAAGACCGGTCGGTCTCTTTTTCTTCTTGTTTTCTTCCTTTCTTTCTTCTATTTTCTTCTTTCTTTGCTTTTTTCTTTGCTTCCTTCTTCCTTCGGCCCTCCTTGGGTCTTCATCCAAGGTTCTAAATCAGCTCTTTCCATCATCAATTTGGCGGAGTTCACTCTCAAACCTGCAATGACAAAACATGCATTAGATTTGTCTATATACCATGCAAACCTCGCACAATGAGTGATGAATTGGGGCTAGAATATGCACAATTAAGAGCTCAACAACTATTCCTCTTTGTACCATGAAATGACACTTTTCCCAGTTTAAGACGAGTTTCTTCTCCTCACACCTCATCAAGACCAACTTCAAGTGCTTGAGTCACTCATCAAACGTACAACTAAAAACAGAAAAGTGGTCCATGAATACCTCAAGAAACTCACCCACCATGCATCGTTGGAATGTGGCGGGTGCATTACATAACCCGAAAGGCATTCTTCGGCAAGCGAAGGTGTCAAACGGGCATGTAAATGTGGTTTTCTCTTGGTCCACTGGAGCTATCTCAATTTGGTTGTATCCGGAATAGCCATCTAGGAAGCAATAATAGGAATGGCCTGCTAACCTCTCCAAAATTTGATCCATAAATGGGAGAGGGAAGTGGTCTTTCCTAGTAACCGTGTTGAGCTTCCTATAATCAATGCACATACGCCAACCGGTGGTCACCCTAGTCGGTATAAGCTCATTGTTGGCGTTTTCTATGATGGTAATACCGGATTTCTTGGGGACAACTTGGGTAGGACTCACCCATTGGCTATCTGAGATGGGGTAGATGATACCCACATCTAATAGCTTTAACACCTCGGCTTTGAAAACCTCCATCATGTTTGGATTTAGCCATCTTCGAGGTTGTCTAGTCGTTTTTGCATTTTCTTCAAGGTGTATACGGTGAGTGCAAACCAAAGGATCTATCCCTTTGAGATCCGCTATTGTCCAACCTATGGCTTCCCTATGTTCTTTGAGTAACTCAATCAACTTGAGCTCTTGGTCTTTTTCTAGGTGAGAGGCAATGACAACTGGGAAAGTTTCCTCTTGACCCAAATATACATATTTAAGCTCAGATGGCAATGGTTTAAGGTCAAGCTTCAGTGGTTTGATGTTAAACGGTAAAAGCCTTGATGTGGTTGGTGCAACTTTTCAAAATGGGGCCTTCACCAGCTAGTACCAACTACCGGTCTTTCTATATTCAATGCTTGCACAATTTCACTAATTATGGGGTCTTCAGAATCCATGAAATGTGCTAAGCATGTCTCCAAGCTTTCTAGTGGTTCAAGTTGGAGGAGTTCTTCTTCTTCAAAAGATTCAAGCATGTTTACCTCGAAGAACTCATTATCATCGACATCCCTATGTCTTTTGCCCAAGTGAAACACCTTCACCTCTAGTGTCATGTTTCCAAAAGATAGTTGCATCACCCCATTCCGGCAATTGATGATTGCGTTTGATGTGGCAAGGAATGGGCGGCCTAATATTACCGGTATTTGGGTGCTAGCATCCAAAATCGATTGTGTGTCCAAGACGATAAAATCTACCGGGTAGTAGAATTTGTCAACTTGGACTAGAACATCCTCAACTATCCCCCTCAGTACACGGATAGATCTATCAGCGAGTTGCAACGTGGTTTTGGTGGGTTTTAATTCACCAAGACCCAATTGCTCATATACCGAAGATGGGATCAAGTTCACACTCGCCCCCAAATCTAGCAAGGCACGCTCAATCCGGTAGTCTCCAATGATACATGAGACGGTGGGACTACCGGGATCTTTGAATTTTGGGGGGGTCTTTTGAGTGAGAATGGCACTCACTTGCTCAATTAAGAAGGCCTTTTGCTGCACATTATATTTGCGTTTTGTTGTGCATAGGTCCTTTAGAAACTTGGCATAAGAGGGAATTTGTTTGATGGCATCAAGCAAAGGGATATTAATCTTGACTTGTCTAAAAGTCTCTAGAATATCATGAGAGTTTGGAAGAGATTTTGGGGCAACCAATCTTGAAGGGAATGGTGCTACGGGCTTGTAAATGCGTTCCGGTTCTTGTGGGGCTAAGTTAGATCCATCCTCATCCTCAGAATTTACCGGATCATTAGGCTCATCAGCCTTCACCGGAATAGATTTGTCAATTTGTTTACCACTTCTAAGAGTGGTGATGAATTTGGCTTGCTCCATGTTTTGGTTGGAAGGATTAGGGATGCTCACTTCATGTACTTGCTTTGGATTGGGCTGAGGTTGGGCCGGAAAGGTCCCTTCCCTAGCATTCAAGCGTCCCTTAATCTCATCAACCGAGACTTTAAGCTCTTGGAACATTTGCTGATTTATTTGATTGATTTGCGTTTGCCCTTGTATAAACGCTTTCAAGGTATCCTCCATTGAGAACTGAGGTGGGGCCATATTTTGCATAGGTGGCCCTCTTTGAGAGTTGGTAGGATTGCCTGTAGGAGGATTCTTCCAACTAAAATTTGGGTGGTTCTTCCAACTCTCATTGTACGTATTACCCACCGGTCCATTGAAAGGCCGTTGATACCCATATGTGGCATTTGCATGTTCATGTAATACCTCTTGAAATGCAGAAATTGTGGGACAATCTTGCATAGCGTGTAAATCGGTGAGGCAAATCCCACATATGGTTTTAACAGCTTCATTGGATTTTGGAACTCCACTTTTACTAAGTTCCATGGCCTCAACCTTCCTTGTGAGGTTGGCTATCCTTGCATTCAAGTCGTCTTCCTCCTTAAGGACATAGATCCCTCCTTTCTCTTGAGTAGGCTTGGGGTTATTGGGTTTATCCGAGGTATCCCAAGATTGGGCATTTTCAGCCAACATGTCCAAGTAACTCCAAGCCTCATCTGGATTTTTACTCATAAACTCGTCATTGCACATCATCTCCACAAATTGGCGCATATTGGAACTTAATCCATCATTGAAAAAATTTATAATTCGCCAACTCTCATAGCCATGATGTGGGCAAGCAAGTAGGAGATCCTTAAATCTCTCCCAACATTGAAAAAAAGATTCACCCTCTTTAGCCGAGAAATTCATTATGGCTCTTCGAAGGGTGTTCGTTTTATGAGCCGGGAAGAACTTTTTCAAGAATTCCCGGGTCATCTCAACCCATGACCCAATCGAATGTAGTCTAAGAGAGTGAAGCCAATCTTTGGCTCTTTCTTCCAATGAAAAGGGAAAAAGTTTAAGTCTAATGGTATCTTCTGAAACATTGGCGTACTGCAAGGTAGCCACCACTTCTTCAAATTCTTTCAAGTGTAGATATGGGCGGTCAGAGTCTAGCCCATGGAACTTTGATAAGAGTTGAATTACACCCGATTTTATATCAATGTTTCCCCCGTTTGGTGGTAGAACCACACAAGAGGGTGTAATTGCACTAGGCTGGTTGTAGGTAATCCCACAATGATCTCAGTGGAGGAACATTATGTACCTCATTCTCTCCTACTCCTTGATTTGCGTTTTAGTTGGAGTAGGGGGGGAGGATTCCTTAAAGGTGTTTAATCCATACTCCTCAAACTTTCACAATGCTCTTGGTAATTTCGGACTCGTCTATGGACTGACAATGGTCCAACTAGACCACCTTCAGATTGGAGATGATTTGAGTGGTTACGTTCCCAACGGGACATAAACCACTCAACCAAAAACTAAAACTAGTCCTAAATCCTAGAAATCTGAAAATAGAAAATCTGTAAAAAGCTAAGTTAGAAAGGTATCACCTGATGCGCTTTTAACTAGAGAAGAAATCCTACAAAACCAAACAATTTGTTAGTTCTAGAAAAAAAAATCAGAAAACCTATCTACTTCTACTTCTACTACCACTAAAACAATTTGAAAACCGTTATCTAAGTTTCCCCGGCAACGGCGCCAAAAACTTGTTCGCTCGCCTCAAGTGTAAGGCTGCGATGTAGTAATAAAACTTGGTAAGACCGAGGTCGATCCATAGGGAATTAGAAACAACTTCCAAACTATTCCAGCAACTCAGTTTTGCAAGGAAATAAGATTCAATTTGGTAATTAAACTAAAACAGTAACTTAATAGAAAATCAGTGATTTAAGGTACTAAGGCATTCAAGGATCCACTTGTAGCAATCCCATGTCAATCCAATCAATCCAAGTAGAGAACACAACTAGATTTGAAGTCCTATCTCTCATCTAGTTGGAAAATAGAGCATTCAAACACATTCAGTTCCAATCAAGCTGAACTTCCAAGTTCTAGTCCCATTCAATCAATGTAGAATTCAAAATCATAGCCTTCGGAGTAACAGCCATGCCTATGGACTATGGCCTGCTCAAGGATTACTATAATTCAAATCTAAACAAGCATCATATGATAATCTCAGAGAATTACAAGGAACTCATGTCCGGAGCACATGAACTCTCATAAAACATCTCAAATTAGGCACTCAAGGGACCAAAATAAATAAAAAATCCAAACTTGAATTGAAATTACTTGAATTAAACTGAATCAAACATGAAATAAGCTACAAGCTTCACCTCTCAGCCTTAGCTGAGAGATTCTAGCCGAGCATTGTCATACTACAACTAGAACTCAAATAAGAAAGCATAAAAACTAGAAAACGCCCTGACGACCGGTCGCAAAACAGCACTTTTTAGTCCAGAGAGTTTTTCCAAAATTCTGATTTAATTTTTTAATTCAATGACCGGTCGCACGACCGGTCTGGGCATCGGACGACCGGTCGCACGACCGGTCGTGAATGGTCCAGTGACCTTCTCCGAAAAATTTCCTTCTGTGTAAAATCGGACCGGTCGGACAACCGGTCCTGGCGATGGACAACCGGTCGCACGACCGGTCTTGGCCTCTGTTTCTGCTTTTCTCCTTTTGCTTCTTTCTTCCTTTCTTCTCCTCTCTTTTTACTTTCTTTGGTCCTTCTTTCTTCTTCATCCAATGGCTTTAAATGGCCCTTTTTAGTTTCCAATTTGGTGAAGTCCGCTCTCATCCCTGAAATCACAAAACATGCATTAAATAGGCCTTTTGAGCATGAAAATCGTGCATATAATGTGATGTACTGGGCAATGCAATGTATAAATTGGAGGTTCAACAACCGGCGCGTGGGGCCAAATTTTGAGTGGGCCTCACTTGGGAAATGATGGTGATTGAATACCTACCATTGAAACTTCCTAAGACCTACAATGATGTGTATTTGCTATCCAACCGGTAGGCGGGGCCCGCCATGGTCCCCCTTGTGATATATATGTTTTATCCATACCGTACACCTATTTCATCAGGCCCAAGTATGGGGCCGATATAGTCTCAAGTGGGCTATGCCACGAAAACCTTTACATTTTCAATGGGGCCCAAAGTTTGGGTCCCACTCTCTACATATATTGGGCCATTTAAGGCCAACATCATAGGATATGTTTGATAACATGCTAGTATACTTAGCTTGATAGGTCACACTGATAATATTCTTAATATAATGAATACCATGCTCATTCGTATTCCCATACACATCATTTTTATGCCTGTTATGGATCACGATTAATCACAGCATATACCATTTTGGCTTGTTATACTCAGGGGACCTATGCGTGACAGGGTCGCTCCACATGATTGCGCAGTATGCGTAAGTTTGGTGCATGATTTGGATTGTATGACTCATGCATTTCGCATTATGTATGTCACGATTGCCTTCACACCCTAATAGCACCGGGGTGGTGGCCACCATAGTCACATCAGTGGTTGGCAGTGAGCGCTATAGATGCCCTTGGGTGAAAGTCCCTAAACCCTGTAGTACTAGTAGGATGCTCCAACGTCAAGATCAAGTGGATAACATGAGCGTCCGAGTGCCAAATACCAGTAGGCCGCGTCTCCCACTGTGTCGAGGTCGGTTGGAAAAGGGTGTGACCTTATCCGCCCGGGTGCAGTGGGCTATAAGCTAGGTCGAGTTTGGCCGCTATCGGCGAGCCGGGTGGGCATTGGCATGCCACTGATGAGGCAGATAGTGAGGTATTTTCTACTCACTTGGTTATGAGCACGATGTGAGGCGGCCAGTGTCAAAGTGTATTAAACCCCGATGATGTCCCAGATGAGAACCATTTAGATATGTGGATTAGTTGAGGATTGACATGTTTGTATTGCATCTCTAGCATATAACACTCGGCCATGTAGGCCCTTGTATCGCATAGCCTTGGGATGGCTGATAACATTCATGAACTTGGTAACTTAGCCCTCTATCACTTTCGCTTACTCTGATATCTGTATACTTGTTATATGCATCACACAAGCACACACGCACTCTACTGAAATTCATAGGAAGCTTATGCGCGTTTGTTTACGCTGCAGGTACTAGGGCATATCAGCAGCGTTGAGCTCGGTTCATGTGCCTGATATTTTGGACTTTTGCTACATTTTTGTATTTTCCCTTTTCAGCATTGTACTCAACAAACTATATAATGAATATCTGATGATGTTTTATGGTTTTGGTTATGCTCCTTTACAAAAAAAAAATTCCTGAAAATCCTCCTGGTGGGATCTTAGGATCGGAACCTGGCATATGAGAGCTAGGAGCCGAGAATGGGGTACTACGGAGGCTGTTGGCACCAAGGTCGGCGATCGAAAATTTAGTCAGCCCGGTCCCCGGGTTTGGGATTTGACATGGCACATTTTGAGGATTCCAATAATCCTATCATATGTGAAATTGTGCAAGCATTGAATGATGAGAAGCTGGTAGTTGATATTAGCTGGTGGAGGCCTCACTTTGAAAAATTGCCACCAACCACATCAAAGCCTCTACCATCAAATATCCAACCGCCGAAGCTTGACCTAAAGCCATTGCTATTAGAGCTGAAATATGTATATTTGGGTCAAGAGGAGACATTCCCAGTTGTCATAGCCTCCCACCTAGGAAAGGACCAAGAACTCAAGCTAATTAAGTTACCCAAAGAACATAGGGGAGCCATAGGATGGACAATAGTAGACCTCTAGGGGATTAATTCTTCGGTTTGTACTCACTGCATCCACCTCGAAAGAATGCAAAAATGATTAGACAACCTCAAAGACGGTTGAATCCAAATATAATGGAGGTGTTAAAGCTACTAGATGTGGGTATCATCTACCCCATCTCGGGTAGCTAATGGGTGAGTCCTACCCAAGTTGTCCCTAAGAAGTCAGGTATTACCATCATAGAGAACGTTAACAACGAGCTTATACGGACTAGAATAACCACTGGTTGGCGTATGTGTATTGATTATAGGAAGCTAAACCGGTCATTAGGAAAGACCACTTCCCTCTCCCATTCATGGATCAAATTTTGGAGAGGTCAGTGGGTCATTCTTATTATTACTTCCTCGATGGCTATTCAAAATACAACCAAATTGAGATAGCCCCAGAAGACCAAGAGAAAACCACCTTTACATTCCCGTTTGGCACCTTTGCCTACCGAAGGATGCCATTCGGACTATGTAATGCACCCGTCACATTACAATGATGTATGTTAAGTATTTTCTGAGACATGGTGGGTGAGTTTCTCAAAGTTTTTATGGACGATTTCTCAGTTTTTTGTTATACATTCGATGTGTATCGACCACTTAAGATTGGTCTTGACTAGGTGAGAGTAGTAGAACCTTGTCTTAGATTGAGAAAAGTGTCATTTTATGGTACAAAGAGGAATAGTTCTTGGACATATTATCTCGTCCAATGGAATAGAGGTACACAGGGCCAAAAACAACATCATTGACAATCTACCACCACCCAAAAGCATACGCGATGTGCAGTCCTTCCTTGGACACGCCGATTTTTATAGAAGATTCATAAGGATTTCAACCAAATCTCTAAGCCTTTATGCAATCTTCTCTAAAAGGATAACCAATTCGAGTGGAGTGTCGAATATCAATTAGCTTTTTCAAAGCTAAAGGGCATGTTGACAACCCCACCCATCATGTAACCACCGGATTATTCCCTTTTGAGTTGATGTACGATGCGAGTGTTCGCTTACCCAAGTGTAGGGTTACGATGTAGTAATAATCTCAGTAAGACCAAGGTCGATCCACAGGGACTTGTGTAGGAACTCACAAAACTCTTCCAATGGTTTCTAATTGAGAACTAACTAAACAGGGTTTTGGAATTGAATGTAGATAGATATTTTGAACTAAAATTGAATGTTATCAATAATAAAGAGCACTAGGGGTTTAAGGATCCACTTGTAGCAATCCTTGATGCTTAATTCACTGTGGTTTCTCACTTACTCAACTAGAATTGAAATTAAATCCTATCTAGCCGGATAATAGAGCAGTTAAAACAAACCATTTGTCATATGTGTGATTCAAGTACATGATTCCCTCAATTCAAGTTAGGACTTAAGCACACTCAATTGCATAGGTCAATCCTAGTTCTAATAGATTAAGATCACAATCATAATCATCATTAAACTCTGTCACAAAGCATAACTAGATCATGATTTAAACTTCATTCAAATCACTTACAAAATCACACATAATTCAGAAATTCAGAAAAGTAGAACACTTAGCATGAAGTTCCCACATGAGAATCAAAGGTCTAGAGCGTATTGAATCCAATTCTTCGGAGCGTACAAGTCTAGAATCATTCAAAACAATTAAGAACTCAAGCAATTCTTCTAAACATCCATGAGCCATCCTAAGATTAAGAAAAACTACTTAGAACTTTTATTCAAACTTCAAACCATTGTTCTTCACTAGTAATCCAATTTGAAAAAAAAAAAAATGAATCGAAACATCTTAGATTCACTACAAGCTTCACCTCTTAGCCCTAGCTAAGAGGTTTAGCCATTCATGATCCAAGGAAACATGAAAGCTACTAAGAAAAACATAAAACTAGAAAAACAAACTAGAAGGAGTTCTAGAACTCCGGATCCGACTTCCGCCGCCTCTCACCATGGTAATTCTCTTCTAGGATGCCTTAGGAACGAGCTAGAAGAGTCCTTTTATAGGTTTGGGGCCTTAGGTATGAAGAAACATCGAGAAATCCCATAAAAATAGCGCTTTACGCAGCAAAATTCGGAGCTTGTAGAAGAAGCTCTGTTACATAGCCAACTGGTTGGACGACTGGTCGGAGCCCATGGACGACCGGTCGTAAAAGGTCAAAAACAATCTAGAGAGTTTTCTGTCCAAAATTTAATTCAACGACCGGTCGGACGACCGGTCGTGAATGGTCTAGCAAGGTTTGGCAGCAGTCTTCTTGTTGAGTGTCTGGATCGGTCGGATGACCGGTCCTGGGCTATGGATGACCGGTCTTCAGTGCATTTTTCTACCTTCTTTCTTCTCTCCTTTGCTTTCTTTCTTCCACCTTTTGACGCTTGGTCTTTTGATCTTCAATGCTTGTAAACAGCGTCTCTAGGCCTTCAATTGATGAATTCTCTCTTTCATTCCTACAACCACAAAACTATGCATTAATGGGGTCTTTAATCATGTATTTCAAGCATCGTTAGTGATAAAATGGGGTTAGAATATACACATTTAAGAGCTTAACATACCCCTAACCAGCATTTTGCTAATCTCGAACAAAACATGCGTGAAACAAATTTCATTCTTCAAAACTCAATTCTCCTTCAGAAACTATGCTTTTATACACTCTAAGACATGCAAGTGTAAAAATTGGAAAAACTACGTGATAGAGGTTGGAACCTTAAACTTTTAAGAACATACCAAGTATTCATATGAAATTTCCGCTGATTGATTGATCAATAGAAAAGTCCAAACAATTTAACCTAGTGTGCTCAGTGAATGCTCATCTCATGGATTTCCAAGGTTACCTTCTTCGTGAATTAGCTAAGGTATGGATTTAACGGTGTATCGATCAACAACAAGCCTTTGATAGGAATTTGCCTTACTGTCCTTCCGATGGCTTTTATACTATGTCCCATTTTCGGCTTTGGTTACGGTTAAACCATCCCCCAGTTGGTAATAGGTAGCCCTTGTTCAGAATTTCCACCATATTTTCAATCATTCCCATATTTTCATCATTCATTTCCTTTTCACCAAAATAAACGAATTGAAATATCTTAGATTCACTACAAGCTTCAACTCTTAGCCCTAGCTAAGAGGTTTAGCCGTTCATGATCCAAGGAAACATGAAAGCTACTAAGAAAAACATTAAACTAGAAAAACAAACTAGAAGGAGTTGTAAAACTCTGGATCCAACTTCCGTCGCCTCCCACCATGGTAATTCTCTTCTAAGATGCCTTAGGAACGAGCTAGAGGAGTCCTTTTATAGGTTTGGGGCCCTACGTGCGAAGAAACATCGAGAAATCCTGAAAAATAGCGCTTTCCACAGCAGAATTTAGAGCTTGTAGAGGAATCTCTGTTACGCAGCCGATCGGTCGGATGACCGGTCGTAAAAGGTCAAAAATAGTCCAGAGAGTTTTCTGCTCAAAATTTAATTCAACGACCGGTCGGACGACCGATCTGAGCAGTGGACGATTGGTCGGACGACTGGTCATGAATGGTCCAGCAAGGTTTGGCAACAGTCTTCCTGTTGAGTGTCTGGACTAGTCGAACGACCGGTCCTGGGCTATGGACGATTGGTCAGACGACTGGTCTTCAATGCATTTTTCTGCCTTCTTTCTTCTCTACTTTGCTTTCTTTCTTCCACCTTTTGGCGCTTGGTCTTTTGATCTTCAATGCTTGTAAACAGTGTCTCTAGGCCTTCAATTGATGAATTCTCTCCTTCATTCCTACAACCACAAAACCATGCATTAATTGTGTCTTTAATCATGTATTTCAAGCATCGTTAGTGATAAAATGGGATTAGAATATACATATTTAAGAGCTTAACAACAAGCAATTATGCTATTGGAGCGGTGTTAGGACAAAGGAAGGATAAGAAGCCCCACATTATTTATTACGCGAGTAGGACCTTGAATCCCACCCAAGTTAATTACTCGACTATGGAGAAGGAGCTCCTAACCGTGGTTTTTTCCTTGGACAAATTTAGGCCTTACTTGATAGGATTCAAGGTCATTATTTATATGGATCATGCGGCGCTGAAACATCTTCTTTCTAAGAAAGATGTTAAGCCCCGTTTGCTTAGATGGATTACTCCTTCAAGAATTCGACTTAGAGATCAAAGATAAGAAGGGAGTAGAGAACGTGGTGATGGATCATCTATCCCGCCTAGTTTTGGCCAATTCTATTGACGAGTCATCCATTAAGGACTCATTCCTTGATGAGAAACTCTTTTTTGTTATGCATCCACCATGATACACTGATATAGCGAACTATCTTTCTATAGGTGTGATGCCAACTCATTGGACTACCTGAGATAAACGAAAATTTCTAAGGTAAGTGCGCGGATTTTTCTGGGATGAACCTTTGCTTTTTAAATATTGCCCAGACCAAATTATAAGGAGATGTGTCCCTGATGATGACCAAAATTCTGTCATCTCCTTTTTCTATAGTCAAGCGTGTGGTGGTCATTTTTCCGCCATGAAAACCACTGTGAAAATTCTACAGTGTGATTTTTATTGGCCTACCATGTTTGGAGACACCAACGAGTTTTGCAAAGCATGCGAACATTGTCAAAAGCTAGGAGGATTGTCCCATAGGAATATGATGCCTCTCAACCCAATTCAACATATCGAAGTATTTAACTATCAGGGCATCGATTTCATAGGACCATTCCCCTCATCTTTTGGATATGTCTACATATTGCTTGTCATAGACTATGTGTCCAAGTGGGTAGAGGCGAATCCATGTAGAACCAATGATCACCGAACGGCTCTACGATTCCTCAAGGAAAACATACTATCTAGATTTGGAATTCCTAGAGCCATCATAAGTGATGGTAACTCTCACTTTTCAATAGGCCTTTTAAAGCCTTAATGAAGAAATATGGTATATCGTATAAAGTGAGTACCCCATACCACCCACAGACAAGTGGGCAAGCTAAAATTTTCAATCGAAAAATTAAATAAATTTTAGAGAAGACGATGAGGCCTGATCGCAAAGATTGGTCGTTGAGATTAGTCAATGTTGTTTGGGCTCATCGTACATTTTATAAGACCCCGATTGGAATGTCTCCCTATAGACTTGTCTATGAAAAAGCTTACCACTTGCCTAGTGGAGCTTGAACACAAAGCCTATTGGGCAATTCAGGCATTGAACTTCAATGTTGACAAAGCTTGCTCGCTTCACAAACTCCAATTGAATAAGCTTGACGAGATCCGGAATGATGCTTATGAGAGCTTGAGAATTTACAACAGTAGGATGAAAGCCTTTCATGACAAGCATATTTTCAAAAAGTCTTTTCATGAAGGCCAAAATTGAGATCTCGATAGACTGGCCCATACATTGTCAAAAAGGTTTTTCCTCATAAGTCCATCGTGATAAAGAATGCAACGAATGGTAACTGCATTAAAGTGAACAGACAATGCCTAAAACCATTTGTTGAGAGGTTTGATTCAGAGGACATGTCCATCCCTCTGAAGGATCCTGTGTATCAAGATGATTGATCTCCTAGTCTGATGGAGATTCTCCTTCTAAAAGTAGGATTAGAATTAATTTATTTTCTACTTTAAGTTTATTGTTTTCTTAGTTTTAGTTGTCCAAGGTAGACTTCCATGTTTGATTCTCTCAGGTACTCTCGTTCTCACTCTCCTTTATTTATTTCATTCCTCTCATGTCATTGCTTATTACATATCTTTTTATATTGAGGACAACGTAAGATTTTGGTTGGAGTGAGATTCCTAGATGAATCTAGTGTTTTGTGACATTTCGAGCTATTTTTATACGAAATTTTTTTATTTCTCTGAAAATTCAAAACTCGTTGAAAAACTTTGTTTCTATATGCTTGAGATGATATGATTATGAGAGGAAAAGAGATGAATTGATACGATTTTGAAATCCTTGAATGATCTTAAATATAATACTTTTTATATGAATTCCCCTATTTATATGATCGATAGAAAATTTGAACACTTTTGAGTCTAATTCACATTACACGATTCTCATGATTGAAGGGATTATATAGATTTGTAGATTGGCTAGACTAAGATTTAAAGTGTTGAGGAACTAAGCCAGGGAACTTTATCCATAACGTTCAGGAAATAAGAAAAGAAAAAGAATGTTTATAGTGAAAGAAAAAGAAGAAAAAGAAGAAAAAGTGAAAGAAAAAGAAGAAAAAGTGATTATATCTGTTGAAAAATTTCGAAAAGGGCTACCTATCACTAACCAGGGGAAGGTCCACCATAACCTAAGCTAGAAATCGAAAGTAGTGTGAAGGCCGTCGAAGGAACGGTAAGGTAAATTCTTGTTATAGGCCTGTTCTTGTACACTTTTAGATCTTTAGTTTTGTTGATCTATGGAGAAGGTCATCCTGGAAATCCATGAGATGAACATTCACTATGCACACTTGATTATACTTGTTCGGATTCTTCTATTTATCAATCAATCAGCGGGGATTCTATGTGAAACACTCATATATTTAAGAAGTTTAAGATTTCAATTTCTTTCACTAATTTTCTCTAAATTTTGTACTTATGTCTTTAAGTATATAAAAGTATAGTTTCTGAGAGAGAGAGAAGTTGAGTTTCAGGAGATTGAATTTATTTCGCACATGTTTTGCTCGGGACTAGCAAAATGTTGGTTGGGGGTCTGTTGAGCTTTGAATTATGCATATTCTAACCCCAATTCATCACACATTATGCATGGTTTGTATGTTTAAAGGCTCATCTAATACATGTTTTTGTGATTGTGGGAATGAGAAAGAGACTTCACCAATATGATGTCGAAAGAGTCACTTTATATGCATTGAAGATCAATAGAACAAGTACCAAGAGATGGAAGAAAGAAGCAAGGGAGATTAAGAAGAAGAAGGGAAAAAGTGCAGAAAAATACACTAACTGGTCGGCCATGGCTGTCGACCAGTCAACTGACTGGTCAATAATTCAACAGGGGGGTGTATTTTGCTGTTGACCTTGCTGGACAAAAAAAAGTCCAATTCCGACCGGTCAACAAAACACCCAGATTAAAAAAATAGTTACGTTCGTTGCTGCCTTGAGCTCTGACAAGGTTGGCTAGAGACTCCAACCGGTTGATGACTGCCCAGATTGCGTAAGTACTTATGCAGTTCTCGAAGATTTCAAGTCGGTGGCGGATCTTTGCTATAAAAGGACACCTCTATTACGTTCCTAAGGTATCAAAGAAGGACCTTGAAGTCGTTGGAGGTGGAGAGCATCGTTGCGGAGCGTCTACAACTCCTCTAACTAGGGTTTTCATAGTTTTTTTATGCTTTCAAGTAGTTTTTTTTTTTTTTTTTATTCTAGTTCAAGTATGATAATGCTTGGCTTTAACCTCTTAACTAGGGCTAAGAGGTGAAGCTTTGTTGTTAATTTCAATGTTCAATTCGTTTATTCAAGTACTATTTACTTAATTATGGATTTTTAAGTTCTAATTTGAATAAAGTTGGTATTTTTAGAAGTTTTATGAGAGTTTTTGTAGCTCGGACACAAGTTTCTTACAATTCTCTAAGATTATCATTATGGTTTGATGAGAATTGAATTGTAGTAACCCTGAAGCATGGCATGATCTCTTGGTATGGTTGTTACTTTGAAGGCTACAAGTTCAAGTTCTATATGCACTTCATTAGAACTAGAAATCTAATTTCCAAATTTAAGTGGGACTGTTTATGTTTGAATGCAATATCTTCCAATTGGATGAGAGATAGGAATTCGATTCTAATTGTGTTTGTACTTGGATGAATGGATTGGCATTGAGCTACTATAAGTGGATCTTTGGTGCTCTAATTTCTCTTTAAATTATTTGATTTTCCTTAACTTATTTACTGTTTCTACTTAGTTCTAAATTCTGAAACTCCTAATCTTCTAGATCCAAGTTATTGGAATAGTTTGAATTGGTTTACCCTTTTCCCTGTGGATTGAACTCGGTCACACCGAGTTATTACTACATCGCAGCCTTGCACTTGAGGTGAGTGAACACCCTGGCACTCTAGTTGTTTTAGTTTTGAGATTTCTTATTAAAATTTTGTTTATAATTTTTTTTCTAAATTACTTTGAATCCTAGTTTAGCTTTATTAGAATTTATAGAATCGGGTTAGTTACATAATGCCTGAGTACGATCTAGGATCTCACGATCGATTATTACTATGTCGCAGCGTTACACGTGGGGCTGGAGAATAGTATCCATGAGACTAGCTCTTTGTCAATTACTAACAAAAAGGGGAAGAAGATTAAGATGCCACCAAAACATGTTGAAGTCTATTTTGCAGGTTCTCTTTGTTACAAGGATTTAATGGGCCTGGGGGGAACATTTTTGGGGGAGCATTGCAATGTGTCCACATGTTATGTCCATGTATTTATGTTGTAAATCTATGTAATAGTTGACATGTAATTTTTTAGTTGTTTTGGTTTGCCATTGGTGTTCACTATGACAAGGTCTAGTTTAGATTTTGTCATGTAATTGACAAAGGGGGAGATTATAAGTGCCTCGATTTGCCAATAACGTGAGTCTGTGTGTATTGAGCCAGTTGATTCCCATTGGAAGATGAAGACAACCGAAGACTGGCAGCATCAAGGCATAAGACACAGGTAAATTGAAGTACCTTGGTAAACCTAGCCCGACGACTATGTACGTGCCAGACTTGAATACTGGTAGCATCTAATTAGTAAGAGTATATTTTAAGTCTATTATATACTCAATTATTGTGTAGATTTGAGTATAGAGTTTGAAATTCAAACTCAAAATTAAGTCTTTGTGTGAGCCACTGACGGGTGTGTATGTGTAAGGCTCTATGTGAGCCACTGATGGGTGTAAACGTATAGTCTCGATGTGAGCCATCGACAAGTATAAACGTGTAGTCACCGTGTTAGCCTCCGGCGGGAGTGTATGTGGATTGGTTCTTGTGTAGGATTAATTGAGTAAGACCTTATGTAGGCGACCAACGGGTTGTACATGGGTTCTCGAGTAGGATTGTAAAGGTTAATTAATGGTGAACCTATAGAAAACTATTGATATAGTGAAATCCGAAAAACTTGAATTTGAGTTCATCATCCGGGAGGGGAGTAGGGAATTAGCTGAACCACTATATATTATTGTGTTTGTGATTGTTGATATTTGTTTGCAATTTTATTTATGCTTGTGTTTTAATTAGTTTATATGAATGCATGAATAGATTGTATGATAGGTGTTTAATTCATTGCACACACTAGATATCTCTATCTCACATCATAGATTATTTTGCACATATAGTTGCATATTTTATAATCTATGATCTTAGACCCATTTCACATTGTGGCTTAAATTGATTTAATTAACAAATATTTTAAAATTTTAAAAGGTCTTATTGAACACCCCCCCCCCCCAAAGATTAGGCTATAATTCTAAGCTTCTACAGTATTATACAATACCACCGTGCAATTTCAGACATTAGTTTAATTGCCTCCTAGTAAACACCAAGTTGGATGTTGGTGGGTATTTACTATTATTTACAAACCAAATGGCACCATTAAACGATTGAAAATGCGCCATGTTGCTAAGGGCTATATGCAAATTGGGGGACCTAATAATGAGGAGACTTTCTCACTTGTTTCCAAACTAAATTTCGTTCGAGTTTTGATATCCCTTGCAGCTAACAGGTCTTGGCCTCTTTATCAATTAAACGTTAAGAATGTGTTCTTACATGACAATTTATCTAAGGAATCTAAGGAAGTTTATATGGAGCAACCTCCTAAGTTTGTTGCTTTGGGGGAGAGGGAAAGTGTTTGTAAACTTTAGAAAGCAATATATGGGCCTAAGAAATCTTTGCATGCGTGGTTCAAAAAATTCAGCAGAACGCTTCTTCATGTTGATTTTCGTCGATGCCGAGTGGACCACTCAGTATTTGTTAAGCTAAGTGAGAAGGGAATTGTAATCTTGATTGTATACGTCGACAATATAATAGTCATGGATAGCAATGCAGCCAAAATTACTAAAGTGTTATATTCAGCAAAATTTCAAACTAAGGACCTTAGTCATCTGAAGTATTTTTTGGAATCAAGGTGAGCCACTCTTCTGCTGGGATCATTCTCAACCAAAGGAAGTATGTTCTCAACCTCCTACAAGAGAATGAGATTATGGGGTGTAAGCCATGTGACACACCAATGGAGCCAAATTGCAAGTTAACAGATAACCAAGGGGAGTTGTTCGAAAACCCTGAAAGGTATCATCAACTAGTTGGGAAACTCATCTATCTCACGGTCACACGGCCAAACCTATCCTTTGTAGTAGGATTTGTTAGTCGATTTATGCATCAGCCCCGAACTTGACATTAAGAAGTAGTGATTCATATTTTACGATACTTAAAGGGCACTCCAGGACAGAGCCTAATGTACAAGTCTAATGGTCATCTCGAAGTAGAGGGATATGCTAATGCTAATTGGGCTGGATCTGTAGTAGATAAACGGTCGCCTCTAAGTACTGCACGTTTGTTGGAGGCAATCTAGTAATGTGGAGGAGCAAGAAACAGAATGTGGTTGCAAGATCTAGTATAGAAGTGGAATATAGCACCATGGGTGACGTGGTTTGCTAGATGATTTGGGTGAGATCCCTTCTTTAAGAATTCGGTCTCTTTAATGAGTCATTCATGGTGCTTCATTGTGACAATCAAGCGGTGAATCATATTGTAAACAACATAGACTTTCATGAAAGAACAAAATACATAGAGGTAAATTGTCACTTTATTCGAAAAAAGATGGCAACCAAAGATATTATTACCGAACATGTTCAGTTAAAGTCTCAGCTGGCAGACATCTGATCAATAAAGCGTTATTTTCAGCTTATGTGTAAACACATTTGTAACAAGCTAGGCATGCACAATATCTATGCTCTAGCTTGAAGAGAAGTGTCGAGAAATAGTTATGGACCTTGGGCCTGATATTAGGCTTTTCCGTGTATTGGGCTTGGGCCACAAGACCTAGAAGACTCATTGTATATATAGAGGAATGCTCACCTACGAACCATCTCTCACGAGAACTCATGATAGATTTTTGAGGGCTCATCACAGGTGATGTGTCCCCAAAATCTGAGCCGTCCACGTGATGCAGCACCCCGAAAAACCTTCGGGGCCCAACTTTCAACCTGATTTAGAACTCTTGTGGGCTATAAAAAAGAGTGAGAGGCAAATCAAGGGAGGAAATTGTTTCCTTTTTCCATGGCCCACCAAATTTGTGAACCAGGTTGAAAGTTGGGCCCTAAGGGTTTTTCGGGGTGTTGCATCACGAGGACGGCTTAGATTTTGGGGACACATCATCTGTGATGAGTCCTCAAAAATCTCTCACGAGTTCTCGTGAGAGATGGTTAGTAGGTGAGCATTCCTCTCTCTCTCTCTCTCTCTCTCTCTCTCTCTCTCTATATATATATATATATATATATATATATATATATATATATATATATATATAAACTAATGGAGAGAGAGCTCCCACGTTCTCTCCTCTCTTCTCCCTACCACGCTCCTCTCTCTCTCTCTCTCTCTCTCTCTCTCTCTCTCTCTCTATATATATATATATATATATATATATATATATATATATATATATATATATATATAAACTAATGGAGAGAGAGCTCCCACGTTCTCTCCTCTCTTCTCCCTACCACGCTCCTCTCTCTCTCTCTCTCTCTCTCTCTCTCTCCTCTTCGCTTCGTCAATGTTTCCCGCCGCAAATAGGCGCCCAGCATTAGACGTGTAGGGTGCTTACACATATAATAGTCCAGACCTCCTGTAAATTGGTGGGAACAATCCCTACGACTCGAGAGATCTGCAGACATGACGACTAAATTCACTCTACCTCTTAACTGATAAGCCAATTCATCCATGGGTCAATGAAAAAAAAAAAAAAAGGTTTCAATAATAAGGTTGTTTTGATCCTTCCATCAAAGGTAGTTTCTGTTCTCCTTTATTTGAGCATTTTGAACCGTCGTCAAGATGAATGAGGGATCAAATGATCATAAACTTCCTATCTCTGCCATGAAGGGTGCACTTGTGGTACCGTACCACCATAACCTTAGGGTAGTAGTGGTGAGATTTGCGGCCCCCACGATGCATAGAACATCCAACCAGTCGATCAGATGACTGAGCTCATGTCAGCTCTAGCCATAAAAAATCGGCCTGATCCAACAATCCGGAGAGCAGATTAGGTGAGACCCCGTCCTCACCGAAGATGGTGCGGCCCTTACCGTGGGTTACTGTGGGGCCCACGTTGATGTATGTATTATGTATCCACACCGTCCATCCATTTTTCCAGATCAGTTTAGGGGATTATATAAAAATGGAAGCAGATCCAATCATCAGGTGGACCATAACATAGGAAACAGTGATGATTGACCATTAATGGGCCACAGAAGTTATCGATGAAGCTGATATTTGTTGTTTTCTCTTCATCCAGGCTCATGTGACTTTATCAACAGATTGGATGGTAAATAAACACTATGGAAACATGAAGGTGTGTCCTAAGAAGTTTTTAATGGTAGGATGGTCAATCACCACTGTTTCTTATGGTATGGTCCTCCTGATAATTGTATCTGCTTCATATTTTGGATACTGCCATAAAATGATATGGAAAAACGGATGGACGGAGTGGATAAAGGATACATACATCAAGGTGGGCCCCACGGAAACCCCACTGTAAGGGCCGCACCGTTTTAGGTGAACCCGGGGTCTCACCTAATCCTCTCTCAACACTTCCGGTGCCACCGTAGAGGTGACGAGATGGGTGGGAATTCCCACCCTTTATTTGCACCAGGGCGCACATATATGAAGTGCGAGGCAGAACGATTTTACTACTTAACCCTTCATCCAGTACAGATTAAGGGTTTGAATGGTCTGGATTGCAGATACATTACACAGTGGGCCCCCATTCAAAATAAACGGTAGCCGTCCACTCCTAATATTTTCCCTGTGGTGTGGCCCACCTGAGTTTTCGATCAGGCTGAATTTATTATAATTTAGGTAACTCGAGGTTACGCATCTGATGGCGGGGTTGGATGTCATGAATACAACATGTTGGTCCTATTTCTGTCAGTTACCGGTAGGCGTCCATTTGGTCACCCATTGGCTTGTCAGCAGAGCAGGTCAGGTAACGGTGTGGTGGTAGAACTGACAGCGGAAGCGGAACGCCGAACGCGTGAAGTAATACAAAAATCAAACAAGTAAACAAGATGCAATCAATCACACACAAGCATTCACCACAAGAGACTCTGAATTTACGTGGAAAAACCCCTCAATGGATAAAAAATCACGGCACAAAACTAATCCACTATGAATATCAGAAGATTACAGAGATTGACAACCCATAAGCAAGGAATAACAGAGAAAACCCTAAGTTCTCTCTTACACACACCTCTCCCCTCTTCCAAATACGAATAGGAAACCTTAGACACCTTAGGATGCTAATCTAAGTCGGATTACAACTCCTTAAATAAACAAAAATCCGAAATTAGAAACACTTACGCAGTACTGTGAGCTGCGCAAGGAACCCGCGCGCACAGCCTTGCACAGTAACAGTCCAGGGAGATTTCACACAGATCCGTTCACGCTGCCTCGCAGCCAACCGGTCGCCCGACCGGTCGGAGCCCTCTGCAGACCGGTCGAGCGACCGGTCTGGGCACACAAATCCTATCCAGCCTTCACGTGCATCTGGGCTAAACGGCCAGACTGGTCGCCCGACCGGTCTGAGCACCCAAACCGTGCACATGTTCGAATGCTCTCCAACAATCTCCACCAAGGCTTCGAACGTCGAATCAACACATCCTCGCAACGTCATCTCATCTTCAATCATAGCTCCACCGCTTCTCATGTCACCATCGACCCTAACCTTGTAAATTTACGCCCTTCTCATGTGGCCCTTGGGCACTTGCCACATACGAGCAACCGTGGATCTCGCTGCCTTTCCCACAGCTCCACCGTGAATTGTGCTCCCAATCAACATGTAAAGATGGCCACACCTCCATGCCTTCATACACACGAGTGCCCCCTTCATCACTTCACAACAACGATCGCGGCCGATAAACACGCACCCTTTCGTCTCGAGTGCACCAAGAGAAATCACATTCATCTTCATCTTGGGAACGTGTTTCACATCTTCCAAGACTCGTTCGACCCCATCGAACATCCTGATGCGCATAGTACTAATACCCACAACCTTATGAGCGACTCCATCACCCACAAATACCGATTCTCCACCATACTCCCTGTATGTTGTGAATGAACTCCGGTGAGGACAAACGTAATATGAAGCCCCTGAATCAAGGATCCACTCACTACCATGAGATCCCTTGCTAGAAACAGTCAGAACTTCACACAGATCGCTACCGTCCTCTACGGTATTGGCTCCCTCTCCAAAAGAATTTTCATACCTCTCTTACTTCATCCTGAGATTCTGAAAACCCCTCTTATGTGGCCCTCTTGGCCACAATTCCAGTACTTCACCTTAGCCTTCCCTTTGCCCTTGGCCTTAGATTCCGATTTCGAGTATCCTCCATGCTTAGAACTTCTTTCCCTCATAACCAGTGCCTCTGAGGAATAACGGGAAGCCATGTCACCGCTTTTCTTTCTCATCGCCTTCGAATGGAGGGCTGAGATAACGGTCTCGACGCTTATGGTTTCCCTCCCTGCGCACACAAAGTCCCTAATTAAATGACTCATATGAATCTGGAAGAGAATTCAACAGGATGCATGCATACTCATCCCTCATCGGTTCATCGATCTCCACCAACTTGCAAACCAGCCTATTGAACGTGCTCAGGTGGTCTTCCACCTTCGTTCCCTCAGCCATCCTCGAGGTGAAGAACTGCATCAACACGTACATGCGATTCTCTAGAGATTTCTTGGCATAAACATTTTCTAGCTTCGCCATCGTTTCAGCCGCAGTCTTCTCCTTCATGACATGATAAAGAACATCATCCGTAAGGTTTAACAGGATTGCGGTCCTAGCCTTCTTGTCGAGCCTCGTCCACTCATCGTCCTTCATAACCTCGAATCGCTTTCTAAGAGCTTCATCAAGCCCTTGCTGAACCAGGAAGGATTCAACCTTCACCTTCCATAGCTCAAAGTTATTTTTCCCGGAGAACTTCTCTACTTCGAACCTTGTGCCCGATCCCATCTTCTCGTCTCAGATTCGAATCTACTCCACCCCAACTTTAGCTTTGATACCACTTGTTGGGAAAACCGACAGTGGAAGCGGAACACCGAACGCATGAAGTAATGCGAAATCAACCAAGTAAACAAGATGCAATCAATCACACACAAGCATTCACCACAAGAGACTCCGAATTTATATGGAAAAACCCCTCAATGGGTAAAAAACCACGGACCAAAACGATCCACTATGAATATCAGAAGATTACAAAGATTGACTACCCACAAGCAAGGAATAACAGAGAAAACCCCAAGTTCTCTCTCACACACACCTCTCCCCTCATCCTAATACAAATAGAAAATCTTAGACACCTTAGGATGCTAATCTAAGTCGGATTACAACTCCTTAAATAAGAAAAAATTCAAAATTAGAAACACCTTGCGCAGTACTGCGAGCTGCGCAAGAACCCCGCGCGCAAAGCCAACTGGTCGCCCGACCGGTCCCACCTTGCACAGTAACAGTCCAGGGAGATTTCACACAGAACCGTTCACGCTGCGTCGTAGCCGACCTGTCGCCCTACCGATCGGAGCCCTCTACAGAACGGTCGGCCGACCAGTTTAGGCACACAAATTCTGTCCAGCCTTCACGTGCATCTGGGCCAAACGGCCAGACCGGTCGCCCGACCGGTCTGAGCACCCAAACTGTGCACATATTCGAAGGCTCTCCAACAGGGTCTACCTGTACCTCGCACCAAATATGGGAATCGTTTCCTCTCCTATTGGTTTCAAGTCTAAGATCATGTCCGAATCTGCATTCGAGCCCATATTGAAAATATAGCTCTATTATAGTTTTTAAATAACAGAAAATGATCCAATGCAATCAGAAGACTGTAAATTGTAATGCTCCTGCTTGCATTAGGACACTTAGACAATCCAATCCATTGATCAAGACTGTTCATTAGGTCTAATGCACATTTCATGGGCCACCAAGAAAGCATCATACCCATCCGACAAATATTAACCATTTTACAATGAACTTTAATGTGGACGGTCAAGATTGTATGCATAGAATAGGTCTAATCGACAATTTTATCATTTTTTTTAGAGTCCGGATCCTCATTTTTTAAAAACTCTGGATCCGGACTCTTTTTTTTTATTACACACGCACTCACATCCCACGCACACTCACGCAATGACGCTACAGTCGAACGCCTCTGTGATTCGGATTTTACCAAAGAGTGCCTCCAGAGTTTATATTTCCTGTCAGTGCTTTTACAAAGGAGGAATTACATTACTGCCTCATATTTATTTTTATTTTTTTCTTCTTATTCTTCTTTTTCTTATGCAAAGTGAATAATCTAGACTTGTTAGGCCCACGTGGTATGTGTCTGAAAACCCAACCTGTCTAAAAGGGAAGGGAGCTTCCTGGTGTACTGGCGTCACTAATTTCTGTGGGCCCCACCATGAGGTTTGTGTTATATATCCAAACCGTTTGTCCATTTGGCGACATCGTTATAAGGGTTGAACCCAAAAATAAAACAGATCCAAAGATCAACTGGACCACACTGCAGAATGTAGCGGGAGATTGAACGTCTACCATTGAAACATTCTTGGGGTCACAGAAGTTTTGGATCAATCTATATTTGCTTTTACCCTTCATCCTGATCCATGTGATCTTATGAACAGTTTGGATGGAAAATAAACATCATGGTGGGCCTGAGGAACGTTTAACGGTGAGAATCATTGTCTCCACTTTCTTTTGTGGTGTGGTCCACTTGAGAGTTGGATATAACTCATCTTTTAGATCATGCCCTAAAACGATCTCTTCAAATGGATGGACGGTGTAGATATGTTGAATACACCATTGTGGGCCTCATAGAACCTTGATTTTCTTTGAATAGTTTGTATATTCACGGAGCTCGCGGGCTGACAGGAACATCTGTGCCCTACACTACCCACACAAGCAAAGTTACTGATGTAGGGTACACTAGCCAATCCACTTCCGTCTAACAGGTGCAAACCAACATAATAATTAAGTGAGCCAAAAATATTCGGGGATCCAATCTCGAGGTGGGCCAATCCATAAAAAGTAATGCGTAGTACCACTCAAAATATCCAAATTCAAGTGTCGCCCATTTGATGATTTGATTAGCCTGATTTTTTATTCACGCGATCACCATAGGTGGGATGCATACGTTGGATGGCTTGGATGCTATATGCATGCATGTGGACCCCACAAGTCTCAACTTTCACTAATTTTTAAAGAAAAATTTGAATGAGAACATTTTTGTAATTTCATTTCTCAAAAATTACCTCCATGTAATTTCTAATCTTCAAGGCTTTATTTAGAAAATGTTGATTCCTGAGAAACTGTGGTAAAAATCCATCAAATGTTGTTTTTCCAGTTTGGAGGATTCTTGTATGTTTTTAAGTAAATTTCTTGCACGACAAAAATTGTAGGTATCTTCTAACACTATCATGTATTACTTGGTGCATATTGATGGGAAATGGATGAATGATGAGTTTCTAATTTTTATTTTCAGATTTTTTTTTTTTATATTTTGCAGATTTTTATTTTAATTTTTTTATGAGAATCATAAAAAATCGTACTATTTACAATACTGTTTATGATTCGGTATTGTCCATCCCTTGTTGATAACGATTTTGACAACATTGCACGAATCAAGTGTGGTGTTTTGTGCTATCTAATCTCATGGTAACAGGAGCTGCATATTCAAGGAGCTTGTACCTTGAGTTTTGCCCTAGCAAACACTATGAGTACATGTTTTTGTCTAAAGCTACAAATAAATTCTAATTCTTGGAAGTTCTTCTCTTTTGTTTTCTCCAACACCCTACTTAGATTGTCACACCCTGAATGTAAAATCCCATGAAGCTAAGAATAGATTCTAAGTTTTGGAAGTTTCTCTTTCGTTTCCTCCAACACCTACTTAGATTATTACACCCTGAATATAAAATCCATGGTTGTTGGGTGGTTTATACTATAAATTGCAAGAGGTGCAGTAGATAAAATCAGAAGGGGAGAGAGAGAGAGAGAGAGAGAGAGAGAGAGAGAGAGAGAGAGAGAGAGAGAGAGATGACGACAGCGAGCAGCAGCCGTGTTCTGATCGTAGGTGGCACTGGCCACATGGGTCGAAGGATGGTGCGAGCGAGCCTTGCACTGGGCCATCCCACGTATGTTCTATTTCGAGACGAGAACATCAACGACATGGAAAAGGTGGAACTGCTCCTGGATTTAAAACAAGAGGGTGCACACCTTGTATCCGGCTCATTCGAAGACCGTGATAGCCTTGTGCGAGCTGTTAAGCATGTTGATGTGGTCATCTCGGCCGTTGCAGGAAACCATATCCAAGATGCCATTTTGGAGCAGCTGAAGCTCGTAGACATCCTCAAAGAAGTGGGCCATATCAAGGTGAGTAACCATAGCTGGGCTATTTTTCACAGTTCTGCACTTATTGAAAATGGACCAGTATCATCTACCACACCCCACCTGATCTCTATGGGGCCATGCACGTTGTATGTGTGACATCATATTCCTTCCATCAGGTAGTCCAATGTACAGATCAAAAGCGCAATAAAAATCGCAGGTGGGCCCCATCAATGGGAAAAATGTAATCTAATTCCCAAAGCAAGTTCATGTAGTGTAGACTGCCTGAATTTATGATTGGCCCTTCATGCAATGAAGTACGAGATGATGAACGATCAGGTTGAATATAAGGTAGACCCAACAGACATACACAATGGAATTTTCGATTCGCATCTTTAATGCATAGAAATTCCTTCTCACCGTCCTCCTTTTGGACAGCGTGCGGAGATGAATGTGTAACAACATGCAGGGAACATGTATGATTTCTCGGTCATCATCCAGTTGGGCCACTGCAAATGTCATGTCCCACAAATAAAAGCGATCCACCCATCAGTTGGGACGTAAGTTCATGAGAAAAAACCCACCTGATGAGAGAGAAATGTGTCAATTTGGGACATGTAGGTACCATGGCAGTCCCCTGACTTGAGTGATAATCAGCCCCTTCCAATATGTCAGTTTTGGGATGAGCCTTGAGGCCCATGGCTTCGATCTAGGCCCAAGATTCAGGCCCGTTCAATCACCAACGCTTGCTTCTGCCTGCCTGAAAGGCCGGGCAAGTGGATCCGACTGAGCCAAACTTATTTAACTTTGGTGTTTCAAGCATCTGGATCGGAGGCTCGGCTCGTGGCTAGCCCAGTGCCTTACCTCATGGACTAGACCGGGTCTGGACTCTGGTCCTTAGCTGATGGGTTGTATTCGGACATGCTCTGGCCTAGCTAACCAGGTCCATTTACAACTTTACCTTGGGCAGAGGACTCTATATTCCCAAGTGGCCATTTCGATTAGGAATTCGGATGTCCGAGATAATTCTGATGTTTGGAGGATGAAGGGGATAAAAAATCCCAGCGATTTAAATGCCCGCTGGGCCATTGCAATACCCAAAAGATGGCCACTTTGATTTCCAAAAAAATAAAAAATAATAGGCAATTGAAGTATGAGTGAGGATCGTCTGTGTCGAAGGCACAGGAAAAGTCGGTGCCACCCCTTCTCATTGGTCCACATCATCCCGGATGACTCCGGCTAACAAGATGCACTAGATTCTCTCCCCAAAATAGATTGCTTGCTACACAAGACATGACTTTTAACATGTGGAACTTCTCTCGGCTACAATGATTTATGTTTTAGTTCCACCACATCATATCAATTTTTACAAATCATTCTAGAGTATGAGCAAAAAAATGAGGCACAACTAAAGCTAACTGGACCACACCATAGAAAGTAGGGGGAGTTGAACAACTACCGTTGACACCTTACTAGGGTTCACTGTGAGGTTTATTCTCCATCTAACCTATTCATAAGGTCACACAACATGGATGAAGGGAAAACACAAATATCAGCTTGATCAAAAACCCGAAGAAGTTTTCAACAGTAAGTGTCCAATTCCCACTGTTTTTGTAGCGTACTATGCTTATGCCTTGGATCTGCCTCGTTTTTCGTATGATTCCTTAAAATAGTTGTAAAAATAATGGACAATGTGGATCTGATATATACATCATGATGGGGCCAACGGAAGCTACACATGTCAACACTTCTGTTTTCTTCTCTGACCTAGAATGTGCTGCACGACGGGAGCCGATTAGGTAAGACCCCATCCTTACCGTGATGCCCACCTTGATGTGTATTCTATATCCACCTGGTCCGTCCGTTTTCCCATATCACTTTATTGCATTATATATAATAAAATAAAATAAACAGATCCAACATCAGGTGGACCATACCATAGGAAACAGTGGTGATTGACCATTAATGGGCAACAAAAGTTTAGATCAGGATGATATTTATTTTTCCCCTTCATCCAGGCTTATGTGAACTTATCAACAAATTGGATGGTAAATAAATACAAGGGAAACAATAAGGTACCCTTAAGAAATTTTTAATGGCAGGGTGTTCAATCACCACTGTTTCTGGAGTATGGTCCACCTGATAATTTTATCTTCTTAATTTTTTGGGTTCGTGCTATAAAATGATCTGAAAAAACAAAAGGATAGAGTGGATAAAGAATACAAACATCAAGGTGGGACCCACGACAAGGGATGCACCGTCTTGAGTGAGGTCGGGTCTCACTTAATCCACCAATTTGTTGACATGTGAAATTTATGTGGGCCCCATGATGATGTATTTCTTAAATTCACATCATCCATTCATTTTTTCAGACCATTCTAAGATATGAGCCCGAACGAAATGCAGATTCAAAGCTAAATTGTACAACACTACTAAAAACGGTAGGAATTGATTTTACCATTGAAAGCTTCTTAGGGCAACAAAAGGCTTTGATTAAGCTAATATTTGTATTTTAACTAGTGTGATCTTACGACCAGGTCAAATGGAAAACAAGCCTCCCAGTTGACCCTAGGAAATTTTCAATGGTAGTTTGTTCAATCTCCACTGCTTTCTATGGTGTGATCCACTTGACCTTTTTATGTATCTTATTTTGGGCTCATGCTCTAGAACTATATGAAAAAATTGATGGATGGTGTAGATCTAACATAAAAATCATGGTGGGACCAGAAAAGTTCCAAACGTTGAAAAGTTGTGTTAAGCAGCTAGCAATCTATATGGGAGAGAGAAAACTGGTGTATCTTGTTAGCTAGAGTCATCAAAAATGACGTGGACCAATGAAAAGCTTTGGCATTGGAATTTCCTAATCCTTCAACAGAGACGATTCACACTCTTAAAGTATGCAACCCATGGGATGTAAGGTCTAAATCCATGGAGGCACCATCTGTAATACAGTAATTATGGACTAAGTCATCTCCCATGCCATTGACTGGAAGGCTAGGATCACCCATAAAATGTGATTTCTTGAAAGGAATGGCCAATCAAAGGTGGGACTGACATTATGAACGATGTCAGTGCAATTTTAATATGATCAATGGGGACAGTTTATTTTCCAAGGTATTGATGGGGGTAGATCATCCAAAGTGATTTTTGAGACAAGCTATTACGGATGGATCAACACGATGGAAGTCATATATCAATGATTGGAACATTTGTAGTATGGTCAATATGGACCACCAATTTCCTTATGAGTTGATTGGAAAATTAGTATCATTGAAGTAAAGTGATTTTCTGATAGGGATGGATAATCAAGGGTGGGACTCACATGATCGATTGTCTAGATCAATTATTAGACTTATAGTATATTCAATATATACTATCCATTTCCCTGGGGCTGGATTAACGTTTAAAAGCATCGAATGCAACTCTTTTTACGAGGGATGGACAATCAAGGGTGAACCCACATGATGGATAGTCTAGGTCAATGATTGAACAATTTGCAATATGAACCCACATGATGGATGGTCTAGGTCAATAATTGAAGCTTTTGTAATATGATCAATATAGATCATCCATTTCTCTAACTATTAAATTGATGGTTAAGATCATCCAACATAAATGATTAATCGAATGGGGAAACAACAGTGGGACCATATGATGGATGGTCTGCATGAATGATTGAACCTTCTGTGGTACAATACATATGGGTGTCCATTTCACTAACCATTGAATGCACCCTTAGGATGTTCCAATAAAAGTTTCTTTTTACAAGATGGCGGATCATGGGTGAGAACCATAAGATGGAAGGCTTGTATTAATAATCAAAGGTAGTATGATCTATATGTCTTGTTCATTTCCCTTAACAACTTAGGACTACTCATTCCAAATTTCGCTCAAGTGGGCAATATCCATTCCACTTATCAAGTTTGATGGCATGATATACAATTTATTTTAAGGGTTATTGTTGAATATATGATAGTGGGCCAGAATTGTTTATTTAATTTAAACTCTCAAGAGTTTCAACATGAGGTCACAGTTTCGAGCATCCCTTGTGCAAGTGTTGTGCGAGTGCCTGAGAGTGTGTGGGGTGTGAGTGTGTGAGTCTGTGGGGGAGTGGAAGTGTGTGTGAAAAAAAAATAGATGCTTTTAAAACAAATAAATAGTACACCACTTGTTTCCCCAACTTATAAGCCAACCAAACACAAGAATTAAGTTGGGAATCACAATTTCCTACCATAAGAGGTTACCCAAACAAAGAAATTATAATTGCCAACAATTACAACACCCATTATTCCTAATGCAGATTAGTTACATTAATTTCACGTTTTGTAAAGATTTCATTTGCCTTCTACTCGGTTATTGTTCACAGAGGTTCGTACCTTCTGAATTCGGAATGGACCCTGATCGGATGGCTGACGCTCTAGCTCCCGGCAACCAACTTTTCAAGGACAAAAGCCGTGTTAGACGTGCAATCGAGGCAGCTGGCATTCCACATACCTATGTGTCCGGAAACTGTTATGCTGGATACTTCGTCGGGGGCCTAGGTGAAATTGCACAGGGTCTGATCCCCCCACGCAAACATGTTACACTGTTTGGAGATGGCAATGTCAAAGGTAAGAGGGACCCATGTCATTCCAAGTGTCGATAAAGATGGGGTCACGGTTGTTTTCGTGATCAAAATGATCTTATTCGCATGTTTTTGCAGCGGTGTGGAATGACGAGAAGGACATAGCAACGTACGTCGTAAAGGCAGCCCACGATCCACGTACTCTAAACAAAGCGTTATTCGTTAGGCCTCCAGCGAACATATTATCACAAAGGGAGGTGGTGCAGATATGGGAGAAATTGATTGGTCATGAATTACACAAGGCATGCATTTCGGCTGAAGATTGGTTAAAAACCATGGAAGGTACTCTGTCTATCTATACGTATGTACTTACGTGTATGCAGGCTCATGCATATGGGCACATGTCCATCAATCTAATTGTCCAAATCATCAACCCAGTTATGGATGGAGTAATTCTTGAAACCACTCCGGTTAGATGATTTTAACTAACTTATTGGTGGACAATCAAATAGACTATTGAATAAACAACAAGTAACCGCACGAATTCAAGATTCACAGGGGAAATCAGATGGCTAGGATTCCCTGATCAGGATATGTGTATCATTGATTCACAATGGGACTATGATGTAGATGGTCTGGATTGACTTACATGTATGCAATATGCATAGTGAATGAGGTTCCACCATTTAACAAAATGGTGGCAAATACCCACAATAGTCCAACCTAGATGCATGTATGGGAAACGATCGAGTACAACTCATGTGCACCAAACAATGCTTGTGTATTTACACCCTAACAATGCAATAATTCTATAATCTAATATGTTGAGAACCATTTTCAAATCTTAGTTTAATTAGAATACTTAGTTATTAAACTTTGATTGAATTAAGGTGGAAAATTAACAGTTAAAAAATTCCTATCTTAGAGTTGTGATGTTAGTAAAATTAGAAAATAAATAGCCATTTTCTATATAAGAGTTAGCTAATAAGTACGGAACCCATGTTAAAACGCTCTCTTACTTTGTCTTTTCTTCCTTCTCCATACATGTCAAGACCCACATCACTATAACCTTGCTTATGTGATTTTGTACATGGTATTAGAGTCTCATTAGTGAATAAATTATTCATGTTTTGAGTTATTTCACTTCCACTTTATGTTAGGCCTCCTTTGTAAGCATTCTTTTATTATCAGTATTCTCGATCATGTTGAAATTGTGTGTTATTATTCTTAAAATTCTTATGACAAAGAACTATAAAAATTGAAAAGTATGGTGATGAAGTTATTTAATAGGCCAGGCTTAGATTTTGGGATATCATAGACGGTAGCAATCATAAACCGACGTCAATAAAGTGAGACTTCTAAATTAGAGGAAGAATAATGGGAAAGCTCTACATATGATCCAAATCTCTTGTAGATAAAATATGCTTTCTTATGTTAGAGAATTAGATTCAGTAAAAAAGCATGGGATTGCTTGACCATCATGCACTAAAAAAAATGAGTAGCAATAGGAAGGCGTTTCTTAAAGCAGAATTGAAGGTGATCAAGCAAGCCAACAGCTTAATGGCGAAGTTTTCTCGAAAGTGAAGGGTCTGCGTGATAAAATGGAGGGAATTGGTATCAGGGTGAAAAATGACATTCAAGTAGCAATCATCTTAGAGAATCTATGAAACTAGCTTGATGTCATAAGAGTGTTAACTTAATAAAATAAGTTGCATATGGAGGAGGCAATGGGTATGTTACTATAAAAGAGAGGCACTTTTAGAAGCGGATATTGGAGGATCAAAATGATCCTAAAAAGGTGGAGACAAGCAATGATACTTTCTTTTCACAAACATGTGGTCAAGCAGTGGAATGGAAAGAGCTTGTGGCTCAAGAAGGAATTCTCAAAATTTTCACCAAAATCGCTAATAATTTCAAAATCACCTACAATCTTCATCACCCACCAACAACAACAATTAAAGCAATTTTCAAAGAGGTATAGGCCAAAATTTAGTTAAGTATTATAATGTAGGAATTATGAGTACTATACAAAGGAATGTAGACATAATGAAAGAAACTACACTATTAAAGATAAGTGCATCAACTGGACACCCACACCTTTCGGACAGTGGTAGACTGGGTCTAGATAACCTCATCTCAACACTGAGGTCTAGGTATTGAATCCCAACATGGGGGTGGCTACATTGCAGGGCGACTAACAGTGTGGGTGTGTGTACTAACAGTGGGATATGTGTATTAACTCCAAAAAAAGAGTGCATCAACTAGTATCATTAGAGATAACACTCCCTTGAAGATAAATATAAGGATAATATCATCTTATAACATTCAAATATGAATATGAAATATATGTCTAATGTATTGCACATGTCAAAGCTATAGAAGAATCTCTTGCCCATAGAATAATTTATAGATCGAGGCTAGAAGTCATATTTGGTGATGAAGGATGTGAAATTCTATTAAAAAAACCATGGCAGGATCATTATTCATGGAAGGAAAGTGGATCAATTATTTGTACTTACTATAGAATTTTCTTTAAAGAATTGCTCGTTCAAAGTTTCTAATTTGTAGCATATGCGATTGAGCCATTGTAACCTTTAGAGAATAAAAAAGATGTTAGAAAAGAGACTCGTCACTTGAATGTTGTCAATAAAGTACTGTAAGTATCACATGTATGAGGTATACGAATTTGTAAAATTGACGTGTTATCCCTTCACATAGTTTGTCACCACAGCCTATTAACAACTTGAATTCATATATAGTAATGTTTTGGGACAAAGCTTATAAAATCATATACACAAAGTGCTACTTATATTATTGAGTTCTCAGCTATGCTTGGATCTATTTTCTACATTAAAGATTCAAAGTATTTCAATACTTTAGAGAATTTAAGGCACTTGTGAAAAATTAGTTTAATTAAAAATAAAAATTCTATGAATAGATAATAGTAGAGAGATTATATCTAATAGCTTCAATGCTTTTTAAAATAAAATAGAATTAAAAAGTAACTCATTTACCTAAGAACGCATAAGCAAAATAAGATTATTGAGAGGAAGAATCATTATATAGTCGAGGGAGATCGAGCTATAATGAATGAAAAAAAATTACCTAAAGTGTATTAGATTAAAGCCATATATACCACTATATACTTTATTAAACAGATGTCATTATGAGTGAGTATGAAGTTATCAAATTCTTTATAAGGAGGAGCCAAATGACACATTTATGAGTGTTTAAATGCATAGCTTATAAGAAGTTCAATGATGAAAATTATAATAAGCTTAATTAAAAAACTATAAAGTATTTTTTGGATATTCATTTGAGAGAAAAGCAACTGTTGTTATGATCTATTAAATCATTGTATCCAAGAGAGTTGTGATGTAACTTTTGATGAGAATTTTATTATGGTATTAAGCTTTAAATAATGAGGTGGAGTCTTTAGAACCTTTTATCAAATGGAGAGTTGGATGCATGACCATCCACTCCACAATATCTAAGTTGATAAAAAAATCTTAGTTGGTAAAATCAATGGAGGATGACTTTATGCCTCATCAAATGGTGATTCAGAATAACAACATCATATTCATAAAAGGTTTCCTATTAAAAAGTAATTGATTATTATTTCACAAATATGTATACATTATACTTACATGATGCACACCATGGATTCCTACAAGCTGAAAACATTTGAAGAAGCGGTTAATGATCCTCAATAGTAACAAGCAATGAAAGAATAGATGGGTGCACTGAAAATGAATTATGCATGAAACTTGATTGAGCTTCTAGAGGGAAAGAAAAATATTAGTTACAAGTAGATTTACAAAATAAAGCAAAATATTGCAGGCGAAGATATACACTATACTTTTAGAGCGAAATATACACTATACTTACATGATACATGCCATGGATTCCTACAAGCTGAAAACCTTTCAAGAAATGATTGATGATCCTCAATAGTAGCAAGCTATGAAAGACGAGATGGGTGCACTGAAAAAGAATTGTGCATGGAACCTGATTGAGCTTCTAGAGGGAAAGAAAGTTATTAGTTACAAGTAGATTTACAAAATAAAGCGAAAGAGTACAGGCAAAGACGAGTGTTACAAGGCGTGTTCGATGGCTAAAGATTTCTCTTAAAATTGTGGGAAACACTATGATAAAAAAAAATAGTCTCATATGACTAAAATCTCAAGCGTAACTTTAACCATTGCAAATGATTGGATGATTTAATAGATAGATGTAAAGAATGCATTCTTAAATGAAAATATTGACAAAAAAGTTTATATAGAGAAACCAATGGATTTGAATATCCTAAAAAGTTGAGACACTTGTACAAGCTTAGGAATGAGCTTTATGATATAAAACAATGACTTAGAGCTTAATTTGCAAATGCTGGGGAATTCTTTCCTTTAAGTGATTTTATTTCTTCTTCCACTAATGCATGAACTTTTGTAAAGCACTTTATAAAGGTAATGGTTATATATGTCATTTATGTAGATGATTTGATAATTACAGAAAAATTTTCAGAAGAGGTGAAAAAGTTAAAAATTTTCTCTCTTAAAAGTTTAAGATAAAGGATTTGGGACATCTTCCATAGTAGGTAACAAATGAATTTTGATTCTTCAAGAAAAATTTGTTTGGACTTGCCTGTAAAGCTTAGTTTGCTCAAGTCGAAATTGATTACGACATCACTTGAAGTGAATACAACATATTAAAACATGAAGGAGAGCTACTCACAAATGTACATGCTTATCGAGAGATGGTTGGTAGGTTGATATACCTAACCATTACTCACCTAGATTTGTCATATTTAGTTAAAGTAGTCAGTCAGTTTATACAAGAGCTGAGTAAGCCACATAAAGATATAGTGAAGCATATCTTAAGATATTTGAAAGCAACCATTAATGAAAGTTTGTTTTACAAGTATGGTGTATCACTAAGGCTTGCAAACTATTATGATGCAAATTGAGCCAGGGACCCATCTACATGTCATTTTACATCAAAATTTTATTTTAGTCTTGGATTTAGAAGCATATCATGAGGAACAAGAACTAACCCACTATTATGTTGTCTGCTAATGAAATCAAATATTGAGTTGCGATGCTAGTTACATGTGGAAGTGTGTAGTTAATACAACTACTAAAAGACACATGCATTTGGTTGCAGGGAAGCCATTGGGGTTACAGGTAGCCATTGTTCATAACATTCACCTGTTCTATGAAGGATGCTTGGCGAATTTTGAGTTGAGCGATGATGAGGAAGCTTCAAAGCTCTACCCAGAAGTCAAATATACAACTGTTGAAGAATACTTGAAGCGATATATATAAGGACACGTTTGGATGCATTATCAAATTAAATCGCATTTATTAGTTTAATGGGGTGAAATAACTAAATTGTGATTTCCTTTCTTAGTATTCTTCTTCTTTATCCTTTTTAGATTGGTCATGGCTCATGTACCTATATATAGCATAAATATCCTTATTTATGAAGTTTTTTTTTTTCCTCTTATGAGGTACATCGACAATAAGTGCGATCTGTCAAGCCTTCTTTCTCTTCTAAAGGCACACTTCTTTATATAACAATTAGAAATATCTTATTAAAAGTGAATTATGGGCCATTTGTTGGGTGGATGTCGATAGTGTGGCATTTTATATTTTAAGTTATTATAGATCGAATAATACAATTACATGATGACTAATTCAAGGAGCCGAAACATGCAATTCGATGGTCTGCCCAAGTCAACCACATAAATGGGAAGACAAGCTTATTCCATTACCAGATCTGATGGAAACCATGGTTGTTGGTGAATATGGTCTTGCAAATTTATCTAGAAGTCAAATATACAATTGTTGAAGAATACTTGAAGCCCTATGTATAAGGGCGTGTTTAGATACACTATCAAATTGAATTGCAATTATTAGTGTGATGGTGTAGAAACAACCAAATTGTGATTTCCTTAGCATTCTTCTTCTTTTCTTCTTCACAGATCGATCATGCCTCAAGTTGTTATATATATAAATATCCTTATTTATAAAGATTTTATTCTTCTCTTTTTGGGTATATCCATGATGAGTACGATGTTTCAAGGCTTCTTGATCTTCAAAAGGCACACTTTTTAATACCCCAGTTAGGATTATCCAATAAAAAATGAATTGTGGGTCATGAGCAACTCAAGATAAGGACCCCTAGGTGGAAGAGTCTAGATTAATCATGATAGGATCCAAACTCATGGTAAGATAGGTCTTGCACTTATTTAGCTAGAATTGGAATAAAAAAATATCAATTTTAAGATCCTTAAGCCTTGTTTGGGAGCTTGAATTTGGAATGCATTAAATCTCAAATAAAAAATCATGGTGATTTTGAATCCTCAATTGTATTTGGTAGCTTGTATTTGGAATGCACTGTAATCCAAATATGATAATGCATTGAAATTTTGTAGTATATTTATGGGAATTTGAATTTGATTGCTAAATCAACCTTAATATCCCAAATTATTATACATATGTGATATTTGACAAAATGATTGTAAGCCCATTGAAATGTAGAAACAGAGTGAGATGCTCACTTATGCATCTGTTCTCATGAGAACTCGTGAGAACTTTTTCAGAACTTATCTCATGTGATATGATCCCAAAATATGAATGGTCCACGTGATGCCCAGGGCTCAACTTTTACCCTGATCTAAAACTTTGGTAGGCCATGGAAAATGAAAACAGTTTCCTCCGTTAATGTCTCTCTATTTGCTATGGCCCACTAGAGTTTTGGATCAGGTTGAAAGTTAGGCCCTAGAGGTTTCATGGGGTGCCGTATCACATAGAACGTTTGGATTTTAGGCCCATTCACGTGGTCCACCCTATAGTAAAGAGTGGTAATTGAATGCCCACTATTAAAAACTTCTTGGGGCCACCGTGATTTTTAGTTGCCATCTAACCTATTGATGAGGTCTCGTAGACTTGGATGAAGGGACAACACAAATATCACTTATCCAAAACTTATGTGGCCCCAAAGAAGTTAAGGGCTATCGTCTCTCTCAACCGTTTTTGTTGGTGTGACCCACCTAAATCATAGATCATCCTAATTTTTTTAGCCTTGGGCCTAAGTCGGGATTACATAACTAATGGTCGGAGTGGATCTAAGATACACATCATAGTGGCCCACATCAAATGCAAGGAATAGCATCCCATAAAATTTCTTTGTTTTTAGAATTGGATTGCATAGGTAACACATAACAACTCTACCATGAGCTACTAGAAAAGGGCGCGGTTTGGGTTGATCGATGTGGGGTTGGTGCAACCCTAACTATGGGGCCAATTATGATGTAATTGCCTTCCATCCACATTGTCCATACATTTTGATAGCTCATTTTAGGGTATGATCCAAAAACTGAAGCAGATCCAAATCTTAGGTGGACCATACCACAGGAAGCATTCGTGATTGAATCCCCAAAATTAAAAAAATTAACGGGGGCCATCGAAATGTTTATTTGTCATTCAACCTGTTGATAAGGTCACAAAGACCTAAATGAAGAGACCACACAAATATCAGCTTGATTCAAAATTTTTGTGGCTCGCAAGAAGTTTTTAATGGTCGATTACCAGTGTTTCCTATATTAAGGTCCACCTAAAATTTAGATCTTCTTCATTTTTTGAATCATACCCTAAAACTAGTTTTCAAAACGGATGGGTGGCGTGGATATAAGAAACATACATCATGATGGGCCCCACGTAAGTGATCCCACCCACCTGAGTGGATCGGGCAAAGTCGCGCCTCCCACTAGAAAGCTCCGTGGCCCAGCATGATCGGTATTTTATCCATACTGTCCAACCATTTTTCCCATTCATTTTATGGTAGATCCAAATCTTAGGTGGGCCCTACGAAGTTTTTAATGGTGGGCATTCAATGACCATTGTTTCTTATGGTGTGGTTCACTTGAGATTTGGACCTGCTTCAATTTTGGAAGCATGCTCTATAATAATCTGTAAAAAATGATGGACGATGTGGATATACAACACATACATCAAGGTGGGCTCTATGGCAGAGGAGAGAGGAGAGGAGTTATTTCACCTCGATTCAGATGCTTACTCTTGAATTTTAGAGGGGTCCACCATGATGGGTATGTGAGATTCATTCTGATTATTAGATGTGTAATCTCATTTATGGCCTAGATCCAACAAATTAATGTCCTGTGATTCAAGTGGGGTACAAAAATGAAAACAATTTGGAAGGTGAGCTTTACCTTGTATTATTTCTAATTTTGTGGCCACCTTATTAACATATGATGTTGATTTTTAGGTGTTGGGCCTAACATGGGGTCACACGCATGATGGTCGAAATGGATTTCATATCAACACCTCGTTAGGGTTTGTTAGTGCACTTTTCTGTGGCATACTAGTGTACCTTATTTCTCAATCACGTGTGTCCATGTGTTGTAATGTCGGTTGAGCCTTAGCAAGCTGAAGACTGAAGATTCAAGTGGACCAGAAGCATCAAGGAAAAAGAATAGGTAAATGAGATGCCTTGGTGACCCTAACCCTTTGAATCAAAACATCCAAATCCTCTTAGATGACTTGGACCAACTAGGAAAATCCTTAGTCATCCCTATTAGCCTTAGATCATATAGAAAAACATGATAAATTAGGTTAATAAAAGAGATGGAAGCTGGTGTGACCAATCCAAACCAAACAACAGTTTTCGATAAGTCTTCGATATATCAGAGCCTAGTTTAGATAGGTCTTCGTTTTATCGAAATGACCTTTTCGATATATCGAAGTATGTCTAGCAAACTTACAAACTCTCTGGACAGTTCATTCGATCAATCGAATTGATCATCTCAATATATCAAAAATATGTCCAGCAATCTTACTAACTCTCTGGATAGATTTTCCAATATATTGAACTAACTATTTTGATATATTGAAGATAACTTCGATCAATCGAAATGTTATTTCGATATAGACCGTTAGAGATTTTTCTTTTAACTACGGGAGAGACAATTTTTAGGCATAAGAGATGGATTTTGAAGAATTCGAAGCCACCATCATTCAAGACCATTAGAGGCTCAAATCTTAACCCTAGTAAGTCATCGTCCTTGTGATTCATCATAAGAATTGAGCATTTCAAGTTCATGAAGAAGATACACTTGTCCCTCTTTTGATCTCTAGAGTTTAGACTGATCTAGATAGTCATATTCCTATATAAAATCTACGATGAGATCATTGTAGGTGAGACTCTCTAAGCAACACATTTCTATTATTTGTAGAGATCTCAAACCTACCTTTCTATCACCTTGGTCATCTTAAGAAGATCAAATGCAAGGCGATTGATCGTTGGAGCTGGAGCATTGGCAAAGCATCGCCAACAACATCGGGGGAGCACAAGGGGAGTTGATTCAAGCATGGGAGAGCGAGAAGAAGCAACCCAAAGTGGCGCATCAACAGGGCTCCAATCCAATAAGTAAGACTGTTAATTTGTGTTGAGTCTATCCACTTAATTCCTGATGGAAATTGAGTGTAGAGTTTATTTGTCAAACTTGATTTAGATTCGTTTATTAACCCTTGGCTTGTTTGTTAAGCCTAAAAGTCTAAGGACGTTTGTCGTTCCTTGGCATGTTTGTCGAGCTTAAATTTCAGGGTCGTTTGGCGATCCTTGGTACGTTTGTCGGGCCTAAACAAGTCTCCAAAGGGAGCCACCAACACGACTGTAAACGTGTAGGTTGGAATGAACTTGTGAGCTCCACAATAAGGTGGATCCGAGTTAAAATACCTAGGTTGGGAGGAACATGATTTAAACTCTCTAGTGAATGCCGCTGTGCTCAAGGAGTGAGTACTTGAACTAGGAGTGGAGTAGACCCAAAGTTGAACCACTATATATCGTTGTGTTTGAGATTGCATTTGCGCACATTTCTTATTATGCATTATGTTTAATTGTTTAATTATGAATGCTTAATTAGAATGTATGTTAGGCACTAGATAGGCACATTCACACATAAGATGTATGTTCACTAATTGAGTAGATTTGAGCTTTGTGATCTATTCTCATATAGTCTACTTAGGTTGCATAGATTAGGTGCTTGATTATTTTAATCATATGTTAATCTATGCATGCTTAGATTAGGTTGCTTAGTGTTTATCATTTGTTAGTCTTGTGATTGGACCCACTTAGGCTTAGAAGTCGAAGTTTTATTGCTTAGTTTAAATTGTTAAATTGGTTAAGTAAGTGATTTTTTTTAAAAGGTCTTAATCACTCCCCTCTAGGACTTAGCCATAATTCTAGTTGCTCCTCTAAGCTTCTGTATGCATACGCGTCCACAAGTGTAATTAAAGTGACGCAATTTTATGGTCCACCAAAGCTGACAACCCCATTTACTTCTTTACGTTGGTGGCATTTATTAACATTAATTGAGGGTAATTTTCTATGCTGGTTAGACCTTATGTATAGTTCAACCAGTTAAACATGAGAGTGCCATATATATATATATATATATATATATATATATATATATATATATATATATATAGAGAGAGAGAGAGAGAGAGAGAGAGAGAGAGAGAGAGAGAGAGGAAAGGTCACCTATGTAAGTTCTTTTGAGAACTCGTGAGCAATTTTTGAGAACTCATCACACGTGATGTGAGCCCAAAATTTGAACCATCCATGTGATGCGGCACCTCAAAAAACCTTAGGGCCCAACTTTTACCCTAATCCAAAACTTTGGTGGGCCATGCCAAACGGAAACAGTTTCCTCCCTTTTTTTACCTCTCTCTCTTTCTGCTACAGCCCACCTAGAGTTTTGGATTAGGTTGAATGTTGGGTCTTTTGGTTTTTTTTAGGTGCTGCATCACGTGGACGGTTCAAATTTTCATACGTGACGTGAACCCAAAATCTGAACCCTCTTTGTGATGAAGCACCCCTAATAAACCCCAGGGCTCAATTTTTACCCTATTTTAGAACTTTGGTGCTTCATGGTAAAAGGAAACAGTTTCCTCCCTTGATTTGCCTCTCTCTCTACTACAGCCCACCAGAGTTTTGGATCAGGTTGAAAGTTGGGCCTTGGGGTTTTTTAGGGTGTTGCATCACATGGATCCAAAACTCTGGTGGGCCATGGCGAAAGAAAACAAGTTTCCTCGCTTAATTTGCCTCTCTCTGTCTACTACGGCCCACTAGAGTTTTGGATCATGTTGAAAGTTGGGTCATGAGGGTTTTTTTAGGTGATGCATTGTTGAGCTCTTAAAAGTGTTTATTCTAACCCCATTTCATCACTAACATTGCATGATTTCTATGCTTAAAGGCTTATCTAATGCATTTTTTGTGATTATAGGAATGAGCGAGAGAGACTTCACCAATATAAGGATAAAGAATACTCCTTGAAGAGCTTTGAAGATGAAGGAAGGTGAACCAAAAGATAGAGAAGAAGTAAGGAGAGAAAAGAAGAAAAGAAAGAGAAAATTGCAAAAATCATAGTCCGACAGTCGGCCACCCTTGCTACCCATGTTGGCATCCACTGGACCATTCACAAGTGGGTCTGACCCATCGTGACTGGTCGACCATGAAGAAAGGAGAGACATGTGCTTGCTGGACTAAAGCCCATACTAGTCTGACTGGTCATGACCGGTTGGCCATGCCAAAAACAGCAAGTTCCAAAATTAGAACTTAAATTTCTCTGCGCATCTGAATGGTTTGCGCGATTTCTTAAAGATTTTTCGTTGGTGACCAGTTTGAAAGATATAAAAGGACACCTCCACTTCGTTCCCAAGGCATCCTAAAAGAGTTTTATTGTATTAAGAGGTGGAGAAGGAAGGATTCAGAGTTCTACAACTCCCTCTACTTAGAGTCTTTCTAATTTTCATGTTTAGAATAGTTTTTATGTTTTCTTCTAGCATGGTTGGCTAGACCTCTTAGCTAGAGCTAAGAGGTGAAGCTTGTAGTTATCTTAGATGTTTTTAATTCATTTTTAAGGTTTCAAAGTTGGATTTTTATGTTGAACAATGGTTTGTTTTAGTTTGAATAAAGTTCTAAGTTATTTTTTTTTAATCTCTTGATGACTCATGGATGTTAGAAGAATTAAGCTTAGTTTCTTAATTGTTATGCAAGATCTAGACCTGTATGCTTCGAAGAACGAATTTAATACTCTCTAGAGCTTGGATCTTCATGTGGGAACTTCAAACCATAGTTTTATTTCTCTGAAATTCTAAGATGTGTGTTGAATATCAATGTGATTTGAATTAAGTTTAAATTATGATGTTAGTTGAATCTAGTGACAAGATTTGATGTTTATCATAGTTGTGATCTTAATCTATTGGAACTAGGATTGGCCTATGCAATTAAGTGTGCCCAATGCTTAACTTGAATTGAGGGAGTCATGTTGATGAACAACACACATGTTGGACTGTTTGATGATATAACTGCTTTATAATCCGGCTAGATAGGATTGAATTTCAATTCTAGTTGTGTAGTTGAGAAGCCTATATGAATTATACATTAAGGATAGCTATAAGTGGATATTCGGTGCTCTAGTATTCCTTTAGATTATTAAACTCATCTTTTAGTTTTCAGATTACATTATTCACATCATTATTCAAAATTTTAGATTTAGTTTACTTTAATTATATTTCAATTAGAGTTATTTGAAGAGGTTTTGTAAATTTCTGGTTGATTCCTGAGGACGATCTTGGTCTCTATCAAATTATTAATACATCGCAGCCTTGCACTTGAGGCAAGCAAACATGCATCATGTGGACAACTCGAATTTTAGGCTCACATTACGTGTGATGAGTGCTCAAAAAGTGCTCACGAGTTCTCGTGAGAACCATGCGCAGGTGAGCATTCCTCTCTCTCTCTCTCTCTCTCTCTCTCTTTATATATATATATATATATATATATATATATATATATATATAGATGGAGAAGGAAAGAGGGGCATGTAAGGGGTGAGTGTGGGTGCACAGGGAGTGGTTTAAGGAGAGGAATAGAGTGAAAGAGAAGCTTGGGGAATGTGGCATATGTGTGAGGGGGTGTGGCATCGTTGTTGTACCCTATTTCTGCCTAGCTTTACGAGAGCCAATTAGGAGAGGACAGGTGTGACTGTATGATTCTATGAAGTGAATGCATGAAGTGACGGGCGAGAATATAACAAGATTCATGGTGACACGGTTGACATTGGTTAAGTGATGCCACAACACCTATAAAGATAGAGCGAGCGAGTGAACACACTGAGTTAACAAGGCAGTTATAAGGATAGATGGTGGACGAAGAAGGATTTAGAAGACCGATCGTGCCGAATGTAGTGTCAAGAACCTAAGATCATGTGGTCGATGAAGGCTATAAATAATGAAGGAAAGCGACAGAAGAAAGGGTCCAACACCAACCAAATCAAATCAAATCTCAAATTTACTTGTCAATTATCATGCTCCTTAGCATCGTGTTATTTATATTCCTTAGTGCAATCGACACTTTATTTTCATTCTCACTAGCATAATTTTTTTCGTTACATTCCTTAGTGTAAACTACATCTTTACGTTTCGTAGTAGTAAATCAATAGCTATAATCCGGTAGTTGGTATATAATTGAGGTCTATGCTCGCACGCTGGACTTATTTTAATGAAGTGCTTTACTTGGAAAGGTGATGTAAAGCTCGCTTCATGCGTCCGACTGGAAGTATTTATTTTTATTTTATTTTATTCTATATTGAAAAGTCCTTTTGTATGGAAGGCAGAGGTGTAATCCATTATTGAAGGACAAACCCCACCCTCCAAACATCACCTGATAATTAGAAAACAACCGTGCAAGAAGCTGAACAAGTGACCAATCTGTGCAAGTCTTGATCATATACGGCCAATTATGGCGTATCTTCCTATCTTGATTCTAGGGTTATCGTTGTTCGGTTTGAATCAAGTCGCACATTCGGTTCTGGCACGCCCACACACACATTACATGCATGACCGAAAATACAAGGGCAACATTTTTTAGCACGCCCGGTGGGACGTTCACTTGCCTCAAGTGCAAGGTTTCGAACTAGTAATAACTCGATCGTGAGACCGAGATCGATCCATAGGGATTAGGGTAAGACCAATTTAAACTATTCTAATAACTTGAATTAAGAAATTAAGGAAATTCAGGATTTAGAATTAAGATGAAATTAGAAAAATAATTAAGAAAAATCTGAGAATTAAAAGTTAACTAAAGCGTCAAGGATCCACTTGTAGTAGATTAATACTAATATATTCATCTAAGCACAAATACAATTGGAATCGAAGTCCTATCTCTCATCCAATTGGAAGATATTACATTCAAGCACAAACAGTCTTAACTTAATCTGGAAATCACAACTTCTAGTTCTAATAAAGCACGGAGAAGATGAACTTGTAGCCTTCGAAGTAATAGCCATACTAAGAGATAATGGCATGCTCCAGGGTTACTACAATTCAAATCTCATCAAACCATAATGATAATTCTCATAAAATTATAAGCAACATGTGTTTAGAGTACACATGCTCTCAAAATTTTCTAAAAGTTTTAACTTTTATTCAAACTAGAACTTGAAAATCCAAAATCAAACTTAGAGTACTTGAAATAAATGAATTAAGCATTAAAACTAATTACAAGCTTCACCTCTTAGCCCTAGCTAAGAGGTTCTAGCCAACCATTATCATGATTAAACTAGAAATCAAAAGAAAAACTACTAAAAAATGGAAAAACTAGAAAAATCATAGTTGGAGGAGTTGTAGACTCTTCACTTTGATCCTCTCCACCTCCAGTAGCTTTAGAACTCTTCTAGGATGCCTTAGGAATAACATAGAGATGCCCTTTTATAACAAAAATCCGACACTGCCTCGAAATCTTCTGGATTTTGCAAAATACTTACGCAGTTACACAGATAGGTCCGATTGATCGGAATGTGCACTTTGATTGATCGGACGATGGTCGATTGATTGAAAAAGTGTTAAGAGAGTTGCTATTTTTCATCCTTATTTTCGATTGATTGGACTTGATTCCGATTGATCGGAACACCCTGTTCGATTGATAGTAATTCCTCTGATTGATTAGAAATCTATCAAGCGACTTATTCAAAAATCTGATTTTCAGGTGTGTTTGATGGATGGTCTGATTGATTGGAACTTATCGAAACATGTCCTCTGATTGATCGGAGACCTATCGGTGATCCATCGAAACTGCTTATTTCTGTATTTTTTCCTGGTTTTGATTCGGACTTTCTTCACTTGATTTCTTCCTCTCTTTTTTCCTTTCATTGACTCTTCTTTACTTGATCTCTAAAGTGGTCCAAATGAGTTTTTTAACATGAAATACATGAGGTCTCTCTCTTATTCCTACAATCACAAATACACGTATAAGATGAGTCTTTTAATAGTGAAATCAATGTAAATGTGTGATGAATTGGGGTTAAAATATGCATAATTCAAAGCTCGACATGGGACACTACTTTGGTTCATTAACCAGTTTGACGTTATGAAATGAGAATATAAATAGAAGAAGCAATCGAGTGGCTGGGGCTGAACTTGCGATCCCTACTCCACCACCTCTTGTGGAAGACATGCTGGTCCAAATGGCCCCTGAGTTAAATCTGAATAACGATCTATCACTTAGCCCTAATAATCAGCCGAGACCATCAATATCCTAGACAACATCTTTGGATGACATAACATTTGGCCTTAGAGAAGTCTAAATGAATGTATAGCACATACAGGAATAGGGGGAGACTCAGGAAGAAATGATACATGCCTAGGCCGAGCACCTCTGTTTTCAGACTAAAAGTTTCAATAGGTGGATGACCCATCAAGCTGAGGCCTGCATCGCTTATTGAATGTCGTTACTAAAAGAACATCCATTCCAACACCTTATAATGAAGGAAGTTTTGTCAATAATGCAGCTCAGTCGCCATCAATGGCTCCATTTCAACGGAATTTATAGCCTACCTTAATTTCGGAAGGACGTAATTTTGCTCCATTGCCTAAGTATAGCTGTCCGGAGAGGGATGTTAGGAATTTTATCCCGAAAGTGTGGAACCATGGAATGCCTAGTGGGCAGTCATTCCAACTTTCCCTAGGAATCCACTATGTAATGAGGGGCAGAATTGTGTGGATCCTAACCCACCACATGTTGTCAAACCAGCAATGAGTGGACCATGACCAGACCGTGCAACTGATCTAGGAAGTGGCTAGCCAGGTCCTTAGCTGCAACACTATCACAGTTTATCATAAACCCTACCTAGAATGGATCGACCAACAGCATCCACTGCCATGAAATTATCGACCGAATTTTATGTTGTTTTCGAGTGATTTGTATTCACTTGCCTCAAGTGCAAGGCTACGATGTAGTAATAATTCTTGGTAAGACTGAGGTCGATCCACAGGGAATTAAGGTAAACAAACTCAAACCATTCTAATAGCTTCAATCTCAGCAAATTTAGAATTCGGTTTTCAAAAACTAAGTAAAATAGTAACTTTAAGAAAAATCTGATAATTAATGAAACTAAGGCCTTAAGGATCCACTTGTAGTAGTCCAATTTGAATTCATTCATCCAAGCATAAACACAACTAAATTCAAAGTTCTATCTCTCATCTAGTTGGAAGATATGTCATTCAATCACAAACATTCTCACTTAAGTCAGAAAATCATATTCTAACTCTAATGAAGCACATAGAATTCAAACTTGTAGCCTTTGAAGTAATAGCCATGCTAAGAGACTATGACATGCTCTAGGGTTACTATAATTCGAATCTAACCAATCCAAACATGGTAATCTCAGAGAATTGCAAGGAACTCATGTCCAAAGTACATGAACTCTCATAAAACATAAAAAAATATCAATCTTATTCAAGCTAGAACTTAAAAATCCAAACATTAGGTAAAGATATTTGAATTAAACAAATCCTACATTAGAACTAACTACAAGCTTCACCTCCTAGCCGTAGCTAAGAGGTTCTAGCCGAGCATCATCATACTTCAACTAGAAACAATGAAAAACTACTAAAAAGCATAAAAAACCAGAATTGAAGGAGTTGCAAACGCTTCACGATGATCCCCTTCACCTCTAACGACTTCCTCGAGCCTTCTCTGATGACTTTAGATCGAAACTCAAGTGTCCTTTTATAACATCGAACCTCCACCGTCTCAGAATATTTCAGAATTGCGTAAGAGGTTACACAGCGCATGAAATTTCAAAGCTTCCTGGAGAAGCTGCTGGAAAAACTGATTTTTTTTGGAGAATTGTACATGGCCCATCGGTTAAGACCGGTCGGAGGTGGCTGGCCGACCAGTCGGATCGGTTCTGGGCTTGGTCCAACAAGCTCTAGCACTTGCTGGAGTTAATGTGTAGAGGGTGGTCGACCGGTCTTGACCGGTCTAGCCCATTGAAATGCTAATTTTTCACTTCTTCCCTCTCTCTTCTTTATTTGCTTCTTCTTTCTTCTTTAGCCCACCTTCAACCATCATCAAATAGTTTCCAAACATGTCCTTTTAACCATCAAATAGGTGAAGTCTCTCTCTCATTCATACAAGCACAAAAAATGCATTAGATGTGTACTTTAAACATGGGAATCATGCATAAAATGTGATATAATGGGGTTAGAATGTATAAATTAAAAGCTCAACACACCCCCAACCAGTATTTTGCTCGTCCCGAGCAAAACATGCATGAAACAATTCACTTTTCTAAAAACACAACTCTCTCTTGGAAACTATACTTCTATAAACTTTAAGACATATAAACATAAAATTCAGATAGATTTATTGATAAGAAATTGAAGTCCTGAGTTGTGTAAACATAATAAGTGGTCACATAGAATCCCCATCGATTGATTGACAAATAGAAGAATCCGAACATGTATGATATAGTGTGATTGTGAAAGTTCTTCTCATGAACTTTCAGGATTAGCTTCTTTATGAATCAGCAAAACAAGAGATCTAAATGTGTACAGATCAACCAAATGCCTATGACAAGAATTTGTCTTACCATTCCTTCGATGACTTTCACACTACTTCCCATTCTAGCTTTAGTCACGGGTAAACCATCCCCTGGTTGGTAATAGGTAGCCCTTTTCGAAAAAATTTAACAAATATTCAATGATAATCATACTTTCTTTCTCTTTTCCATACACATTAGATAGGATTTTTAGAAATCCATATCTTTTATTCTTTTCTCTTATTTCACATGAACAAGGATGGACAAAGTTCCCCAACTTGGTTCCTAAACACTTCAAATCTTTATTCTAACCACTCAATAAATCTACATAATCCCTTCAAACCATAAGAATTATGTAATGTGAACTAGACTCAAAAGTGTTCAAAACTTTCCCTTAATCAACTCAATAGGGGAATTCATATAGAAAATTATTATCTTTAAAATATTTTAAAGATCTCAAAAACATATTAATTCATCTCTCATTCTTTCATACTTATAGCATCCTAAATGCATAGAAATAAGGTTTTCCAAAAGAGTTTTGAATTTTCAGAAAAAATTGAAAAAAATTTCTACAAACATTACTCAAAATGGCACAAAATACTAGATTTAGCTAGGAATCTCACCCCCAACCAAATCTTGCATTGTTCTCAATGTAAGAAGATATGCAATAAACATACACATGAGAGCAATGCTAAAAATAAAAGAGGGTGAGAACGAGAGTACCTGAGGGAGTCAATGATGGGAATCTATCTTCGACATCTTAATCTAATAAAGTAGTAAAATTAAAACCGGAAAACAAACTAAATCGAATCTACTCTATACCTCCGTCAGACTAGGAGATCAATCATCCCGATACATAAGATCCTTTAAAGTGATGGACATATCCTCTGAATCAAATTTCTCAACGAAAGGTTTAAGGCGTTGTCCATTTACTTTAAAACAGTTACCATTCGCCATGTTCTCTATCTCGACAGCCCCATGAGGAAAAACTTCTTTAACAATATATGGGCCGGTCCATCGAGATCTCAATTTTCCCAAAAAAAGATGAAGTCAGGAATTGTACAAGAGTATTTTTTGGCCTTCATGAAATTTTTTTCTAAAAATATGTTTTTCATGACAGGCTTTCATCATACTCTTGTAAATCCTCAAATTCTCATAAGCATCATTCTGGATTTCATCAAGCTCATTTAATTGGGGTTTGCGAAGCGAGCTAGCCTTGTCAATGTCGAAGTTCAATGCCTGAATTTCCTAATAGGCTTTGTGTTCATGCTCCATGGGCAAGTGACAAGTTTTCTCATAGACAAGCCTATAGGGGGACATTCCAATCGGGGTCTTATAAGCAGTACGTTGAGCCCAAAGAGCATCGACTGTTCGCTCGCCTCAAGTGCAAGGCTGCGATGTAGTAATAATTCTCGGTAAGACCGAGGTCGATCCACAGGAAATTAGAAAACCAATTCTAAACTATTCTAGCAACTTGAATTGAAACAATTTGGAATTATGATTTAAGAGAACTAACTTAAAACGGTAATTTAGAAAAATTAGTAATTTAAAGGAACTAAGGCTTTCAAGGATCCACTTGTAGCAATTCCACGTCAATCCAATCAATCCAAGCATAAAACACAACTAGATTCAAAGTTCTATCTCTCATCTAGTTGGAAGATAAAGCATTGAAACACATTCAATCCCACTTAAGTTGAACTTTCAAGTTCTAGTCCTATTCAATCACATAGCATTCGAAATCATAACCTTCGTAGTAATAGCCATGCCTATGGACTATGGCATGCTCAAAGGTTACCATGATTCGAATCTAATCAAGCAAAACATGATAATCTCAGAGAATTGCAAGGAATCCATGTTCGGAGCACATGAACTCTCATAAAACTTCTTAAAATATCAACTTTATATGAACTAGAATATTCAAAATCCAAACTTAAAGTGAAACTACTTGAATCAAACTAAATTAAACATGAATTGGCTACAAGCTTCACCTCTCAGCCTCAGCTGAGAGATTCTAGCCGAGCATTGTCATACTACAACTAGAACTCAATAAAGAAAACATAAAAAGTAGAAAAACCGAAATCGACGGAGTTGTAGACGCTCCACGGTGCTTTCCTTCACTTCCCATGACCTCCGATCTCTTCTAAGATGATTTTAGACAAAGCCCTAGGTTCCTTTTTATAGAATAGTGCAGAAGATTCCAGATTGCGCAAGAAATTACGGAGCTGCGTAGAGAAAATCGGAGTTTGTAGGACATGCTCTGTTACGCAGACGACCGGTCATAAAACGGCAAAAACAGTCCAATGACTTTTGAAATTTTCACCCCCTTTCTGTTGAGTGCTCGACCGATCTGATGACCGGTCTGAGCGATGTGCGACTGGTCTGACGACCGATCTAGCTTGGTCCAGTGAAAGAGGCGTCTCTGTTGAATTGCAGACCGGTCCTGTGCCTTAGCAGACCGGTCGAACGACCGGTCCTCAGTGCAAAGTGTTGTTGTCTTCCTTCGTTCTTTCTCTTTCTCCCTTGCTTCTTTCTTCCATCATTTGGCACTTAATTCTTTAATCTTCAATATGCCTTTGATGACCTTTTTAGCCTTAAATTAGTGAAATCTCCTCCTCGCTCCTACAATCACAAATCACACATTAGATGGGCCTTTTAAGCATGTAAACCATGCATATAATGTTATGTAATAGGCTAGTGAATGTATAAATTGGAGGCTTAACTCACCCCCAACCAGCTTTTTGCTAGTCCCGAGCAAAACATGCGTGAAGCAAGATCAAACCTCAAAAAACCAACTCTCCTTCAGAAACTATGCTTCTATCCATTGCAAGACATACAAGTGTAAAAATCAGAAAAATTGGGTGATAGAAGTTGAAACCTTAAACTCTCAAAACATAATAAGTGTTCATATAAAATTCCTGCTGATTGATTGATAAATAGAAGAACATGAACAAATTTAACCTAGTGTGCATAGTGAATGTTCATCTTATGAGTTTTTGGGATTATCTTCTTCATAGATCAACTAAACTATTGACCTCAAGGTGCACAGAGCAACAACAAGCCTATGACAAGAATTTGCCTTATCGTCCTTCTAACGGCTTTCACACTACGTCCCATTTTCGGCTTTGGTTACGGGTAGACCATTCCCCTGTTGGTAATAGGTAGCCCTTTTCGGAAATTTCCACCATATTCTCCATCATTCCGATGTTTTCATCCTTCCTTTCCCTTTTTTTTTCTTTTTTCATTAGATAGGATTTTTAGAAATCCATATCTTTCATTATTTTCCCATGGACAAGGATGGACAAAGTACCCCGGCTTGGTTCCTCAACACCTTAAATCAAAATCTAGCTAATTCACAAATCACATAATCCTTTCAAACTAAGAGAATCGTGTAATGTGAACTAGGTGTAAAAGTGTTCAAATTTTCTATCAATCATATAAATAGGGGAATTCACATATAAAACCATTATATTAAAAGTAGTTCAAGACTTGCAACATTACTCACTTCGTATCTCTTTTTCTTAGACTTGTATCATCCCAAATGCATAGAAACAAAATTTTCTAAAAGAGTTTTGAATTTTCAGAAAAATTGAAAAATTTTCGACATATAATGCTCGAAATGTCACAAACTACTAGATGAGGAATCTCATCTCACCCCCCAACCAAATCTTGCATTGTCCTCAATGTAAAAGATATGCAATGAGCATGAACATGAGAGCAATGGTAACATAAACGAGAGTGAGAACGATAGTACCTGAGAGAGTCAATCATGGAAGTGTACAACCTCGTTATCAAAATCTACTAAAGCACGTAAAACTAAAACAGAAAAACAACTAAACGTACCTACGCTATACCTCCATCAGACTAGGAGATCAATCATCCTGATACACAGGATCATTCAGAGTGATGGACATATCCTCTGAATGAAATTTCTCAACAAATGGTTTAAGGCGTTGTCCATTCACTTTAAAACAGTTACCATTTGCGGCATTCTCTATTTCAACAGCCCCATGAGGAAAAACTTCTTTAACAATATATAGGCTGGTTCATCGAGATCGTAATTTTTCCCAGAAAAAGATGAAGTCGAGAATTGTACAAGAGCACTTTTTGACCTTCTTGGAAAGATTTCCTGAAGATGTACTTGTCATGGAATACTTTCATTCTACTCTTGTAAATCCTCGAGTTCTCATAATCATCGTTCCAGATCTCATCAAGCTCATTAAGTTGGAGTTTGCGAAGTGAGCTAGCCTTGTCAATGTCAAAATTTAATGCCTGAATTCCCCAATAGGCTTTGTGTTCAATCTCCACAGGCAAGTGGTAAGCTTTCCCATAAACAAGTCTATAAGGGGACATTCCAATGGGGGTCTTGTAAGCAGTACGGTGAGCCCAAAGTGCATCATCTAATCTAAGCAACTAATCTTTGAGGAACAGCCTCACCGTTTTTTCCAAAATTTGTTTAATTTCTCGATTGAAAATTTAAGCTTGCCCACTCGTCTGTGGGTGATATGGGGTACTCACCTTATGCTTAATGCCATATTTCTTCATTAAGGCTTCGAAATGCCTATTGCAAAAGTGAGAACCATCATCACTAATGATGGCTCGAGGTGTTCCAAATCTGGAAAGTATGTTTTCTTTAAGGAACTTTAGAACCGTATGATGATCGTTAGTTCTACATTGAATAGCCTCTATCCATTTAGACACATAGTCTACGGCAAGCAATATGTAGACATATCTAAAAGATGAGGGGAACGGTCCCATGAAAGCGATGTCCCAACAGTTAAAGACTTCAAGATGTTGAATTGGGGTAAGAGGCATCATATTTCGACGAGACAATCCTCTTAGCTTTTGGCAATGCTCGCATGCTTTGCAAAACTTATGGGTGTCCTTAAATAAAGTGGTCCAATAAAAACTACATTGCAGAATTTTTGCGGTAGTTTTCTTGGCAGAAAAATGACCCCCACATGCTTGATCATGACAAAAGGAGATGACAGAATTATGTTAATCGTCAGGGACACATCTCCTAATTATTTGATCTGGGCAATATTTAAAAAGTAAAGGTTCATCCCAGAAGAATCTGCGCACTTCCCTTAGAAATTTTCGTTTGTCCATGCGCAATCCAATGAATCGGCATCGCACCTGTGGAAAGATAATTCACTATGTCAGCGTATCATGGCGGATACATAGCAACAAAAAGTTGCTCATCAGGGAATGAGTCCTCAATGGGTGACTCGTCAATGAAATTGGGTAGGACTAGGCGGGATAGATGATCTGCCACCACATTTTCTACTCCCTTCTTGTCCTTGATCTCCAAATCGAATTCTTGGAGTAGGATCCATCTAAGCAAACGGGGCTTAGCATCCTTCTTAGAAAGAAGGTGTTTCAGTGCCGCATGATCTGTGTAAACAATGACCATGGATCCTATTAAGTAAGGCCGGAATTTGTCCAAGGCAAAAATGACGGCTAGGAGCTCCTTCTACGTAGTCGAGTAATTGGCTTGAGCAGGATTTAAGGGCCTACTCGCATAGTAGATAATGTGAGGCTTCTTATCCTTCTTTTAGCCTAACACCGCCCCAATAGCATAATAACTCGCATCGTACATCAACTCAAAAGGTACGGACCAATCTGGTGGTCGCATGATAGGAGCGATTGTTAACATGTCTTTTAGCTTTGAAAAAGCTAATTGACATACGACACTCCACTCAAATTGGTTCTACTTTTGGAGAAGGTTACAAAAGGGCCTTGAGATATGATTGAAATCCTTTATGAACCTTCTATAAAATCCGGCGTGTCCAAGGAAGGATCTCACATCGCGTATGCTTTTGGGTGGTGGTAGATTGGAAATTATGTCGATTTTGACCCAGTTTACCTCTATTCCATTGGACGAGATGATATGTCCAAGGACTATTCCTCTTTGTACCATAAAATGACACTTCTCCTAGTTTAGGACAAGGTTCTTCTCCTCACACCTTGTCAAGACCAACTTCAAGTGATTGAGGCACTCATCAAAAGTACAACCAAAAATAAAAAAATTATCCATGAATACCTCGAGAAATTCACCCACCATGTCTGAGAAAATACTCAACATGCTGTTGGGGACCCAAAAGGTAGGGACTCTTAAAATAAACAAAATAACCATATACCTCTGAAGGAATCATGTAAAACGCCTTCCGGTGCACGCAAAACGAAAATATACAGGATTTCCTTAGCCAAATTCTCCAATGGGCCCCGCCGATCACCGTGTCCAGAACCGCCCGGAAGTGGACCCGCAATCTCATTACTACTCATGATGAACAGTGCAAGTGATTGCGCAACGAAACGGGCCCCACAAACCCTCCAAAATTCAAAACCCAATTAATGGAGCCCACATTTACGTGCCCACGCACCCATAAATTCGGACACCCCACACGCCCGAAAAATCAGCAAAAAAGGAATTCATCCAAGGGTGTTTTGAGTCCCACGCACCCTGAAAATGGTGCCACGCACCCTTAAAAAGCAACATTTTATGATTCTCATTACGGAGGCATTTAGACTCCCATGCACCCTGAAAATGGGTCCACGCACCAGTAAATCCCACAAATTTTCAGGAATCAAATTATCGGTGCGTAGAGCCCCACGCACCCGTAAATTAAGTCCCACGCACCCAAAAAATCGTGTATTTTCAGAACATGTTTTCGGACGTCCGCACATCAATAAACAGGTGCTGTGGGAGACCTTTAACGGGTGCGTGGCACGTGGCACTCTCCTATTGGCTGACTTCACCTATAAATACCCCCCCCACCCATTCATTCACAACGATTCAAAAGAGAGAGTGAGAGCTGCCGCCCATCGGAAACCCAAAATCCCCGCCGGAATCCTCGCCGGAATACTTTTCCAACCATCGGAATACCATTTTCGATCGCAAATACTCCACTACAGGTCTGAATCCTATAATCATAAGTTTGGCCACGCACCCGTAAAAGCACCCCACGCACCCGAAAGTGGCCCACGCGTTTGTAAATTCGGCCCCGCGCATCCATAAAATCGACAAATCGAACAAGTACATCGGACTCTCACACACCCGAAAGTGTCCCACGCGTCCATTAATTTGGTCCCACGCGTCCGTAAATTCATCAAAATCAGATTTGTAAATTTGGCCCCACGCATCCTGAATATGGACCCACGCACCCCTAAATTAATCAAAAATTCTGTACTTAATTTTTAGGTGCGTGGAGCCCCACGCACCCGTTTAATAAGTCCCACGCACCTAAAAATTCAGCCAATTGCAGAACATGTTCGCAGGTGCACCGGGCTCAATTTTAAGTATTTTCAAGGTCCGCTTGAGCCTATCTTGGGTATTTCGAGCATTCCGGACGTAATGGAATGGTCGAACGAACGTTCTGGGAACTCTATATGAGTAGAATCGAGCATCTTCGAGGTCTGACCCGATTCGACGCGATGAACAAAGTAACTTCCCGGAAAGGAGCCGCCAGCATCCAGAGCTATGCAAATATGCCATCATTTATGATTATTGTAAAGGCATGATCCGATTTGTGTCAAAAGCTAGACAAGCAGGGCTATGGTTACCACGATAAACCATGCCAAAGAGTTTCGATTCTCTACAAACCAATTGCTCTCAATTGCCACATCACAACAGTCAATGCCCTACCCATCCAAACGGTATCCGTTGGTTGGGTTGCGCAGCTACACACAACTGTAGAATGGACTTCCCGAGGTCACATGTCCCTACATTGACAGGCGCTGGCCCATAGTCGTCTATCTCAGTCATAAACCCTGACAGTCTCAGCCCGGATCTCCGGCCAAAATATGGGACATAGACATCTGACTAATACAAAGGTGGTTCAGTACATAGCAAAATAAATACAGGTCTCTACGACCACAAACTCTAAGACCATAGTCCCTACTGACTAGTCTTTTACCTTTTAATTAAGGGTTATCGATCATTCGATGTAATTAAGGGCTCGTGCCAGATCACGGCCTGGAATGTACAAGATCTCAGGATCTCTGGAATAAAATTCGCCTTGCGATATCTCTTCTCTTGTGTACTTTTGTGAATGTTTATGATTGTCTACGAATGTTCCTATTACTCAGAACCCCAGAGCAACAAAACACCACATTCCAGAGAATGTGATCGTATCCCCATTCTCTAGTTCCAACACATGCATCGTTGAAATATGGCGGGTGCATTACATAGCCTGAATGGCATTCTTCGGTATGCGAAGGTGCCAAACGGGCATGTAAAGGTGGTCTTCTCTTGATCTTCTGGGGCTATCTTAATTTGATTATAACCAGAATAGCCATCTAGGAAGCAATAATAGGAGTGACCCGCTAACCTCTCCAAAATTTGATCCATGAATGGGAGAGGGAAGTGATCCTTCCTAGTGACCGTGTTTAGCTTCCGATAATCTATGCACATACGCCAACAGGTGGTCACTCTAGTCCGTATAAGCTCATTGTTGGCATTTTCTATTATGGTAATACCGGACTTCTTAAGGATAACTTGGGTAGGACTCACCCATTGGCTATCCGAGATGGGGTAGATGATACCCACATCTAGTAACTTTAACAACTCGACTTTGACAACCTCCATCATATTTGGATTTAACCTTCTTTGGGGTTATCTAGTCCTTTTTGCATTCTCTTCGAGGTGTATACGGTGAGTACATATCGAAGAGTCTATCCCCTTGAGGTACGCTATTGTCCAACCTATAGCTCCCCTATGTTCTTTAAGTAGCTCAATCAACTTGAGCTCTTGGTCTTTTTCAAGGTGAGAGACAATGATAACCGGGAATGTTTCTTCTTGACCCAAATATACATATTTCAACTCGGATGGCAATGGTTTATGGTTAAGCTTCGGTGGTTTGATGTTAGACAGTAGAGGCCTTGATGTGGTTGGTGGCAATCTTTCAAAATGGGGCCTCCACCGGCTAGTATCAACTACAGATTTCTCAGTATTCAATGCTTGCAAAATTTCACTAATAATGGGGTCTTTGGAATCCTCAAAATGTGCCAAGCATGTCTCCAAGATTTCTAGTGATTCAAGTTGGAGGATCTCTTCTTCTTCGAAAGATTCGAGCATGTTTACCTCGAAGAGCTCATCATCATCATCCCTATGCCTTTTGCCCAAATAGAACACATTTACCTCCAATGTCATGTTTCAAAGGATAATTGCATTACCCTATTCTGGCAATTGATAATTGCGTTTGATGTAGCAAGGAACAAGCAGCCTAAAATCACCGGTATTTGAGTACTAGCATCTATAATCGGTTGCGTGTCCGAGACGATAAAATCCACCGGGTAGTAGAATTTGTCAACTTGGACTAGAACATCCTCAACTATCCCTCTCGGTACATGGATATATCTATCAGCGAGTCGTAATGTGGTTTTGTGGGTTTTAATTCACCAAGACCCAATTGCTCATATATTGAGTATGGGATCAAGTTTACGCTTGCCCTCAAGTCTAACAATGCACGTTCAATCCAGTAGTTACCAATGATGCATGAAATTGTGGGACCGGGATCCTTGAATTTTTTTTTTTTTTTTTTTTTTTTTGGGGGGGGGGGGGGGGTCTTTTGAGTGAGAATGGCACTCACTTGCTCATTTAGAAAGGCCTTTTATTGCACATTATATTTGCGTCTGGTTGTGCATAAGTCCTTTACAAACTTGGCATAAGAGGGGATTTGTTTAATGACATCAAGCAATGGAATGTTGATCTTGACTTGTCTAAAAATCTCTAAAATATTATGAGAGTTTGGGATAGATTTTGGAGCAACCAATCTAAAAGAGAATGGTGCTACAGGCTTATAAACGCGTTCCGTTTCTTATGGGCTGAGTTGGATCCGTTCCCATCTTCAAAATTTACCGGATCATTAGGCTTGTTGGCCTTCACCGGAATAGATTTGTCAATTTGCTTACTACTTCTAAGAGTGGTGACGGATTTGGCTTGCTCCACATGTTAATTGGGGAGAGATGCTTACTCCATATACTTGCTTTGGATTGGGCTCAGGTTGGGCCGGAAAAGTCCCTTCCCTAGCATTTAAGCGTCCCTTAATCTCATCAACCGAGACTTTAAGCTCTTGGAGCATTTGTTGGTTCGTTTGATTTATTTGCGTCTGCCCTTGCATAAACACCTTTAGAGTATCTTCCATTGAGAATTGAGGTGGGGCTATGTTTTGCATGGGTGGCCCTCCTTGAGAGTTGGTAGGATTTCCCGTGGGATTATTCTTCCAACTGAAATTTGGGTGGTTCTTCCAAGTAGAGTTATACGTGTTACCCACCAGTCCATTAAAAGGCTGTTGATAACCATATGTGGCATTTGCATGTTCTTGTAACACCTCTTGAAACGCAAGAATTGTAGGACAATCTTGCATAGCGTGTATATTAGTGGAACAAATTCCACACATGTTCTCAATAGCTTCATTGGACTTTGAAACTCCACTCTTACTAAGTTCCATGGCCTCGATCTTCCTTGTGAGGCTGGCTATCTTTACATTCACATCATCTTCTTCTTTAAGAATATAGATGCCTCCTTTCTCCTTTTGTTGAGGAGACTTGAGATTACTAGATTTGTCCGAGGTATCCCATGATTGGGCATTCTCGGCCAACATATCCAAGTAACTCCAAGCTTTATCTGAATTTTTACTCATAAACTCGCCGTTGCACATCATCTCTACGAATTGGCGCATGTTGGAACTTAATCCATCATTGAAAAAGTTTATGATTCACCAGCTTTTGTAGCCTTGATGTGGGCAAGCAAGTAGGAGGTCCTTAAACCTTTCCCAACATTGAAAGAATGATTCATTCTCTTTAACCGAAAAATGCATTATGGCTCTTCGAAGGGTGTTTGTTTTATGAGCCAAGAAGAACTTTTTCAAGAATTCCCGGGTCATCTCGTTCCATGACCCAATCGAGTGTGGTCTAAGAGAGTAAAGCCAAGTTTTGGCTCTTTCTTTCAATGAAAAGGAAAAAGGTTTGAGTTTTATAACATCTTCTGAGACATTAGTGTATTGCAAAGTAGCCACCACTTCTTCAAATTCCTTTAAGTGCAGGTATGGGCTAGCAGAGTCTAGCCCATGGAACTTTGGCAAAAGTTGAATCACACCTAGCTTTATATCAATATCCCCCCCCCCCGGTTGGTGGTAAACCACGCACGAGGGTGTAGTTGTACTGGCCGGTTGTAGGTAGTCCCATAAAGATCTCATTGGAGGAACATTGTGTACCTCATTCTCTCTTACTCCCTCTTGATTTGCGTTTGTAGTTGGAGTGGGGGGGAGGATTCCCTAATGGAATTTGATCCATACTTTCTAAATTTTCACGATGTTCTACAGATTTTCGGACTCTTCTATGAACGAAGAGTGGTCCAACTAAACCACCTTCAGATTGGAGACGATTGTTGTGGTCATGTTTCCAACGGGACATAAACCACACAATCCAAAATCTAAACTAATCCTAAGTCCTAAAACAGAATTTAAAAAAAAAACCTGAAAATCAAAAAAATCTATAAAAAGTACTAAGTTAAAAGGATATTACCCGATTCGCTTGAACTATGGAAGAATTCCTACAAACAAAACAACTTGTGAGTCCTAAGAAATCAGAAAACCTATCTACTTCTACTTCTACAGCCACAAAACAATCTAGAACCGTTATTTAAATTCCCCGACAACGGTGCCAAAAACTTGTTTGCTCGCCTCAACTGCAAGGCTGTAATGTAGTAATAATTCTCGATAAGACCGAGGTCGATCCCTAGGGAATTAGAAAACCAATTATAAACTATTCCAGCAACTTAAATTGAAACAATTTGGAATTATGATTTAAGAGAACTAACTTAAAACATTAATTTAGGAAAATCAGTAATTTAAAGGAACTAAGGCTTTCAAGGATCCACTTGTAGCAATCCCATGTCAATCCCATGTCAATCCAATCAATCCAAGCATAAAACACAACTAGATTCAAAGTTCTATCTCTCATCTAGTTGGAAGATAAAGCATTGAAACACATTCAATCCCACTTAAGTTGAACTTTCAAGTTCTAGTCCTATTCAATCACATAGCATTCGAAATCATAACCTTCGAAGTAACAGCCATGCCTATGGACTATGGCATGCTCAAGGGTTACCATGATTCGAATCTAATCAAGCAAAGCATGATAATCTCAGAGAATTGCAAGGAATCCATGTCCAGAGCACATTGAACTCTCATAAAACTTCTAAAAATATCAACTTTATATGAACTAGAATATTCAAAATCCAAACTTAAAGTGAAACTACTTGAATCAAACTGAATTAAACATGAAATTGGCTACAAGCTTAACCTCTCAACCTTAGTTGAGAGATTCTAGCCGAGCATTGTCATACTACAACTAGAACTCAATAAAGAAAACATAAAAACTAGAAAAATCGGAATCGACAGAGTTGTAGACTCTCCATGATGCTCTCCTTCACTTCCCACGACCTCCAATCTCTTCTAAGATGATTTTAGACGAAGCCCTAGGTCTCCTTTTATAGAATCGTATGAAAGATTCCAGATTGCGCAAGAAATCACGGAGCTGCGTAGAGAAAATCGGAGCTTGTAAGATACGCTCTGTTACTCAGATGACCAGTCAGACGACCGGTCGGAGCTCCTGGACGACCGTTCGGACGATCGGTCGTAAAACGAAAAAAATAGTCTAGTGGCTTTTAGAATTTCCACCCCCTCTCTCTTGAGTGCTCGACCGGTCTGACGACCAATCTGAGCGATGTGCGACCGGTCTGACGACCGGTCTAGCTTGGTCCAGTGAAAGAGGGGTCTCTGTTGAAATGCAGACCGGTCGGACAACCGGTCCTCAGTGCAAAGTGTTGTCGTCTTCCTTCATTCTTTCTCTTTCTCCCTTGCCTCTTTCTCCCATCATTTGGCACTTAATTCTTTGATCTTCAATGTGCCTTTGATGACCTTTTTAGCCTTAAATCATTGAAATCTCTGCCTCACTCCTACAATCACAAATCACACATTAGATGGGCCTTTTAAGCATGTAAACCATGCATATAATGTGATGTAATGGGCTAGTGAATGTATAAATTGGAGGCTCAACATCGACTAATCTCGGCGACCAATCTTTGCTATCCGGCCTCACCGTCTTTTCTAAAATCTGTTTGATTTTCCGATTGAAAATTTCAGCTTGCCCACTTGTCTGTGGGTGGTATGGGATACTCACTTTATGCATAATGCCATATTTCTTCATTAAGTTTTCAAAAGCCTATTGTAAAAGTGAGAACCACCATCACTTATAATGGCTCGAGGTATTCCAAATCTAAAAAGTATATTTTCTTTAAGAAACCGTAGAACCGTGCGGTGATCATTAGTTCTACATGGAATAGCCTTTATCCACTTAGACATATAGTCTACGAAAAGCAATATGTAGACATGTCCAAAAGATGAGGGGAATGGTCCAATGAAATCGATGCCCCAACAATAAAAAAAACTTCAAGATATTGAATTGGGTTAAGAGGCATCATATTTCGACGAGACAATCCTCTTAGCTTTTGATAGCGCTCGCATGCTTTGCTAAACTCGTGGGTGTCTCTAAACAAGGTAGGCTAATAAAAACTACATTGCAGAATTTTTACAATAGTTTTCTTGGCGGAAAAATGACTCCCACATGCTTGACTGTGACAAAAGGAGATGACAAAATTTTGTTCACCATCAGGGACACATCTCCTAATTATTTGATCTGTGTAATATTTGAAAAGTAACGGTTTATCCCAGAAAAATCTACGCACTTCCCTTAGAAATTTTTGTTTATCCTGCCAAAAACTAGTTCGCTTCCCCAAAGGTAGGGTTGTGATGTGTTCACTAGCCTCAAGTGCAAGGCTGCGATGTAGTAATAATTCTCGGTAAGACCGAGGTAGATCCACAGGGAATTAGAGAACAATTTCTAAGTTATTTCAGCAACTAGGATTGCAACAATTTAGAGGTTCAATTGAGAGAATTATGCTAAGATAGTAACTTAAGAAAAACAGTAATTAAAAGCACTAAGGCTTTCAAGGATCCACTTGTAGTAATCCCATGTTAATCCAATCAATCCAAGCATAAAACTCAACTAGATGTGAAGTCCTATCTCTCATCTAGTTGGAAAATAAAGCCTTAAAGCACATTCAATCTCACTTAAGTTGAACTTCCAAGTTCTAGTCCCATTCAACCACATATAGAATTCGAAATCATAGCCTTCAGAGTAATAGCCATGCCTATGGACTATGGCATGCTCAAGGGTTACCATAATTCGAATCTAATCAAGCAAAACATGATAATCTTAGAGAATTGTAAGGAATCCACGTCCGGAGCACATGAACGCTCATAAAACTTCTAAAAATATCAACTTTAAGAACTAGAACATTCAAACTTCGAACTTGAAGTAAAGCTACTTGAATTAAACTGAATCAAATATGAAATTGGCTACAAGCTTCACCTCTCAGCCTTAGCTGAGAGATTCTAGCCAAGCATTGTCATATGACAACTAAAACTCATAAAAGAAAACTAGAAAACATAAAAACCCGGAGTTGGGAGGGTTGCAGACGCTCCACGATGGCTTCCTTCACTCCCTACGAAGTTCTTTAGCTTCTATGATGCCCTAGGAAGAGACCCCAGGTGTCCTTTTATAGTGGGGAAGCTCTCTTGCGTAGGAATCTTCTAGAACTTGCGTAAGGTTACGCACTGCGCAGAAATTTTCAGACCAAAAATAAAAACTGTCTGTTTTAATGCATGGCCGACCGGTCACGGCCGGTCAGGATTGCTTGGTTTTGAATCTAGCGTGCATAAGGAGTTAGCTGACCCGATGGTCAATTGGTCTTGACCGGTCGGACCAGGACGTTCCTAGGTCCAGTGTCTTCCAGCAGGGTGGCCGACCAGTCATGACCGGTCGGACCTTCTTCTCTTCATATTTTCTTTCTTCCTTTCTTCTTCTCTCTCCTCCCCTTGCTTTCTTCTTTCTTTGGTCCTCCTTCACTCTTCATACAATGGCTCTAAATGGCCCCTTTTGGTCATCATTTGGGTGAAGTCGCTCTCATTCCTACAATCACAAAACAAGCATTAGATGGGCCTTTTTAAACATGCAAACCATGCATATAGTGTGATGTAATGGGCTATATCATGTATAAATTGGAGGTTCAATAAACCCCCCAACCAGCTTTTTGCTAGTCCCGAGCAAAGCATGAGTGAAACAAGTTCAAACCTCCAAAAACAACTCTCCTTCAGAAACTATGTTTCTATCCATTCCAAGACATACAAGTATAAAATTCGGAAAAATTAGGTGATAGAAGTTAAAACCTCAAACTCTCAAAACATAATAAGTGTCTATATGAAATTCCCGCTGATTGATTGATGAATAGAAGAACTCGAACAAATTCAACCTAGTGTGCATAGTGAAAGTTCATCTCATGAGTTTCTGGGATTATCTTCTTCATGTATCGAGTAAACCATGGATCTCAAGGTATACAGAGCAACAACAAGCCTATGGCAGAAATTTGCCTTACCATCCTTCCGACGACTTTCACACTACGTCCCATTTCCGGCTTTGGTTACGGGTAGACCATCCCCCGATTGGTAATAGGTAGCTCTTTTCAGAATTTTCCACCATTTTTTCCATCAATCCCAATTTCATCCTTCCTTTTCCTTTTTCTTTTAAATTTGATAGGATTTTTAGAAATCCATATCTTTCGTTATTTTCCCATAGACAAGGATGGACAAAGTACCCCTGGCTTGGTATCTTAACACCTCAAATCAAAGTCTACCTAACCACAAATCACATAATCCCTTCAACCATGAAAATCGTGTAATGTGAACTAGGTGTAAGAGTGTTCAAATTTTCTATCAATCACATAAATAGAGGAAATCACATATAAAACCATTGTATTAGGAGAAGTTCAAGACTTGCAACATCACACACTTCGTATCTCCTCTTCTTATACTCGTATTATCTCAAATGCATAAAAATAAGGTTTTCTAAAAGAGTTTTGGATTTTCAGAATATTAAAAATTTGCACATATGATGCTCGAAATGTTGCAAACTGCTAGATGAAGAATCTCATCTCACCCCCAACCAAATCTCGCATTGTCCTCAATGTGAAAAGATAAGCAATGAGCAAGAACATGAGAGCAATGGTAAAAAAACAAGAGAGTGAGAACAATAGTACCTGAGAGAATCGAGCATGGAAGTCTGCAACGCCGACAACTAAATCCTACTAAAACAGTAAAAATAGAAAAAGCAAATAAACCTACCTACACTATACCTCTGTCAGACTAGGAGATCAGTCATCCAGATACACAGGATCATTCAGAGTGATGGACGTGTCCTCTGAATCATATTTCTCAACAAATGGTTTAAGGCATTCTCCAATAACTTTAAAACAGTTACTATTCGTTGCATTCTCAATCTCGACAGCCCCATGAGGAAAAACTTCTTTAACAATATATGGGCCGGTCCATCGAGATCACAATTTTCCTGAAAAATGATGAAGTCGAGAATTTTACAACAGTACTTTCTGACCTTTATCGAATGATTTCCTAAATATATGTTTGTCATGAAAGGCCTTCATCCTACTCTTGTAAATCTTCGAGTTATTATACACATCGTTCCAGATCTCATCAAGCTCATTAAGTTGGAGTTTGCGAAGCGAGCTAGCCTTGTCAATGTCAAAATTTAATGCCCGAATTGCCCAATAGGCTTTGTGTTCAATCTCCACAGGCAAGTGGCAAGCTTTCCCATAGACAAGTCTATAAGGGGACATTCCAATGGGGGTCTTGTAAGCGGTACGATGAGCCCAAAGCGCATCATCTAATCGTAGTGACCAATCTTTGCGATCCGGCTTCACCATCTTTTTCAAAATTTATTTGATTTCCCGATTGAAAATTTCATCTTGCCCACTCGTCTGAGGGTGGTATGGGGTACTCACTTTATGCCTAATGCCATATTTCTTCATTAAGGCTTCAAAAGGCCTATTGCAAAAGTGAGAACCACTATCACTAATGATGGCTCGAGGCGTTCCAAATCTAGAAAGTATGTTTTCTTTGAGAAACTTTAGAACCATACGATGATCATTGGTTCTACATGGAATAGACTCTATCCATTTAGACACATAGTCTACGGCAAGAAATATATAGACATGTCCAAAAGATGAGGGGAACGGTCCCATGAAATCGATGCCCCAACAGTCAAGGACTTCAAGATGTTGAATTGGGGTAAGAGGCATCATATTTCGATGGGATAATCCTCCTAACTTTTGGCAATGCTCACATACTTTGCAAAACTTGTGGGTGTCCTTAAATAGAGTGGGCCAATAAAAACTGCACTACAGAATTTTTGCAATGGTTTTCTTGGCGGAAAAATGACCCCCACATGCTTGATCATGACAAAAGGAGAAGACGGAATTATGTTCATCATTAGGGACACATCTCCTAATAATTTGGTCTAGGCAATATTTAAACAGAAAATGTTCATCTCAAAAAAATCTACACACTTCCCTTAGAAATTTTCGTTTGTCCTGCGCAGTCCAATGAATCGGCATTGCACCTGTGGAAAGATAATTGGCTATGTCAACGTACCATGGTGGATGCATAGCAACAAAGAGTTGCTCATCAGGGAATGAGTCCTCAATAGGTGACTCGTCAATGGAATTAGGTAGGACTAGGTGGGATAGATGATCCGCCACCACATTTTCTACTCCCTTCTTGTCCTTGATCTCCAAATCAAATTCTTGAAGGAGTAGGATCCATCTAAGAAAATGGGGCTTGGCATCCTTCTTAGAAAGAAGGTGTTTCAGCACCGCATGATCTGTGTAAACGATGACCTTGGATCCTATTAAGTAAGGCCTGAATTTGTCCAAGGCAAAGATGACGGCTAGGAGCTCTTTCTCCATAGTCGAGTAATTAATTTGGGCGAGATTCAAGGTCCTAATTGCATAGTAGATAACATGGGGCTTCTTATCCTTCTTTTAGCCTAAGACCGCCCCAATAACATAATCACTCGCGTCGCACATCAACTCAAAAGGTATGGACCAATCCGGTGGTTCCATGATAGGAGCGGTTGTCAACATATCTTTTAGCTTTGAAAAAGCTAATTGACATTCGGCACTCCACTCAAATTGGTTCTCCTTTTGGAGAAGGTTACATAAGGGCCTAGAGATATGACTAAAGTCCTTTATGAACCTTCTATAAAAACCGGCTTGTCCAAGGAAGGACCGCATATCACGTATGCTTTTGGGTGGTGGTAGATTGAAAATTATGTCAATTTTTGCCGGGTCTACTTCTATTCCATTGGACGAGATGATATGTCCAAGGACTATTCCTCTTTGTAACATGAAATGACACTTTTTCCAGTTTAAAACGAGGTTCTTCTCCTCACACCTCATCAAGATCAACTTCAAGTGATTGAGGCACTCATCAAAAGTACAACCAAAACAGAAAAATTGTTCATGAACACCTCAAGAAATTCACCCACCATGTCCAAGAAAATACTCAACATGCATCGTTGGAATGTGGCGGGTGCATTACATAGCCTGAATGGCATTCTTCGGTATGCAAAGGTACCAAACAGGCATGTAAGTGTGGTTTTCTCTTGGTCCTCTAGGGCTATCTCAATTTGGTTGTAGCCGGAATAGCCATCTAGGAAGCAATAATAGGAATGACCTGCTAACCTCTCCAAAATTTGATCCATGAATGGGAGAGGGAAGTAGTCCTTCCTAGTGACCGTGTTTAGCTTCCGATAATCAATGCACATACTCCAACCGGTGGTTACTTTAGTCGGTATAAGTTCGTTATTGGCGTTTTCTATGATGGTAATACCGAATTTCTTAGGGATAACTTGAGTAGGACTCACCCATTCGCTATCCGAGATGGGGTAGATGATACCCACATCTAGTAGCTTTAAACCTCGGCTTTGACAACCTCCATCATGTTTGGATTTAGCCTTCTTTGAGGTTGTCTAGTCGTTTTTGCATTTTCTTCAAGGTGTATACGGTGAGTACAAATAAAAGAATCTATCCCTTTGAGATCCACTATTGTCCAACCTATGGCTTCCCTATGTTCTTTGAGTAGCTCAATCAACTTGAGCTCTTGGTCTTTCCTTAGGTGAGAGGCAATGACAACCGGGAATGTTTCTTCTTGACCCAAGTATACATATTTAAGATCGGATGGCAATGGTTTAAGGTCAAGCTTTGGTGGTTTGATGTTAGACGATAGAGGCCTTGATGTGGTTGGTGGAAATCTTCAAAATGGGGCCTCTATTGGCTAGTACTAACTACCGGTCTCTCAATATTCAATGCTTACATAATTTCACTAATGATGGGGTCTTTAGAATCAACGAAATGTGCCAAGCATGTCTCAAAGCTTTCTAGTGGTTCAAGTTGGAGGAGCTCCTCTTCTTCAAAAGATACGAGCATGTTTACCTCAAAGAGCTCGTCATCATCAACATCCCTGTGCCTTTTGCCCAAGCAGAATACATTCACCTCTAATGTCATGTTCCCAAAGGATAATTGCGTCACCCCGTTCTGGCAATTGATGATTGCATTTGATGTAGCAAGGAATGAGCAGCCTAAAATCACCGGTATTTGAGTGTTAGCATCTAGAACCGGTTGTGTGTCCAAGACGATAAAATCTACCGGGTAGTAGAATTTGTCAACTTGGACTAGAACATCCTCAACTATCCCTCTCGGTACACGGATGGATCTATCAGCGAGTTGCAACGTGGTTTTAGTAGGTTTTAATTCACCAAGACCCAATTACTCATATACCGAGTACGGGATCAAGTTTACGCTTGCCCCCAAGTCTAGCAATGCACGCTCAATCCGGTAGTCTCCAATGATACATGAGATTGTGGGACTATCGGGATTTTTGAACTTTGGGGGGGTCTTTTGAGTGAGAATGGCACTCACTTGCTCATTTAAGAAGGCATTTTACTGCACATTATATTTGCGTTTAGTTGTGCATAGATCCTTTAGAAACTTGGCATAAGAGGGGATTTGTTTGATGGCATCAAGTAAGGAAATGTTTATCTTGACTTGTCTGAAAATCTCTAAAATATCATAAGAGTTTGGGAGAGATTTTGGAGCAACCAATCTCGAAGGGAATGGTGCTATGGGATTATAAATGCGTTCCTTTTCTTGTGGGGCTAAGTTGGATCCGTCCTCATCCTCAGAATTTACCGGATCATTAGGCTTGTCGCCTTTCACCGGAATAGATTTGTCAATTTGTTTACAAGTTTCAAGAGTGGTGATGGATTTGGCTTGCTCCATAGGTTGGTTGAAGGGATCAGGAATGCTTACTTCATGTACTTGCTTTGGATTGGGCTGAGGTTGGGTCGGAAAAGTACCTTCCCTAGCATTCAAGCGTCCCTTAATCTCATCAACCGAGACTTTAAGCTCTTGGAACATTTGCAGATTCGTTTGGTTAATTTGCGTTTACCCTTGTATAAACGCTTTTAAAGTATCCTCCATTAAGAATTGAGGTGGGGCCATATTTTGCATGGGTGGCCCTCCTTGAGAGTTGGTAGGATTGCTAGTGGGAGCATTCTTCTAACTAAAATTTGGGTGGTTCTTCCAAGTAGGATTGTACGTGTTACCCACCGGTCCATTGAAAGGCCGTTGATAACCATATGTGGCATTTGCGTGTTCATGTAACACCTCTTGAAATGCAGGAATTGTAGGACAATCTTGCGTAGCGTGTAAATTGGTGAAACAAATTCCACACTTGGTCTCAATAGCTTCATTGGACTTTGAAACTCCACTCTTACTAAGTTCCATGGCCTCGATCTTCCTTGTGAGGTTGGCTAACCTTGCATTCACATCGTCTTCCTCCTTGAGGATATAGATCCCTCCTTTCTCTTTTTCTTGAGTAGGCTTGGGATTATTAGATTTATCCGAGGTATCCCATGATTGGGCATTCTCGGCCAACATATCCAAATAACTCCAAGCTTCATCTGGATTTTTACTCATGAACTTGCTGTTGCACATCATCTCTACGAATTGGTGCATATTGGAACTTAATCCATTGTTGAAGAAGTTTATGATTCGCCAACTTTCGTAACCATGATGTGGGCAAGCAAGTAGGAGGTCCTTAAACCTTTCCCAACATTGGAAGAAAGATTCACCCTCTTTAGCCGAAAAATTCATTCTAGCTCTTCGAAGGGTGTTCATTTTATAAGCCGGGAAGAACTTTTTCAAGAATCCCCGGGTCATCTCGTTCCATGACCAAGTCTTGGCTCTTTCTTTCAATGAAAAGGGAAATAGTTTAAGTTTAATGGCATCTTCCGAAACATTAGTGTATTGCAAGGTAGCCACCACTTCTTCAAATTCCTTTAAGTGCAAATATGGGCTGTCAAAGTCTAGCCCATGGAACTTTGGTATAAGTTGAATTACACCCGGCTTTATATCAATTTTTCCCCCGGTTGGTGGTAAGACCACACAAGAGGGTGTAGTTGCACGGGCTGGTTGTAGGTAGTCCCGTAATGATCTCATTGGAGGAACGATATGTACCTCATTCTCTCCTACTCCCTCTTGATTTACATTTGTTGTTGGAGTAGGAGGGGAGGATTCCTTAAAGGTGTTTGATTCATACTCCCCAAACTATCACAATGTGCTACAGATTTTCGGACTCATCTATGAACAGAGAGTGGTCCAACTAAACCACCTTCGAATTGGAGACGATTATTGTGGTCTCGTTCCCAACGGGACATAAGCCACAAAATCCAAAATCTAAACTAATCCTAAATCCTAAAATCTGAAAATAAAAACCAAAAGCTAAAAGAATTCAAGTTGGAAGGAGAGTACCAATTTGCTTGAATTAGAAGATCTTCCTACAAAACAAAACAAACTTTCTTAGTTTTAGAATTCAGAAAAACTAATCCTAAGAAAACAATAAAACCTAACTACTTCTACTCTATAGCCACTAAAACAATTTAGAACCGCTATCTAAATTCCCCGACAGCGGTGCCAAAAACTTCTTCGCTTGCCTCAAGTGCAAGGATGCGATGTGGTAATAATTCTCGGTAAGACCGAGGTCAATCCGCAGGGAATTAGAGAACAATTTCTAAGTTATTCCAGCAACTAGGATTGCAAAAATTTAGAGGTTCAATTGAGAGAATTATGCTAAAACAATAACTTAAGAAAAATAGTAATTAAAAGCACTAAGGCTTTCAAGGATCCACTTGTAGTAATCCTATGTCAATCCAATCAATCCAAGCATAAAACTCAACTAGATGTGAAGTCTTATCTCTCATCTAGTTGGAAAATAAAGCATTAAAGCACATTCAATCTCACTTAAGTTGAACTTCCCAGTTCTAGTCCCATTCAACCGCATATAGAATTCGAAATCATAGCCTTCGGAGTAACAGCCATGCCTATGGACTATGGCATGCTCAAGGGTTACCATAATTCGACTTTAATCAAGAAAAACATGATAATCTTAGAGAATTGCAAGGAATCCATGTCCAGAGCACATGAACTCTCATAAAACTTCTAAAAACATCAACTTTAAGAACTAGAACATTCAAACTTTGAACTTGAAGTAAAGCTACTTGAATTAAACTGAATCAAACATGAAATTGGCTATAAGCTTCACCTCTCAACCTTCGCTGAGAGATTCTAGCCAAGCATTGTCATACTACAACTAAAACTCATAAAAGAAAACTAAAAAACATAAAAACCCAGAGTTGGGAGGGTTGCAGACGATCCACGATGGCTTCCTTCACTCCCCACGAAGTTCCCTAGCTTCTATGATGCCCTAGGAAGAGACCCTAGGTGTCCTTTTATAGTGGGGAAGCTCTCTTGCTTAGGAATCTTCCAGAACTTGCGTAAGGTTACGCACTGCGTATAAATTTTTGAACCAGAAATAGAAACTGTCTGTTTTAATGCATGGTCGACCGGTCACGGCCGGTCGGACTGGGCTAGCCGACCGGTCTTGACCGGTCGAACTGCTTGGTTTTGAATCCGGCGTGCATAAGGAGGTAGCTGACCCGATGGCCGACCGGTCTTGACCAGTCGGACCAAGACGTTCCTAGGTCCAGCGTCTTCCAGCAGGGTGGCCAATCGGTTTTAACCGGTCTGGCTCCCTTGGCTGACCGGTCGGACCTTCTTCTCTTCATATTTTCTTTCTTCCTTTGTTCTTCTCACTCCTCTCCATGCTTTCTTCTTTCTTTGGTTCTCCTTCACTCTTCATCCAATGGCTCTAAATGGCCCCTTTTGGTCATCATTTGGGCGAAGTCGTTCTCATTCCTACAATCACAAAACAAGCATTAGATGGGCCTTTTTAAACATGCGAACCATGCATATAGGGTGATGTAATGGGCTATATCATGTATAAATTGCAGGTTTAACACGATGTAGTAATAATTCGGTAGAGACCGAGATCGTTCTCAGGGACTTATTGCAGGAATTCACAAAACTACTTCAAATAACTTCTAATTGAGACTAAACTAAAAAAATTCTAGTAATTGAATGTAGTAGAATAAGCTATGGTAATCTGTAAACTAAAAGTGAGTAAAATCAATAAAAAGAAACATTAGGGTTCAAGGATCCACTTGTAGCACTCCTAGATGCATAATTCGCTGTGGTTTCTCAAATACACAACTAGAATCGAAATCAAATCCTATCTAACCGGATGATAGAGCAGTTAAACCAATACAACAATCTGTCATATGTGTTGTTTATAAACATGATTCCCTCAATTCAAGTTAGGACTTGAGCACACTCAGTTGCATAAGTTAATCTTAGTTCTAATAGGTTAAGATCACAACCATGATAATCATCAAACCCTGTCACAAAGCTTAACTATATCATGATTTGAACTTCATTTAAATCACATGAACAATCAACACATACTTCAAAATTCCAGAAAAGGCAAAACGTTGGTTTGAAGTTCCCACATTCAGAATCAGGTTTTAGAGCATATTAAATCCGATTCCTTGGAGCGTAAAGGTCTAGATCCATACAAAATAACTAAGAACTAAAGCAATTCTTCCAAACATCCATGAGCCATCATAAGATTAGGAAAAACTACTTAGAACTTCATTCAAACTTCCATAAACCATTGTTCTTCAATAAATATCTAAACTTGAAACCAAATAAATGAATTAAAACATCTAAAATCCACTACAAGCTTCACCTCTTAGCCCTAGCTAAGAGGCTTAGCCGACCATGGTTAGGAGAAACATGAAATCAACTAAGGAAAACATGAAAAATAGAAAACAAACTAGAAGGAGTTGTAGAACTCCCAAATCAGTCCTTATCCCCTCCAATGCAGTAGAACCCTCCTAGAATAGCTTAGGAAGTATGTAGAGGTCTCCTTTTATAGCCAAAATCCACATCTCGCTTGGAAACTTCTGGAATTGCGTAACTCCTTGCGCAATTTATGCAGACAGGTCTGATTGATCGAAATGTAGCCTCCGATTGATCAGAGATCGACCGATTGATTGTAAAGGAGTCTAGAGAGTTACTATTTTCTGTCGCTTATTTCGATTGATCGGACACCTCCTTCGTATTACGAAAGCCGTATTGCCCGAAGGGCAGCGGCAGCAGTGTGGTTCCAGGTGCCGTCGCTAGATTGAGATCTGCAGGGTGGCGGGGACTTCGACTGTACTGTAGGGGTGGCAATTGATCAGAGATGTTCCGATTGATCGAAAAACGTCAAGAGAGTTGTTCACAAATCCCATTTTTCTGGTTAGTCTGATTGATGGTCTGATGGATCGGACACCTATTGAAAATTCCTCTGATTGATCGGACACCTATCGGTGATCCATCGAAAATGTTGATTTCTTCAATTTCTTTTATTTTCTCTTCGGATCTTCTTCACTTGATTTCTTCCTCTCCTTCTTCCTTTCCTTGACTTCTTCAATGACCCTTTGAAGTGTCCTTTAATGCCCAAATGGAGAGGCTTCTCTCTTATCCCTACAATCGCAAAATCATGCATTAGATAGGACTTTAAACGTATAAATTATGCATAGTTAGTGATGAAATGGGGTTAAAATATACACATTTAAAAGCTCAACACATCCCCCAACCAGCATTTTGCTAGTCCCGAGCAAAACATGCGTGAATCAATTCACTTCCCTAAAAATTCAACTCTCCTTTAGAAACTATGCTTCTATACACTCCAAGACATGCAAGTGCAAAAATCAGGAAAAACTGAGTGATAGAAATTATGACCTTAAACTTTCATAATAAGTATTCATATGGAATTCCCACTGATTGATTGATAAATAAAAGAATCCCAACAATTTAACCTATTGTGCTTAGTGCATGCTCATCTTATGAATTTCTGGGATTATCTTCTTCATAGATTAGCTAAATTATGGATTTAGAGGTGTACAGATCAACAACAAACCTATGACAGGAATTTGGCTTACCGTCCCTCTGACGGCTTTCACACTACTGCCCATTTTCGGCTTTGGTTACGGGTAGACCATCCCCCGGTTGGTAATAAGTAGCCCTTTTTGGAAATTTCCTCCATATTTTTAATCATATCCATATTTCCATTCTTTCTTTCCTTTTTATACACATTAGATAGGATTTTTAGAAATCCAAATCTTTCGTTCTTTTCCCATGGACAAAGATGGACAAAGTACCCCGGCTTGGTTCCTCAATACCTTAAATATCAACCTAGCTAATCCATAAATTTACATAATCCTTTCAAAACATGAGAATCATGTAAAGTGAAATAGGTGTAAAAGTGTTCAAATTTTCTACCAATCATAAAAATAGAGGAATTCACATATAAAACTATTATCTTAGAGATTGTTCAAGATATTCAACATCACTCACTTCGTATCTCCTTTTCTTATGCTTACATCATCACGAATGCATAGAAACATAGTTTGCCAAAGGAGTTTGAATTTTCAAAAAAATTTAAAAAAATTTCTTAATATATTGTTCGAAATGTTACAAAACACTAGATTTATCCTAGTGATCCCACACCTCCCAACCAAATCTTGCATTGTCCTTAATGTAAAAGATATGTAATGACCAAAATATGAGAGCAATGATAAAAATAAAGGGAGTGAGGAATGAGAGTACCTGAGAGAGTAAAAAGCTGGAATTCTACCTCCGTCTAACAAACTTATTGAAAAACAAATAACAAAAAGTACAAAATCCTAATCCTAAACTACTTTATACCTCCATCAGACTAGGAGATCAAATATCCTGATACACAAGATCAGTTAGAGGTATGGACATACCTTCTGAGGGAAAGTTCTCAAAGAACGACTTTAATCGCTGATCATTTACTTTAAAGATGTTGTCGTTCCTTGGATTCAACAACTCAACAGTCCCATACGGATGAATAGTTTTCACAATGAAGAGATCGGCCCATCGAGACCTCAATTTTCTCAGAAATAAATGTAACCGAGAATTATACATAAGGACCTTTTGATTAATTATGAAATTCTTATGAAGGATGTTCTAGTCATGGAATACCTTCGTCTTGTCCTTGTAAGTTATCGCATTCTCGTAAGCCTCGTTCCGGAGTTTCGCAAGTGCATTCAATTGAAGTTTGCGTAATGAACTGGTTTTGTCAGAATCAAAATTTATTTTCTTTATCGCCCAATATGCCTATGTTCCAACTCCACAGGAAAGTGACAAGCTTTCTTATAGACAAGTCTATAGGAAGACATTCTAATGGGGTCTTGAAAGCGGTACGGTAAACCCAGAGCTCATCGGTAAGTCGAAGCGACCAATCTTTGCGATCGGGGTTCACTATTTTCTCCAAAATATGTTTAATTTCCCTGTTGGATATCTCAGCTTATCCACTTGTTTGTGGGTGATAGGGAATGCTCACTTTGTGATTTACGTCATATTTCTTCATTAAAGCTTCAAATGGTCAGTTACAAAAGTGAGACCCTCCATCACTTATAATGACTCGAGGAGTTTCAAATCGGGAAATGATGTTTTCTTTTAAGAATCTAATGATTGTTTTATGGTCATTGTTCCGGCATGGAATCGCCTCGACCTATTTTGAAACGTAATCAATGGCAAGCAAAATGTATAAATTTTCGAAAGAGGATGGGAATGGGCCCATGAAATCGATGCCTCAACAATAAAAAATTTCGATTGGTTAGATGGGATTAAGTGGCATCATATTTCTACGGGATATTCTTCTCAATTTCTGACAAGGTTTGCATGTTTTGCAAAACTCATGAATATCCTTGAACATGGTGGGCCAGTAAAACCCACATTACAGAATTTTGGATGTGATCTTCTTAGCCGAAAAGTAGCCACCACAAGCCTGAGAATGAAAAAAGGAGATGATACTGTGTTACTCATCATCCGGCACACATCTCCTTATAATTTGATCGGGACAATACTTGAATAAGTACGGGTCATCCCACAAGAATTTCCTCACCTCGTTGAAGAATTTATCCTTATCTTGTTTGTTCTAGTGTGTTGGAATTGTACCTGTAGTAAGATAGTTAGCAATATCTGTATACCATGGCAATTGGGAGACTTTAAAAGTTGTTCATCAGGGAACATGTCGTTAATCGCAGTTGTCTCAATGGAATCGATGAGGACAAGTCTATAGAGATGGTCAGCCACTACGTTTTCTACTCCTTTCTTATCATGTATTTCTATGTCGAATTCTTGGAGCAAGAGGATCCATCTCAACTAGCGCGGTTTAGCATCCTTTTTAGAAAGAAGGTACTTAAGTGTGGCATAGTCAGTGAAAATTATAATCTTAGATCCAATCAAGTATGACCTAAACTTGTCTAAAGCAAAAACTACAGCTAATAGTTCTTTTTCTGTAGTGGTGTAGTTTGCTTATGCCGAGTTTAGAGTTCTACTTGCATAATAGATAACGTATGGCTTTTTCTCTTTTTTTTGTCTAACACTGCCCCAATAGCGTAGTCACTAGCATCACACATAATTTCAAAAGGAAGGCTCCAGTCAGGTGGTTGCATTATAGGAGCACATGTCAACATACCTTTAAGCTTGAGAAAGGCATTTAATATTCCTCATTCCACTCGAATGAGTTTTCCTTTTGAAGGAGGTTACATAAGGGACGAGAGAGTGAACTAAAGTCCTTTATGAACCTTTTATAAAATCTGGCGAGTCTTAAAAAGGACCGAACATCTCGTACGCTCTTAGGTGGTGGAAGGTTAGAGATTAGATCGATTTTAGCCTTGTCCACCTTGATTCCATTTTCTGAGATGATGTGACCAAGGACTATTCCCTTTTGAACCATGAAATGACATTTCTCCCAATTCAACATGAGGTTCTTCTCTTCACATCTTTTTAAAATAGTTTTTAAGTGCATAAGGCACTCATCAAAATTACAACCAAATACTGAGAAGTCGTCCATGAAGACTTCGAGAATCGTTCCCATCATATCAGAAGAAATGCTCAACATACAACGCTGAAATGTGGCAAGAGCATTGCACAGTCTAAATGGCATCGTTCAATAGGCAAAAGTGTCGAATGGGCATGTGAATGTTGTCTTCTCTTGGTCTTCTAGGGCGATCTCTATTTGGTTATATCCTGAATATCCATCGAGGAAGCAAAAGTGGGAATGACCCGCCAACCTTTCTAAAATTTGATCAACAAATGGTAAGGGGAAGTGGTCTTTCCTCGTGACTATATTTAGCTTTCGGTAGTCAATGCACATTCTCCAACTGGTAGTGACTCTGGTTAGCACGAGTTCATTGTTGGCATTGGCTACGATGGTTATCCTGGATTTCTTAGGTACCACCTGAGTTGGACTCACCCATTGACTATCGGATATTGGGTAGATGATTCCCACATCCAATAGTTTTAACACCTCGGCCTTAACCACCTCCTTCATATTTGGATTGAGGTGTCTTTGTGGCTGCCTAGATGCTTTCGCATTCTCCTTAAAGTGTATGCGATGAGTACAAATCAGGAGGTCTATGCCTTTGAGATCCGCAATAGACCATCCGATGGCGTTCTTATGTTCTTTAGAGTAGCAATCAGCCTACTCTCTTGCTCCTCATCTAAGTGGGAAGATATCACCACTGGATATGTCTCCTCTCGACCCAAATATACATATTTCAAATTAGTGGGTAATGGTTTTAGATCGAGCTTCGGTGCTTTGATATTAGATGGAAGAGGCTTTTCTCGGTTAAGGGCAAGGGCTCAAATGGTGCCTTCCATCTTTTATTATCAAGTACCGGTATAGTATCCAAAATGGCATCCATCTCTCGTATCATATCATCATCAATCTCATGAGAGTCGGCCAAACATGCCTCCAAAGGATCGGAATATAATGTTAGGAGGGATGTATCTTCCACGAATGATTCAATCAGATTTATTTCATGAATCTCTTCATCAACTTCCCATGGTTGGTTGCATAAATAAAAAATATTCAGTTCAAGTGTCATATTTCCGAAGGACATTTATACTAGCTCATTTCTACAATTGATAAGTTCATTTGAAGTGGCGAAGAAAGGGCGGCCAAGTATGACAGGAATTTGAGCACCGGTACCTATCACTGGATGTGTATCCAAGACAATAAAATCTACTGGATAGTAGAATTTATCGACTTTGACCAAGACATCTTCAATCACCCCCCTCGGTATACGAATGGATCTATCAGCTAGTTGGAGCGTGGTTATGGTGGGTTTCAATTTACCTAACCTAAGTTGTTCATAAACCGAGTATGGGATGAGGTTAACACTAGCCCCTAAGTCAAGTAAGGCTTGCTTGATCCAGTAGTCACCAATGATGCATGAGATGGTAGGACTACTCGGATCCTTATATTATTGGGGCACCTCTTGTTTGATAATGGTGCTCAAATTTTCAGTCAAAACTACTTTGTTATGTAAATTGTATTTCCTTTTGACCGTATACAATTCCTTCAGAAATTTGGCATAAGATGGTATTTATTTTATGGCATCCAATAACAACAGGATGTTGATCTTTACTTGCTTAAAAACTTCAAGAATTTTTAAATTTTTATCTAACGGTTTGGGTGAAATCAAACTTTGGGGGAATGGAGCAACCGATTTGAATTACCTTTCCAGTTCTTTCTCTTATGGAGTGTTGTTAGAGCTATCATCCTCTTTGGTCTTTTCCAGATCATTAGGCTTTGGGGCCTTCACTGGATTAGATTTTTCAATTGTTTTACCACTCCTCAAGGTGCTGATAGCTTGAACATGCTCCGTATGTTTGGAGGAAAGGCTAGGATCTTGTATCTCAAATTGGGTTCTCGGATTAGGGAGAGGTTGGGCAAGAAGTGTGCCTTTCTCCCTAGCACTCAGATGTGATTCAACTCTAGCCATAGATGTTTTCAAGTCATTGATGGCTTGAGATGAATTTTGGTTGATTTTAATTTGTTCTTGTATGAACCCATCTATTTTCAGAGAATTAGTTTTATTATAGTCATCTTGGACCGAGACGAATGCACGTAACATCTCCTCAAGCAAAGCTTTTAAGTTGTTGTTTGCATTCTCAGATGGCCCATTCATCCAACTGAAGTTGGGATGGTTCTTCCAACTTGAATTGTACGTGTTTGAATTAGGAGCACTAAATGGTCGTTGATAATTGTTTATGGTATTTGATTGTTCTTGTAAGATTTCTTGAAATGCAGGAATTGTGGGACAATCCTGTGTTGCATGTTGATTTCCGGCACAAATTCCACAAACAATTTTAACGTCTTTTGAGTTATTGTTCTCTCCTTTTTTCAATTCCATGGCCTCGACTTTTCGTGTGAGGCTAGCTATTCATGCACTTATGTCATCTTCTTCGGATAGGACGTAAATTCCTCCCTTTTCTTTTTGTTGGTTTGTCTTGGGATTTGATGGTTTAGATGTATCCTAAGATTGTGCATTCTCGGCTAAGACATCAAAGTAGTCCCATGCTTCCTCAGCCTCCTTGCTCATGAATTCTCCATTACACATCATTGCTCATGGGTGAAGTCAGTCCTTCATAGAAAAAGCTTATTACCCGCCAACTTTTTTAGCCATGATGTGGGCATCTATTCAGCAAGTCTTTGAACCTCTCCCAACATTAGAAGAAGGTCTCATCCTCTTTTTGAGCAAAATTCATGGTTACGCGCCTTAGCGTAATTGTTTTGTGAGTAGGGAAGAACTTTTTAATGAACTCCCTAGTCATCTCAGCCCATGTGCCTATTGATCTTGGCCTTAATGCATGAAGCCAAGCTTTAGCCTTCTTTTTAAGTGAAAAAGGGAACAACTTAAGTCGTACCACATCATTGGACACGTTTGCAAAGTGCAACGTAGCTATTACCTCATCGAATCTTTAAGGTATTGGTACGCACTTTCGCTGTTTAACCCATGAAATTTAGGAAGGAGTTGGATTACTCCTCGTTTAAGATCAATATTCCCTGCATTGTATGGAAAGATTATGCATGAGGGAGTGCTTCGCTCTTGCTGGTTGCAAGTAGTCACGTAAAGTTCTAGGTTGGGGAACATTCTCAACCTCATTCTCTCCCATTTCAGTTTGATTAGGGCCCAGATTTTGATTGACCCTAGGATTTGGTTGATTTTCAGCCATACTATCAGAAAAAATTTGAAAATCTATATGCTTCTTAGCACGTGGCTCTCTATCAAGCCCTTCAACTATTCCTCCTTCGCTGATTAATCGATTATTAGAATCCCTAACCCAACGTGACATGCAAATTTAAGAAAATAAATAAAAAAATAAAAACTAAACTAAAAGAGTTAGAAAAACCTGATGTAGTAACTACTTCGACTCCTAGAATCCCTGCAAAAACAAAACAAAGCAAATGAACTAAGTTAGTAAAGGACTCCTAAAAATCAAAATAAGAAACTATTTTAAGAAATTTTGTAAAAACCGTTAAATCCCCGGTAGCGGCGCCAAAAACTTGTTTGCTTCCCCAAGTGTAGGGTTGCGATGTAGTAATAATTCGATAGAGACCAAGATTGTTCTCAGGGACTTATTGTAGGAATTCACAAAACTACTTCAAATAACTTCTAATTGAGACTGAACTAAACAAATTCTAGTAATTAAATGTAGTAGAATAAGCTATGGTAATATGTAAACTAAAAGTGAGTAAAATTAATAAAAGAAATACTAGGGTTCAAAGATCCACTTGTAGCAATCCTAAATGCATAATTCGCTGTGGTTTCTCAAATACACAACTAAAATCGAAATTAAATCCTATCTAGCCGGATGATAGAGCAGTTAAACCAATACGACAATCTGTCATATGTGTTGTTTATAAACATGATTCCCTCAATTCAACTTAGGACTTGAGCACACTCAATTGCATAGGTCAATCCTAGTTCCAATAGGTTAAGATCACAACCATAATAATCATCAAACCCTGTCACAAAGCTTAACTATATCATGATTTGAACTTCGTTCAAGTCACATGAACAATCAACACATACTTCAGAATTCCAGAAAAAGGCAAAACGTTGGTTTTAAGTTCCCACATTCAGAATTAGGTTCTAGAGCATATTGAATCTGATTCCTAGGAGCGTATAGGTCTAGATCCATGCAAAACAACTAAGAACTAAAGCAATTCTTCCAAACATCCATGAGCCATCATAAGATTAATAAAAACTACTTACAACTTCATTCAAACTTTCATAAACCATTGTTCTTCAATAAATATCCAAACTTGAAACCAAATAAATGAATTAAAACATTTAAAATCCACTATAAGCTTCACCTCTTAGCCCTAGCTAAGAGGTTTAGCCAACCATGCTTAAAGAAACTTGAAATCAACTAAGGAAAACATGAAAAATAGAAAACAAACTAGGAGTTGTAGAACTCCCAAATCCATCCTTCTCCCCTCCAATGTAGTAGAACCCTTCTAGGATAGCTTAGAAAGGATGTAAAGGTCTCCTTTTATAGCCAAAATCCACCTCTCGCTTGAAAACTTCTGGAATTGCGTAACTCCTTGCGCAACTTATGCAGACAGGTCTGATTGATCAGAGATCCCTCCGATTGATCAGAATATAGCCTCCGATTGAACGGAGATTGGCCGATTGATCGTAAAGGAGTCCAGAGAGTTGCTATTTTCTACTGCTTATTTCGATTAATCGGACACTATTCTGATTGATCGGACACCTCCTTTCGATTTATCGAAGGTGTTTCAATTGATTGAAAAAATGTCCAGAGAGTTGTTCACAAATCCCGTTTTCTGGTTAGTCTGATTGATGGTTCGATGGATCGGACACCCATCGAAAATTCCTCCGATTGATCGGACACCTATCGACGATCCATCGAAAATGCTGATTTCTTCAATTTCTTCTATTTTCTCTTCGGATCTTCTTTGCTTGATTTCTTCCTGTCCTTCTTCCTTTCCATGACTTCTTCAATGACCCTTTGAAGTATCCTTTAATGCCCAAATGATGAGGCTTCTCTCTTATTCCCACAATCACAAAATCATACATTAGATAGGACTTTAAACGTATAAACCACGCATAGTTAGTGATGAAATGGGGTTAGAATATATACATTTAAGAGCTCAACACCTGCGCAGTCCAATGAGTCGGCATCGCACTTGTGGAAAGATAGTTTGCTATATCAGTGTACCACGATGGATGCATAGCAATAAAGAGTTACTCATCAGGGAATGAGTCCTCAACAGGTGACGCATCGATGGAATAGGGTAAAACTGGGCGGGATATATGATCCACCACCACATTCTCTACTCCCTTCTTATCTTTTATTTCTAAGTCGAATTCTTGAAGGAGTAGGAACCATCTAAGTAAACGGGGCTTAATGATAAGTACCTAATATTGTATAATTAACCCTGGTTGTTAAGGGCATTATCATTGTTTTTCCGGTTAATTATCCCTCATTAGGCGATTTTTCAATGTTCAGGTGCTCAGGAGAGGTTGGGCAAGAACTGGGCCAATCTGGACGTTTTAAGGCCTAAAAGTGATCAATGTCAAGTGGGTGGTAATCCTAAAGAAAATCGGGCGGTAAAGATCAATGGATGGATTATATTCTATGGTAGACTGCATCACAACTGTTCATCGGAAGTCCAGGATGTGCATGTTTGATGGTAGTAATTTGGAGATCACATGAGTTTGAACGATCAAGATTGAATGTCCACATGTGGGACCAACCATGCCAAGCCATCCATTAAGGTGGACCCCACCTGATGAGCACGCCCATCTCCACAGCCGGCAGTGTCCATTCTCCATGAACGACAGCTAATCTGCTCTCCATCCACCACCATCTGCACAAAGTCCATTCATCTCATCCTTCCATCTCATGGCCAGCATGCATCTACCGTCCATCATATGCAACAATGGATGATCCAGCTTCAACAATACCAGCGGCTCCCATCCAGCCCATCTACAGCTGGAAATCCAGCCGTTCATCATGAAGGTTCAGATGACTCTTCACCAAAAGCAGATGTGGTGGATCACATCATCACCATCCAATTCAGCAAGGCGGGCCATCCCATGCATGATCATCCAGCAGCACCATCAGCCAACAATCTCAGATGGCCACCCACATCAGCATCCCACCGTGCAGCAAACTCCAGCCGTCCATCTAGTAGCAGTTGAACTAGCTCAGCCGTCCAGATCTGCAGCACCAGCACGTCCAGCCATCTTCACCGCCTAGCCCAGGCCACTAAGCAAGGACGTCTCCAAGGTGGACCCCACAGCTGATGCTGATCCCTCCATCCTTCCAACCGTCCAAGGCCAGCAACGTCCATTAAGTGGGCCATGCCTTGCATGCATGGAACGGCTACCAGCACCTACTTCAGCCAGCCGCCCATCAATCCACATCAAGCCGTCCATCAGGTGGATCATCCACCTTCACACGTGCAGCCCTCCTCTCTCAGTGGACCATCCATCTCCAGCCACACATCCAGCGAGTAGTGCCGCATCCCACCAACCATCTGTCCAGTTCAGTGGACCCCATCATCAATATCATCAACCGTCCAAGATGATAGCCGTTCATCACTCTTCATCAACGGCCAACAGAGGGCAATCCACTGTCCATTTGTTGATGCCCAACACAGCTTCACATGTGCAGCACATCAACGTCCATCCAAGCAGTGGACCACATGCCAGCACGTCCATCATCAAGCATCCAGCACCGTCCATCACTGCTGCCCACCTTCATCTGACGTGCAGAGCATCAGCCGTGCATCCAGCAGGTGAAGCCACTACCTCCTCAGCCGTCCATCTCCAAATGTGATCAACATCTCCAGCGTCAGGTGGGACCCACATCACGTCCAACAGTGGACGTCCATCCATCTCCAGCTGCTGGACGTCCATCATCAGCAACTCTCCTCAGCATCTTCATCCAGCTACAACAATCCACCTCCAGCCCTTCACTTTCCAGCAACTCCACCATGGCTGCAAGAGAGAAGCTCTCTCTCTCTCTCTAGCTCTCTCTCTCTCCTTCTCTCATCCCAAGACATGTCCTTCTCTCTCTCTCTTGCTCTCATCCCAACACATGAAGTGCCACCTAGGCTTGGGTGCCACCTAGGATTGGGAGGAGGCTTGGGAGCCTCTCAAAAATCTATAAAAGGAGGCCTCTCCTTCTCATTTGAATCATCCCATTCTCTACAACTCATCTCCTCTCTTCTCTTTAGTTTTCTTTCTTTCTTTCATTTGTAGTATAGAGTAGTGTAGAATTTTCTCTTTTGTAGAGAATTTAGTCTTCCATTGTAGCATGGTTGGCTAAACCTCTAGCTAAGGCTAGGGGTGAAGCCTTTGAAGAAATTTGCAAGCTATGGTTCTTTTGGTTCAACATTGTGTGGTGTAAATGTTGGAGTTCTCTTTGGTTGATTGGTTCGGTTATCCACCTCGGCAGACGTTATTGTTGTGCAAGGCCCTTGATCCATCGTCGACTCCGGGCACGTTGGATGCTTGGGATCCCTTGCACACCAATTAGCTAGTTCATGATCGATAAAGTCCCTTGATCCATCGTCGACTCCGGGCACGTTGGATGCTTTGGATTCCCTACGGTCATCGAGCTAGTGCAGGTAAAGTCATCGATCTGTAAAATCCCTTGATCCATTGTAGACTCTGGGCACAGTGGATGCTTGGAATTCCCTGCGATCAACTAACGAGTGCTTCATGGTCAAATCAATCGGTTCAGATCACCATCTTTTATAAAATATGCAAATGGTTTACCTGTTTTATCTTCCGGTTGGAATGAATCTTTATTCAATTTCGGTTGAGTTATAGTCGGACCAACGAATCAAATCTTGTGAATGAATCAAAGGTGGATCCCTGATGCCTTAGTCCCTTTTCTATTTTTGTCTTTCACCACACACAACTTGCTCCACTCTCGTGGATAAACCAAATTTTATCTCACTCACCTAAACTAATTCCTCTAAGTGTTCTTAACCCCAATCCCTGTGGATCGACCTCGGTCTTACCGAGTATTTTACTACTTCGCTACCTGCACTTGGGTGTGCAATCTTCGGATTGTAGCAAGTTTTTGGCGCCGTTGCTGGGGAGTTGGCATCGGTTTAAGAATATTTTTGGAATTGGTTTATGTAAATATATTGTTAATAGTCTACTAACTTATTTTATTTTGTTGCTCTCAGGAATCACTCATAGCCAAGTGTTCTTCTTTCCGGGTAACCTCTTTCCTTATCTCCTTGTTTAGTGTTTATGCGTAAGTGGACTCGTGATCACACAAGACGTCTTCTAAGCGACGGAATTTTGGTTGAAGGTCTATCCAATCACTGTGTTAGAAAACTTCCTGATACTTGTGAATTAACCATAAACATGGCTGAGAATGAAAATGAATATGATCAAGATGAGAATGAAGTACACAATGAGCCACCATTTAGGAGTTTACGTGATTACTTGCAACCTGCAAGAACGAGTACTCCTTCTTGTATGGTTTTTCCGGTGAATGCGGGCAACATTGATTTTAAACCTGGAGTGATACAGTTACTTCCTAAATTTCATGGACTCGACACTGAAAGTCCCTATTTACATTTGAGGGAATTTGATGAAGTAATCGCTACTTTGCATTACGACAACGTTTCTGATGACTTGGTTAGGTTAAAACTATTTCCTTTTTCTTTGAAGGAGAAAGCCAAGTCTTGGTTGCACTCCTTAAGGCCCAGAACCATAGGGACATGGCAAGAGATGACTAAGGAATTTCTTAAAAAGTTTTTCCCTATTCATAAGACCAACACCCTGAAACGAGATATAATGAATTTTTCCCAAAAGGAGAATGAAACTTTTTTTCAGTGTTGGGAACGTTTCAAGGAACTCTTACTTGCCTGCCCACATCATGGCTACGAAACATGGCGCTTGATTAGCTTCTTCTATAATGGATTGAGCCCAATCATGCGCCAATTCGTAGAAATGATGTGTAATGGGGAGTTCATGAGCAAAGGTTCTGATGAGGCTATGGAATACTTTGACTTCTTAGCAGAAAATTCCCAATCTTGGGACACATCTGACAAACCCGCTAAGACCAAGCCTGGGCCCAATGAAAAAAGAGATGTTTATCTTTTAACCGAGGATGACGATGTCAATGCAAAGATAGCAGGGCTCACACGTAAAATAGAAGCCATGGAATTAAGGAAGGTAAACACTATTAAAACCAGGGAAACTGAAAGTGTTTGTGACATTTGTAAGAGCGATGCACACTTTACCAAGGGTTGTCCAACAATCACATCTTTTCAAGAATTATTGCACGATCAAGCCAATGTCATGAATACTTATCAAAGGCCTTTCAATGCCCCAGTGTCAAACACGTATAATCCTAATTGGCGGAACCATCCAAACTTTAGTTGGAGAAATGGACAAACTGCCAATGTAGGCAATAATCCTCAAGTGCCTTCCACTGGCACACTGTATGTGCCCCCACCAAGGAAGACCCTAGAGGATACTTTGCATACATTCATGGAGGGACAAGCTCAAATCAATCAAAGACAAGATCAGAACATCACGCACATCATGCAAACCCTCCAAGAGCTCAAAACTTCCGTTGAAAGAATCGAATCACGACAGAATGTTAAGGAGAAAGGGACCTTTCCGGCCCAACCTCAACCTAACCCGAGAGGACAGTATGAGGTGAATGATTCGGGTTCTTCCAACCCTCATGTTGAGCACGCTAAATCTGTCACCACCCTAAGAAGTGGTAAGGTGATTGAAAAAGATATTCCTAGGACAGTTGATAAACCTAAGGAATCATCTAAATCGAAGAGTGATGACAGATCTAGTGATGATCAACCTGAGAAGGAGACATAGCATGTTTTCGAACCAGTGGTCCCGTTTCCCCAACGCCTACTCTCATCCAAAGCAATGGTCAAAGCTCAAGATGTCTTGGAAGTTTTTAAACAAGTAAAAATCAACATACCATTGTTGGATGCAATCAAGCAGATACCTTCATATGCCAAGTTTCTGAAAGATCTTTGTACTATTAAGCGCAAGCTCAATGTACAAAAGAAAGTCTTTTTGACTGAACAGGTCAGTGCTATCATTAACCAAAACTCCCCCCCAAAATACAAAGATCCAGGAAGTCCTACTATTACTTGCATAATAGGGAACTTCCGGGTCGAACAAGCACTTCTTGACTTAGGGGCGAGTGTCAATCTTATACCTTTCTCGGTTTACGAACAGCTGGGACTTGGTGAATTGAAACCTACCAGGACCACCTTGCAACTTGCCGATCGATCTGTACGGATACCGAGAGGAGTAGTGGAAGATGTGTTGGTACAAGTCGACAAATTCTACTTCCCAGTAGACTTCATCGTCTTGGATACCCAACCTGTAGCAAATGTTAGCACCCAAATACCTGTTATTCTTGGCCGACCATTCCTGGCAACTTCCAGTGCTGTGATCAACTGCAGGAATGGGGTCGTGAAGTTTTCATTTGGCAATATGAAGTTAGAGCTAAATGTTTTCAACATGTGTAAACAACAAGGGAATGATGATGAGATCCATGAGGCCAACCTGATCGATACCCTCATGGAAGAAGAATTCCTTCTAACCTCTCTGTCCGAACCCTTAGAAGCATGTCTAGCCCACTTTGCCGATTCTGATGATGAGACAATTTTGGAAGTGGTGAATGGATTGTTAGAATCCACCCTTGTGCATGATACAAACCAGTGGAGGCCCCATTTTGAAAAACTCTCTCTAAATGATTCACGACCTCTACCATCAAGAATTGAAGCACCAAAGCTTGACCTGAAGCCATTACCTTTGGAACTGAAATATACATACTTGGGTCAAGGCAATACTTTTCCTGTGGTTATTTCATCTCACCTTGATAAAGACCAAGAGGACAAATTGATCAATGTTCTCAAGGAACACAAGGATGCCATAGGTTGGACAATTGCTGACATCAAGGGAATTGATCCCCTGATTTGTACCCATAGGATACACCTCGAGGAGAATGCTAAACCCTCTAGACAACCACAAAGGAGATTGAATCCAAACATGACTGAAGTGGTTAGAGCCGAGGTCCTTAAGCTTTTGGATGTGGGTATCATCTACCCTATTTCAGATAGCCAATGGGTAAGTCCAACCCAAGTGGTACCCAAAAAATCTGGAGTTACCATAGTTGCGAATGCAGACAATGAGTTGGTACCAACTAGAGTCACTACTAGTTGGAGAATGTGTATCGACTATAGGAAACTGAATACTGTTACTAGGAAGGACCACTTTCCTTTACCATTCATTGATCAAATGTTAGAAAGGTTAGCTGGTCACTCCTATTACTGTTTCCTAGATGGGTACTCTGGATACAACCAAATAGAGATTGCCCTAGAAGATCAAGAGAAAACCACATTCACTTGTCCATTCGGCACCTTTGCGTACAAGAGGATGCCTTTCGGACTGTGTAATGCTCCTGCCACTTTTCAGAGATGCATGCTCAGCATTTTCTCTGACATGGTTGGACATTTCTTGGAAGTCTTCATGGACGACTTCTCAGTATTTGGTTGTTCCTTTGATGAATGTTTGAACCATTTGCAATTGGTCTTGACAAGGTGTGAAGAAAAGAATCTTGTTTTGAATTGGGAAAAGTGTCATTTTATGGTTCAAAAGGGAATTGTTCTTGGACATAATATTTCGTCCAACGGAATAGAAGTAGACAAGGCAAAGATCGACTTAATTGCCAACCTACCAGCCCCCATAAGTGTACGAAACATTCGTTCTTTCTTGGGTCATGCAGGATTCTATAGGAGATTCATAAAGGACTTCAGTCATATCTCTCGTCCATTATGCAATCTCCTGCAAAAGGATGCTCCATTCGAGTGGACCAATGACTGCCAAGAAGCTTTCACCAAGCTTAAAGGCATGTTGACCAGCGCACCGATAATGCAACCACCCGATTGGACTATACCTTTTGAAATCATGTGTGACGCAAGTGACTACGCTGTTGGGGCAGTTTTGGGGCAAAGAAAAGACAAGAAGCCCTATGTTATATACTACGCAGGTAGAACCTTGAACAGTGCGCAAGTAAACTACTCTACTACGGAAAAGGAACTCCTTGCCGTAGTCTTTGCACTTGACAAGTTCAGATCCTACTTGATTGGGTCCAAAATTGTGATTTTTACTGATCATGGGGCTCTCAAGTATCTTCTTTCTAAGAAAGATGCTAAGCCTCGCTTGCTCAGGTGGATCCTTTTGCTCCAAGAATTCGACCTTGAGATCCGAGACAAAAAGGGAGTAGAAAACGTAGTGGCTGATCACTTATCTCGCCTAGTACTCTCTGATTCCGTAGAGACAACACCGATAAAGGACACTTTCCCTGATGAACAGTTGTTTGAAGTCTCTTGCCAACCTTGGTTTGCTGACATTGTTAACTATCTTGCTGCAGGAAGAATTCCGAGTCATTGGACCCCACAAGATAAAAGGAAATTTTTCACAGAGGTACGCAACTTTTTCTGGGATGATCCGTATTTGTTCAAATACTGCCCAGATCAAATCATAAGGAGGTGTGTTCCAGATAATGAACAAACCAGTGTCATCTCCTTTTGCCATTCTTATGCATGTGGTGGTCATTTCTCTTCTAAGAAAACCGCTGCCAAGATTCTCCAGTGCGGTTTCTACTGGCCTTCAATATTCAAGAACATCCATGTTTTTTGCAAAGCATGTGACCGTTGTCAGAAGTTGGGAGGAATCTCCCGTAGAAATATGATGCCTTTAAATCCGATATTGATCATCGAAGTTTTTGACTGTTGGGGCATCGATTTCATGGGACCATTCTCTTCTTCATTTGGATATCTATATATCCTATTGGCTGTCGATTATGTCTCCAAATGGGTTGAGTCAATCCCGTGTAGAACCAATGATCACAAAACGGTCCTACGATTTCTAAAAGAGAATATTCTATTAAGATTTGGGACACCTCGAGCTATTATCAGTGATGGGGGTACACACTTCTGTAACAGACCTTTCGAGGCTTTGATGAAGAGATATGGTATCACACACAAGGTGAGTACGCCCTATCACCCACAAACAAGTGGTCAAGCAGAAGTTTCCAATAGGGAAATCAAACACATCTTGGAAAAAACTGTGAATCCAGACCGCAAGGATTGGTCTCTAAGACTAACCGATGCGTTGTGGGCTTACCGTACAACATACAAAACCCCGATTGGAATGTCTCCCTATAGACTTGTCTATGGGAAAGCTTGCCATCTGCCTGTGGAGTTGGAGCATAAAGCCTATTGGGCTATAAAGAAATTCAATTTCAATCTTGACAAGGCCAGCTTGCTTCACAAACTCCAGCTGAACGAGTTGGAGGAAATCCGGAATGAGGCTTATGATAATGCCAGAATATACAAGGAACGAACGAAGGTATTCCATGACAGGAATATCCTTCGAAGATCTTTCGAACCATCTCAGAAAGTTCTCTTGTACAATTCTAGGCTACATCTGTTTCCAGGAAAGCTGAAATCTCGATGGACCGGCCCTTTTGTAGTCAAAACTGTTTACCCTCATGGGGCTATCGAGATTGAGAACCCCAAAAATGGAAATGTATTTAAAGTGAACGGGCAGCGTTTGAAGCCCTTTCTTGAGGAATTTGCCCCAGAGGAGGAATCCACCCCTCTGGAAGATCCTGTTTATCAGGATTGATCTCCTAGTCTGACGGAGATCCCCTTTTGTATACTAGTAGGTTAGTTTGTTTGTTGTATTTTGTTGTGGCAACTTGAAAAATTCCAGCGCTTACAAGTATTCATCCTCTCAGGTACTCTTTACCCTCTATTCTTTACCATTTTGCTCTCATGTTGCAGTTGTCTATGCATTCATTTTTCAACATTGAGGACAATGTTACATTTAGGTTGGGGGTGTGGAATTCCTGTAAAAAATCTTTCCAGTTGTCTATCTCTTTGCTATTTTGCCTATCTTTTTGCTATTTTAGGTCAATTAAAAAAAAAAGGGTTTTATGGGAAACATCCTGTTCGTGTTGAACGCACCGTGATAGAGGACCTTAGTTGGAAATCGCTGTTGAAACCGACAGATATTCCCTGTTCTCAGAAATCATGAAGGGGATTAAGGCAGCTGGGAGGTGAAGCACACTCTCATGGTATTATGAGCAGCGTAAGACCCCAAACTGAATTGATCATGGAAAATGTGAGGATGTGGCTCATCTTGTGGCCGAAGGAGTCTGTCGGATGATACGTGGTCTATGTGCATTGCACAAAAGGAGCAGGAAATTTTGTGGTTGTATTGACTGTAAATTATTATTTCTTTAGCCTTAAAAAAATAAAAAAATAAAAAAAATCTAGGGATTTATGTGATTCATGTGATTTTGAAATAATTTGAATAGTAGAATGAAAAGGCATTTAGTGATGACAATGTTAAAGCTTAGAGTTTAGTCGCTTCAGTAAATTTCAAAATTGAGTTATTTCCATTAATTTTCTATTAGAAAATGATAAACATTGATTGAGTCATGAATTTTCACAAGTCCACATCTAGCTTGCATTGCCAGGATTTAAGTTTGATACTATAATGTTGACTTGATGATTGTTGAGAATGATAGGAACCAAGCCTGGAGATCCTTGTTTACTTGGTTCACAAAAAAAAAAAAAAAAAAAGAAGAAGAAGGAATATTCATAGTAATTTGGGGCAAGGATTTTCATCTATTGTCGTTACCATTACAAAACATTTCCATAGTACGAAGTGAGCCTTTTGGAGTCTTCGGCTATCGGTTCTTGGTTTAAAAAAAAAAAAAAAAATCAAAAGCTGGAAAAATATTGAAAGAACAGTAGCAAGGTTCGGAATCAGTGACTTGGTCGATCTGACTATTCTCTTCAATCATCAGTGTTAACATGAAAGTAGAAGACTGAACCCCTAGTTGTGTTAAGGCTAGACTTCATCGTGCACCATGGAACTCAATGTTTAGAATGTTTCTAATGAATGATCAATGCTTTGAACTCAATTAAGTTGTTTACTAAGTGACTAGAATCTAAGTTTAAATATTTTCAAAACTATAGGCCTTAGAAACTCTACTGTTTAGATAACATGAAGGATCACATAGATACATTGAATATTTTCTATGTTTCATTAGGAAATAAGAGAAGCCTCTAGATGATTTCAATTGATGAAAACTGTCGAAGATAAATTGCAGTATTTTGAAAAACCCTTCGATGATTTTCGCATGTTTTGCTCGAGACTAGCAAAATGCTGGTTGGGGGGTGTGATAAGTACCTAATATTGTATAATTAACCCTGGTTGTTAAGGGCATTATTATTGTTTTTCCGGTTAATTATCCCTCATTAGGCGATTTTTCAATGTTCAGGTGCTCAGGAGAGGTTGGGCAAGAACTGGGCCAATCTGGACGTTTTAAGGCCTAAAAGTGATCAATGTCAAGTGGGTGGTAATCCTAAAGAAAATCGGGCGGTAAAGATCAAAGGATGGATCATATTCTATGGTAGACTGCATCACAACTGTTCATCGGAAGTCCAGGATGTGCATGTTTGATGGTAGTAATTTGGAGATCACATGAGTTTGAACGATCAAGATTGAATGTCCACATGTGGGACCAACCATGCCAAGCCATCCATTAAGGTGGACCCCACCTGATGAGCACGCCCATCTCCACAGCCGGCAGTGTCCATTCTCCATGAACGACAGCTAATCTGCTCTCCATCCACCACCATCTGCACAAAGTCCATTCATCTCATCCTTCCATCTCATGGCCAGCATGCATCTACCGTCCATCATATGCAACAATGGATGATCCAGCTTCAACAATACCAGCGGCTCCCATCCAGCCCATCTACAACAGGAAATCCAGCCGTTCATCATGAAGGTTCAGATGACTCTTCACCAAAAGCAGATGTGGTGGATCACATCATCACCATCCAATTCAGCAAGGCGGGCCATCCCATGCATGATCATCCAGCAGCACCATCAGCCAACAATCTCAGATGGCCACCCACATCAGCATCCCACCGTGCAGCAAACTCCAGCCGTCCATCTAGTAGCAGTTGAACTAGCTCAGCCGTCCAGATGGTGGACCACATCTGCAGCACCAGCACGTCCAGCCATCTTCACCGCCCAGCCCAGGCCACTAAGCAAGGACGTCTCCAAGGTGGACCCCACAGCTGATGCTGATCCCTCCATCCTTCCAGCCGTCCAAGGCCAGCAACGTCCATCAAGTGGGCCATGCCTTGCATGCGTGGAACGGCTACCAGCACCTACTTCAGCCAGCCGCCCATCAATCCACATCAAGCCGTCCATCAGGTGGATCATCCACCTTCACACGTGCAGCCCTCCTCTCTCAGTGGACCGTCCATCTCCAGCCACACATCCAGCGAGTAGTGCCACATCCCACCAACCATCTGTCCAGTTCAGTGGACCCCATCATCAATATCATCAACCGTACAAGATGATAGCCGTTCATCACTCTTCATCAACGGCCAACAGAGGGCAATCCACTGTCCATTTGTTGATGCCCAACACAGCTTCACACGTGCAGCACATCAACGTCCATCCAAGCAGTGGACCACATGCCAGCACGTCCATCATCAAGCATCCAACACCGTCCATCACTGCTGCCCACCTTCATCTGACGTGCAGAGCATCAGCCGTCCATCCAGCAGGTGTAGCCACTACCTCCTCAGCCGTCCATCTCCAAATGTGATCAACATCTCCAGCGTCAGGTGGGACCCACATCACGTCCAGCAGTGGACGTCCATCCATCTCCAGCTGCTGGACGTCCATCATCAGCAACTCTCCTCAGCATCTTCATCCAGCTACAACAATCCACCTCCAGCCCTTCACTTTCTAGCAACTCCACCATGGCTGCAAGAGAGAAGCTCTCTCTCTCTCTCTAGCTCTCTCTCTCTCCTTCTCTCATCCCAAGACATGTCCTTCTCTCTCTCTCTTGCTCTCATCCCAACACATGAAGTGCCACCTAGGCTTGGGTGCCACCTAGGATTGGGAGGAGGCTTGGGAGCCTCTCAAAAATCTATAAAAGGAGGCCTCTCCTCCTCATTTGAATCATCCCATTCTCTACAACTCATCTCCTCTCTTCTCTTTAGTTTTCTTTCTTTCTTTCATTTGTAGTATAGAGTAGTGTAGAATTTTCTCTTTTGTAGAGAATTTAGTCTTCCATTGTAGCATGGTTGGCGAAACCTCTAGCTAAGGCTAGGGGTGAAGCCTTTGAAGAAATTTGCAAGCTATGGTTCTTTTGGTTCAACATTGTGTGGTGTAAATGTTGGAGTTCTCTTTGGTTGATTGGCTCGGTTATCCACCTCGGCAGACGCTATTGTTGTGCAAGCCCCTTGATCCATCATCGACTCCGGGGACGTTGGATGCTTGGGATCCCTTGCACACCAATTAGCTAGTTCATGATCGATAAAGTCCCTTGATCCATCGTCGACTCCGGGCACGTTGGATGCTTTGGATTCCCTACGGTCATCGAGCTAGTGCAGGTAAAGTCATCGATCTGTAAAATCCCTTGATCCATTGTAGACTCCGGGCATAGTGGATGCTTGGAATTCCCTGCGATCAACTAACGAGTGCTTCATGGTCAAATCAATCGGTTCAGATCACCATCTTTTATAAAATATGCAAATGGTTTACCTGTTTTATCTTCCGGTTGGAATGAATCTTTATTCAATTCCAGTTGAGTTATAGTCGGACCAACGAATCAAATCTTGTGAATGAATCAAAGGTGGATCCCTGATGCCTTAGCCCCTTTTCTGTTTTTGTCTTTCACCACACACAACTTGCTCCACTCTCGTGGATAAACCAAATTTTATCTCACTCACCTAAACTAATTCCTCTAAGTGTTCTTAACCCCAATCCCTGTGGATCGACCTCGGTCTTACCGAGTATTTTACTACTTCGCTACCTGCACTTGGGTGTGCAATCTTTGGATTGTAGCACTTAACATCCTTCTTAGAAAGAAGGTGTTTCAGTGCCGCATGATCCATGTAGATTATACCTTGGATCCTATCAAGTAAGGCCTGAATTTGCCCAAAGCAAAAACAACAGCTAGGAGTTCCTTCTCCATAGTTGAGTAATTGACTTGGGTGAGATTCAAGGTCTTACTCGCATATTAGATAACGTGGGGCTTCTTATCTTTCTTTTATCCAAACATCGCCCAAATAGCATAATTGCTTGCATCACACATCAACTTAAAAGGAAAGGACCAATAAGGTTGTCACGCCCCAAACCCGGAGACCGGGCTCACTAAATTCCCGATCGCCGACCTTGGTGCCAACAGCCTTCGTAGTACCCCATTCTCGGATTTTAGCTCTCATATGCCAGGTTCCGATCTTAGGATCCTACCAGGAGGATTTTCAGGGTAATTTTTTTTTGTAAAGGAGCATAATCAAAACCATAAAACATCATCGAATATCCACTAATAAGTTGTTGAGTACAGTGCTGGAAAGGGAAATACAAAATGTAACAAAAGCCCAAAATAGCAGGTACATGAACCGCGCTCAACGCTGCAGATGTGCTCTATTACCTGCAGCGTAAACAAACGCGCATAAGCTTCCTAAGAACCTCAGTAGAGTGCGTGTGTGCTCGTGTGATGCATATGACAAGTATACAGATATCAGAGTAAGCGAAAGTAATAGAGGGCTCAGTTACCAGGTTCATGAATGTCATCAGCCATCCCAAGGCTATGTGATGCAAAGGCCCACATGGGCGAGTGTTACATGCTAGAGATGCAATGCAAACATGTCAATTGGTACCACAGGGTTTAGGGACTTTCACCCAAGGACATCCATAATGCCCACGTACTAGAACAAGTTTCCGGTGTCCATTACTGCCAACCATGATGTGACTATGGTGGCCACCACCCCGATGCTGCTAGGTTGTGAAAGCGATCGTGACATACATAATGCAAAATGCATGAGTCACACAATCCAAGTCATGCACCAAACTTACGCATACTGCGCAATCATGTGGGGCGACCCTATTTTGCACAGGTTCCCTAAGTATAACAAGCCAAGTAGCATATGTTATGATTAATCGTGGTCCATAACAGGCATACAAATGATGCGTATGGGCATATGAATGAGCATGGTATTCATTATACTAAGCATATTATCAGTGTGAAGTATCAAGCTAAGTATACTAGCATGTTACCAAGGCCAATATCATGTAATGTTGGCCTTAAATGGTCCAATATATATATAGAGTGTGGGAGCCCGAACTGTGGGCCCCATTGGAAATGTAAAGGTCTTTGTGGCATAGCCCACTTAAGACTGCATCGGCCCCATACTTGGGCCAGCACATACAAAATAGGCAGACGAAATAGGCGTACGGCATGGATAAAACATATATATCAAAGGGAGGACCATGGTGGGCCCCGCCCACTGGTCGGATAACAAATATACATCATCGGTCTTAGGAAGTTTCAGTGGTGGGTATTCAATCACCACCATTTTCTAAGTGAAGCCCACTCAAATTGGGCCCCACGTGTCGATCAAGATGTGTGGCATGGTACACAATACATCCATCAAGGTGGAACCCAAATATGGGCCCACAACCTCTATTTGGATGAAAAATAAACACTAAAGTGGCCCCAAGGAAGTTTTCAATGGTGGGCGTCAATGACCACTATTCCCTGTGGGTGTGGTCCATCTAACGTTTGGATTTGCCTCATTGTTGGGGCCGTATCCTAAAATGGCATGGAAAAATAGATGGGCAGCATGAATAAAACAGATACATCATGGTGGGACTAAACAGATACATCACGTTGGCACCCACAGGGTGGGCCACCTGCTGGGCTGCGTGGTACCCAGCTGGGTCTTAGGAAGTTTTGGAAATCAAGCAGATATTTGTGTTTTCGCCTCCATCCATATCCATGTGATCTTATGAACAGGTTGGATGACAAATAAACATCACTGTAGGGCCTGGGAAGGTTTCAACGGTGGAAATCATTATTCCCATTGTTTCCCGTGGCATGGTCCACTTGACATTTGGATATGCTTAAATTTTGGGCCCAACCACTAAAATGAGTTGGAAAAACATATGGACGGAATAGATAAGGCACATCCATTCTAGGTGGGTCCCACGAGTGGGCCACCTGCTGGGCAGCCCAACCAGCCCTGCTGCCAGCGCCCTCTTTTTTTTTCTTTTTTTTTCTTCTTTTTTTTTCTTGCGCTCATCAAGTGGGGCCCATAGAAGTTTTCGATCAAGCTGATATTTTTGTTATCCCTTCTTCACACGTGTGTGAACTTACGACCAGGTTGGATCTCAAATAAACATCATGGTGGGCCGTAGGAAGGTTTCAACAGTAGGGTCACTATCCTCACTGTTTTCCTTCAAGTGGGGTCCACTTGAGATTTGGATCTGTCTCATTCTTCAGATCATGCCCTAAAATGATCTCTCCAAATGGATGGACGGTGTGGATATAGCACACGCATCATGGTGGGACCCACTGAGTGGGCCACCAGCTGGGCATCACGAGCCTAGCGTCCGTGGACGTTGGTACTCCCAACGTCAGAGACGCTGCGCCTCTCCTTCTTCTTTTTTTTTTGTTTGTCTTGGTTTTAATCCAGTGGGACCCACATAAGGATGATCCACTCCATTCATCAGGTTCTCCAACTCAAGGGGAACCCATAGAGCCCTATATTGGGTATATTACGAGGGCTACAAATATCAAGGTGGGCCGAGGAAAGCTCAGTAGTAGACATCATTCTCCCCACTGTTTCATGTGATGCTCTCCCCTTAAGATTTGAATCTGATTCAGATTTGGGCCCTGGCCCTAAAATGATTTGGGAAAACAGATGGACGGTGTGGATACAACATAAACATCAAGGTGGGTCCCACGAGTGGGGACCCCACTAACGTCTTTGGGTCTCTGTCGCTGGATTGTTCCAGCGTCTTTGACGCTGTGAACGTCTAGCGTCTGGACGTTGGTTTCGTTTTGTTTTGTTTTTTTTTCTTTTTGTTTTTATCAAGTGGGGCCCACATGGGGACGATCCACACCATTCATCATGTTCCCCAGCTCATAAGGAACCCTTAGAGTCCAATATTGGACAGGTGAAAAGGTCTACAAATGTCACGGTGGGTTCAAGAAGTTTCAATAGTGGACATCATTATCTCCACTATTTTCTATGGTGTGGTCCACCTGAGATCTGGATTGCTTCATTTTCGGTGTCCAACCATAAAATGGGCTGGAGAAACTGACGGATGGTGTGGATTAAATCCATACATCAAGGTGGGTCCCACGAGTGGGGCCCATGGTCAACGCTCAAAAGGGCTTTAGCCCAATCGTTGTTGGGCAGCAGCGACCTCTGGACGCTGTCTATCCAGCGGCTAACTTCTCCTTCTCTTTTTTGTTTATTATTATTATTGGTATGTGCAACCCATACAGGGATGATCCAATCCATCCCTCTGGTTGCCCATCACAAGGTGGGCTCGAGGAAAGAAAAGGAAGGGCAAACGAAAAAAAAAGGGGAGTTTATGTCTACCGATGCACTCACAATGATGGTTGGACGGTGGATGGGGTTGGATTGACGATCGGACGGTCCGAATGGTGATCGGGGTCCTCCAAGCTAGGTTCCTCCCTTAATCTCCTCTACTTCTCACACAACTCCCTCTAATCTCTCTTCTAATCTCACTCAAACCTCTCTCCAAATCCTCTCAAATCTCTCAAATCTCTTTCTTCTCTCTCTCTCTCTCAAATCTCTTTCTCTTTCTCTCTCCTTTCTTTACAAATGGAAAATGAGAAGCCCTCCTCTCCCCTACGTATGCACTTGTGTGGGTAGAGAGGAGGGAGCATGGGGTGATGATGGCTAGCATGGGAGAGGGCATGGGAGGCATGGTTTGTGTTGACTTTGGAGGTGAGAGAGGGATGGGGTGGGTATGGTGTGTGTAGACTAGGGTGATGAGAGGGGTATGGGTGACGGTGAGGGTGATTGATTGATTGATTTGACCTATTCTTGGAATTTGTGCAAGTGGGGCCCACGCCACACGTGCGTCGGGTGGCCCGCCTCGGATTGCGCAAATGATCACAACTTTCACACCGGGTATCGCAATGGGGCGTGCCGCGCAGTGTTGGAATCGCAGCTCCTACACGGTCGCCGGGGTATGGGTCTCGGGTCGATGCGGTACTTGTTCGCTCGCCTCAAGTGTAAGACTGCGATGTAGTAATAAAACTCGGTAAGACCGAGGTCGATCCACAGGGAATTAGAAACAACTTTCAAACTATTCCAGCAACTCAGTTTGCAATAGATATGAGGATTCAATTGAGCAATTAAACTAAAACAGTAACTTAATAAAAATCAGTAGTTTAAGATACTAAGGCATTCAAGGATCCACTTGTAGCAATCCCATGTCAATCCAATCAATCCAAGTATAGAGCACAACTTGATTTGAAGTCTTATCTCTCATCTAGTTGGAAAATAAAGCATTCAAACACATTCAATTCCATTCAAGTTGAACTTCCAAGTTCTAGTCCCATTCAACACATGTAGGATTCGAAATCATAGCCTTCAGAGTAACAGCCATGCCTATGGACTATGGCATGCTCAAGGGTTACCATAATTCGAATCTAAATAAATACAATATGATAATCTCAGAGAATTGCAAGGAATCCATGTCCGGAGCACATGAACTCTCATAAAACATCTCAAACTACCAACTTAAGGGACTAAAAGATTAAAAAAACAAACTTGAATTAACTTGAATTAAACATGAAATTAGCTACAAGCTTCACCTCTCAGCCTTAGCTGAGAGATTCTAGCCGAGCATTGTCATACTACAACTAGAACTCAAATAAGAAAGCATAAAAACTAGAAAAACCGGAGTTTGGAGGGTTGCAGATGCTTCACGATGGCTTCCGTCCTTTCCCACGACGTCCCTTGGCTTCTATCATGGCCTAAGAAGAGCCCCTAGGTGTCCTTTTATAGTGAGGACGCTCGGTTGCGTCGGAAACATCCAGAAATTGCTTAAGGTTACGCACTGCGCAGAAAATCTCGGAGCGTCATGGAGAAGCTTTGTTACGCAGACGATCAGTCGCACAACCGGTCTGAGCTCCCTGACGACTGGTCGCACGACCGGTCACAAAACGTCAATTTCAGCCCAGTGAGTTTTGCCAAAAATCAAATTTAAACTTTTAATTCAAGGACCGGTCGCACGACCGGTCTGGGCATCGGACGACCGGTCACATGACCGATCGTGAATAGTCAGTGACCTTCTATGAAATATTCTTCTTCTGTGCATAATCAAACCGGTCGGACGACCGGTCGTTGTGATGGACGACCGGTCGCACGACTGGTCTTGGCCTCTGTTTCCTGCTTTCTCTTGGACTTCTTTCTTCCTTTCTTCTCCTCTCTTTCTACTTTCTTTAGTCCTTCTTCAATCTTCATCTAATGGCTTCAATTGACTCTTTTTAGTCCCCAATTTGATGAAGTCCGCTCTCATCCCTACAATCACAAAACACACATTAGGTGGGCTTTATAAACATGAAAACCATGCATATAATGTGATGTAGTGGGCTATGCAATGTATAAATTGGAGGTTCAACAGTACTAAAATAGGGTCGCGATCAAAGCTCGGTAATCTGGTCCATCCGAGATGACACCTCATCTGCTCTATGATGACTCCACTGGACCTTCACCAAAGGAATGACCTTGGTTCGGAGGACTTGCTCCTTCCGGTCAAGGATACGAACCGGCTGCTCAATGTAAGAAGCATCCTCACGAACCTCCAACGACTGCCAATCTATCACAGGAACCACATCTAACCCACACTTCAGTAACATGGAAACATGAAAAACATTGTGGACACCAGACAACTGAAGTGGCAAGGCAAGCTAATAGGCCACAGCGCCAACACGCCTAGTGATCTCGAAGGGTCCAATGAATCTCGGGGCAAGCTTCCCCTTGGCTCAAAATGAACCACGCCCTTCATGGGTGAGACCCTGAGATACACACGATCCCCAATGAAAAACTCTAGGGGACGATGTCGACGATCTGCAAAACTCTTTTGTCGACTCTGAGCTGTGCGCATCCTCTACCTGATAATATCGATAACCTCTGATGTCCTCTGCACAAGCTTGGGACCTAGGAGACGACGCTCTCCAACCTCGGTCCAACAACTAGGAGACCTACAAGGTCTACCATACAACGCCTCAAAAGGAGCCATACCGATAGTCGTCTGGTAGCTGTTATTGTATGCAAACTCAGCCAAACGTAGGTGTTTGTCCCAACTACCTGAGAAATCCAACACGCAAGATCGAAGCATGTCCTCAAGGATTTCGTTGACCCTCTCGGTCTATCCATTAGTCTGAGGATGATATTCGGTGCTGAACTTTAAGGCAGGCCCCATCGCCTTCTGAAAACTCCTCCAGAACCGCGATGTAAATCTCGGATCTCGGTCAGAAATGATCGAAACTGGGACACCGTGCAGTCTCACAATCTCCTTGATAAACAATTCTGCAAGTCGGTCCAATGGCCAAGTCGCACGTCTCGCAAGAAAATGTGCCGACTTCGTCAGACGATCGACAACAACCCAGATGGCGTCGTGATTGTTCTGAGTCCTCGGCACGCCCATAATGAAGTCTGTGGTCACGTGCTCCCATTTCCACAATGGGACACTCAACGGCTACAAGGAACCTGGAGGTTTGCGATGATCGGCCTTGACACGCTGGCAAGTGTCACACTCAGCCACAAAACTAGCAATCTGACGCTTCATCCTGGCCCAGAAATACTGCCTCCTCATATCACGATACATCTTGGTAGAGCCCGGGTGAATCATGAACCTCGATCTGTGTGCCTCATCCATAAGATCTCTACACAATTGAGGAATATCTGGGACACACAATCGACACCTGAAACGAAGTCCACCATCTGACCCAATCTGCCAATCTGTCTGACCCTCTGACGCGGCCTCTGCCGGATAATCTTGCAACGTCTGATCGGCCTGCTAAGCCTCGATCACCCTAGAAATAAGAGAGGGTTGAATCGACAAGCTCGATAACTGTGCAATAGAAGACTGCAGGCTCGGTTCAAAATTATACTCGACAACATCCTCGAGCATCCTCCACTTGCGGACCATTATATGCGCCACCAGGCCTCGTGGCTAACGACTAAGGGCATCTGCCACCACGTTGGCCTTGCCAGGGTGGTACTGAAGATCAAAATCATAATCCTTCAGGAGTTCCATCCAGCGTCTCTGCCTCATGTTCAACTCAAACTGCGAGAAGAGGTACTTTAGGCTCTTGTGGTCAGAAAAGAGCTCGAACCGACCCCATAAAGATAGTGCCTCCACACCTTCAGTGCAAAGACTACCGCTGCTAGGTCCAGATCATGCGTGGGGTAGTTCTGCTCATGGCCCTTGAGCTGGCGAGACGCAAAGGCCATGGGTCTACCCTGCTACATCAAGACAGCACCCAAACCAATATGCGAGGCATCTGTAAAAACTATGAATCCTTCACTCCTGGAGGGAAGAGTGAGGACTGCTGTAGAAGTAAGACGATCCTTCAATTCTGCAAATGCTCGCTCACAAGCATCACTCCAAACAAATTCAGCGCCCTTCCGGGTCAACCTGGTCAGCGGGGCTGCAATACGGGAGAAGCCCTCGATGAAACGACGACAATAACCTGCTAACCCAAGGAAACTCCAGATTTCGGACGCTTTCGTGGGCTGACCCCACTGATGCACGGCATCAATCTTCACCGGATCCACTGCTACTCCCTGCCTCGTCACAACATGACCAAGAAACTTCACCTCCTCCTGCCAAAACTCGCACTTCTCTAACTTCGCATAAAGCTGGTGTGTGTGGAGGGTCTGCAAGGTGATCTCTAGATGCTGCTCATGCTCCTCCCGAGTCCTCGAATAGATCAGAATGTCATCGATGAACACCACAATGAACTGATCAAGGTAGGGATGAAAGACCTCGTTCATCAATTGCATGAACACAGCAGGAGCATTGGTCAGTCCGAAGGACATGACTTGGAACTCAAAATGACCGTAACGTGTCCTGAATGCCTTCTTCGGGATATCCTCCTCCCGGACACGGACCTGATGATAACCGGACCGTAGGTCAATCTTCGAAAAGAACTGGGCCTCTCGCAACTAGTCAAATAAATCATCGATCCTTGGAAGCGGGTACCTATTCTTAATCATGACCTTGTTGAGCTCACTGTAATCCACGTAGAGCCTCAACGAGCCATCCTTCTTCTTCAAGAAGAGTACCGGCACTTCCCACGGTGAACTGCTTGGACGGATGAAGCCTAGTTCACGCAACTCGTCCAATTGCTTCTGCAGCTCCCGCAACTCCAATGGTGTCATACGGTACGGGGCCTTTGAGATAGGCGCGGTACCGGGCACGAGGTCAATCTGAAACTCGGTATGCCGACGAGGTGGTAATCCAGGAATCTCCTGAAACACATCTGGGAAATCACAAACTACCGGCAACTGGTCGATGCACAAGGAAACCGGCTCCTCTATGGCACACGACATCAAAGATGACAACTGCAATCCTCTGGGCTTGGCAACGAATTAAAACTGCGGCATACCAGCTATAAGGAAAGTGATTGTTCTTGCGAAGCAGTCCAATACAGCGTGATACTCGGCCAGCCAATCCATGCCCAGGATAACATCGAACTCGGTCATCGGTAAAACAAACAAATCGGCAGGCAAAAAGGTCTCTCCTACCAGGACGGGGCAAGACGAACAGATCAAACTTAATACTGCGGTCTTCCCTAAAGGTGTAGATACTGACAGACCCTTGCGCACAAATTCTAACGGCAAACCAGTCAATCGGCAGAAATCATCGGATACAAAAGAATGCGATGTGCCAGAATCAAACAAAACATGAGCTATGCATGTAGAGACAATGAGTGTACCATCAACGACTCCTCCAGGTGCCTGAGGATCCTGCTGGGCCGCGTAGAACCTGCCCTGAGTCTGCTGGGGATGTGTCTGTCCCCTCTGAGGTCGTCTCTGCTGCTGCTGCTGCGGCGGCCTATGCTGCTGTGGCTGCTGCTACCTCTGCTGCTGTGGCTGCTGCTGCTGCTGTGGGTGGGGGCACTCATTTCTACGGTGCCCTGTCCCTCCACATCCGTAAAACACCTGCAAACTGTCTCTGGGACGGTGCTGGAGGTGCTGCTGGTGCTGCTGGTGCTACTGGCGGTCGAAAGGATGGACAAACCGGATGCCTCTGCTGTGCCCGAGTCTGCTGCTGTCGGAAGCTGCTAGAAGGAGCCTTCCTCTTCCCCTTCTGATCTCCGCTCTGGTCACGGATCCGCTGCGCATCGGCCCACTCTGCCTCATATATCTGGGCCCGCTTTACAACCTCCTCGAACGTAGGAAGCTTGTGTCTCGTGACACGGCCACGAAGGCCAAGGCACAATCCCGTCTCGAATCGTCGGGCCTTCCACCCCTCATCATCCACAAGATATGTCGCAAACCTGGATAGCTCAACGAATCGAGCCTCATACTGTGATACTGACATATCTCCCTGGACCAGTGTCTCAAACTCTAGAGCACGCTGCTGGCGGACATGCTCGGGGAAGAACTTCCGGTCAAACTGGTCCACAAAGTCCTCCCATGTCCACTCAAAATCAGGCCCGGCGGCTCGGGTAACCGATGCCCACTAGTGCTCAGCCTCTCCCTGAAGAAGGAAAACGGCGAGAGGAACTCACTCCTCGGTCGTGCATCGCATCGTGGTAAAGATTTTCTTTACCTCCGATTTCCATCTCTCTGCTGCCACCAAGTCTGGTCCCCCCAAGAAACATGGGGGATCCATCCGTTTGAAATCCATCAGTAAAGAACGAGCACAATCCTGCTCTGATGGGGAAACTGCATTAGATGACCTCCTCTCCTGGCGCTCTACCATGGAGGTCAAAACGCGCATCATCTGCTGGAACTGACCAGCAGTCATAGCTAGAGCTGGAGCTGGGGCTGAGGTTGTCCGGGATGTACACGCATTAGTCGACGGCCTACCGGTGGCTCGCTTGGGTGCCATATCCTACAGAAAAGAACAGGTACCACTTAACATTGATACTCTCGAATGCACACACGTTAGGGAACCATATTCAGAAGTTTCTAAGCTCAAAATGGGGAATCCTATTATAACTATATTGTAACAGGATCCTAGTGTGGGTCGCTAAGTGCATGAGATCGGGATCCAAATCATCCTAAGTTTGCAACAATCATTCAGTTAAGGGTAGATAATCTAAGGCCATTAGTAGATATGTGATGTTATCAACAGGTATTCCCAAGTTATGCTCTAATACCAACTTCTGTCACTCCCTAAACCCGGGGACCGGGCTCACTAAATTTTTGATCGCCGACCTTGGTGCCAACAGCCTCCGTAGTACCCCATTCTCGGCTCCTAGCTCTCATATGCCAGGTTCCAATCCTGGGATCCTACCATGAGGATTTTCAGGGTAAATTTTTTTTTGTAAAGGAGCATAATCAAAACCATAAAACATCATCAAATATCCACTAATAAGTTGTTGAGTACAGTGCTGGAAAGGAAAATATAAAATGTAACAAAAGCCCAAAATAACAGGTACATGAACCGCGCTCAACGCTGCTGATGTGCTCTAGTACCTACAACATAAACAAACGCGCATAAGCTTCCTAAGAAGCTCAGTAGAGTGCGTATGTACTCGTGTGATGCATATGACAAGTATACAGATATCAGAGTAAGCGAAAGTAATAGAGGGCTCAGTTACCAGGTTCATGAATGCCATCAGCCATCCCAAGGCTATGTGATGCAAAGGCCTACATGGCCGAGTGTTACATGCTAGAGATGCAATGCAAACACGTCAATCCTCAACTAATCCACATATCAAAATGGTTCTCATCTGGGACATCACCAGGGTCTAGTACACTCTGATACTGGCCGCCGCACATCGCGCGCATAACCAAGCGAGTAGAAAAGACCTCACTATCCGCCTCGTCAGTGGTATGCCAATGCCCACCCATCTCGCCGATAGCGGACCCATTTCATGAGCTGGTCAGACTCAACCTAGCTTATAACCCACTGCACCCAGGCAGATAAGGTCACACCCCTTTCCAACCGACCTCGACATAGTGGGAGACGTGGCCTACTGGTATTCGGCACTCGGGCGCTCACGTTATCCACTCGATCTTGACGTTCGAGCATCCTATTGGTACCACAGGGTTTAGGGACTTTCACCCAAGGACATCCATAACGCCCACGTACTAGAACAAGTTTCTGGTGTCCATTACTGCCAACCACGATGTGACTATGGTGGCCACCACCCTGATGCTGCTAGGGTGTGAAAGCGATCGTGACATACATAATGCAAAATGCATGAGTCACACAATCCAAGTCATGCACCAAACTTACGCATACTGCGCAATCATGTGGGGCGACCCTGTTTCGCATGGGTTCCCTAAGTATAACAAGCCAAGTAGCATATGCTATGATTAATCGTGGTCCATAACAGGCATACAAATGATGCATATGGGCATATGAATGAGCATGGTATTCATTATACTAAGCATATTATCAGTGTGAAGTATCAAGCTAAGTATACTAGCATGTTACCAAGGCCAATATCATGTAATGTTGGCCTTAAATGGTCCAATATATATATAGAGTGTGGGACCCGAACTGTGGGCCCCATTGGAAATGTAAAGGTCTTCGTGGCATAGCCCACTTAAGATGCATCGGCCCCATACTTGGGCCTGCACATACAAAATAGGCCGACGAAATAGGCGTACGGCATGGATAAAACACATATATCAAAGGGAGGACCATGGTGGGCCCCGCCCACTGGTCGGATAACAAATATACATCATCGGTCTTAGGAAGTTTCAGTGGTGGGTATTCAATCACCACCATTTTCTAAGTGAAGCCCACTCAAATTGGGCCCCACGCGTCGATCAAGATGTGTGGCATGATACACAATACATCCATCAAGGTGGAACCCAAATATGGGCCCACAATCTCTATTTGGATTAAAAATAAACACTAAAGTGGCCCCAAGGAAGTTTTCAATGGTGGGCGTCAATGACCACTATTCCCTGTGGGTGTGGTCCATCTGACGTTTGGATTTGCCTCATTGTTGGGGCCATATCCTAAAATAGCATGGAAAAATAGATGGGCAGCATGAATAAAACAGATACATCATGGTGGGACTAAACAGATACATCACATTGGCACCCACAGGGTGGGCCACCTGCTGGGCTGCGTGGTACCCAGCTGGGTCTCAGGAAGTTTTGGAAATCAAGCAGATATTTGTGTTTTCGCCTCCATCCATATCCATGTGATCTTATGAACAAGTTGGATGACAAATAAACATCACTGTAGGGCCTGGGAAGGTTTTAACGGTGGAAATCATTATTCCCACTGTTTCCCGTGGCATGGTCCACTTGACATTTGGATATGCTTAAATTTTGGGCCCAGCCACTAAAATGAGCTGGAAAAACATATGGACGGAATAAATAAGGCACATACATTCTAGGTGGGTCCCACGAGTGGGCCACCTGCTGGGCAGCCCAACTAGCCCTGCTGCGAGTGCCCTCTTTTTTTTCTTCTTTTTTTTATTGCTCTCATCAAGTGGGGCCCACAGAAGTTTTCGATCAAGCTGATATTTTTGTTCTCCCTTCTTCACACGTGTGTGAACTTATGACCAGGTTGGATCTCAAATAATCATCATGGTGGGCCGTAGGAAGGTTTCAACGGTAGGGTCACTGTCCTCACTGTTTTCCTTCAAGTGGGGTCCACTTGAGATTTGGATCTGTCTCATTCTTCAGCTCATGCCCTAAAATGATCTCTCCAAATGGATGAACGGTGTGGATATAGCACACGCATCATGGTGGGACCCACGAGTGGGCCACCAACTGGGCATCACGAGCCTAGCGTCCGTGGACGCTGGTACTCCCAGCGTCAGAGACGCTGCGCCTCTCCTTCTTCTTTTTTTGTTTTTGTTTGTCTTGGGTTTAATCCAATGGGGCCCACATAAGGATGATCCACTCCATTCATCAGGTTCTCCAACTCAAGGGGAACCCATAGAGCCCTATATTGGGTATATTACGTGGGCTACAAATATTAAGGTGGGCCGAGGAAAGCTCGGCAGTAGACATCATTCTCCCCACTGTTTCATGTGATGCAGTCCACCTAAGATTTGAATCTGATTTAGATTTGGGCCCTGGCCCTAAAATGATTTGGGAAAACAGATGGACGGTGTAGATACAACATAAACATCAAGGTGGGTCCCACGAGTGGGGACCCCACTCACGTCTTTGGGTCTCCGACGCTGGACTGTTCCAGTGTCTTTGACGCTGTGAACGTCCAGCGTCTGGACGTTGGTTTCCTTTTGTTTTGTTTTTTTTTTCTTTTTGTTTTTATCAAGTGGGGCCCACATGGGGACGATCCACACCATTCATCATGTTCCCCAGCTCATCAGGAACCCTTAGAGTCCAATATTGGACAGGTGAAAAGGTCTACAAACGTCACGGTGGACCCAAGAAGTTTCAATTGTGGACTTCATTATCTCCACTATTTTCTATGGTGTGGTCCACTTGAGATATGGATCTGCTTCATTTTTGGTGTCCTGCCATAAAATGGGTTGGAGAAACAGACGGACGGTGTGGATTAAATCCATACATCAAGGTGGGTCCCATGAGTGGGGCCCACGGTCAACGCCCAAAAGGGCTTTAGCCCAGGCGCTGCTGGGCAGCAGCGTCCTCTGGACGCTATCTATCCAGCGGCCAACTTCTCCTTTTTTTATTATTATTATAGGTATATGGGGCCCATACATGGATGATCCAATCCATCCCTTTGGTTGCCCATCACAAGGTAGGCCCGAGGAAAGAAAATTAAGGGCAAACGAAAAAAAAAGTGGAGTTTATGTCTCCCGATGCACTCACAATGATGGTTAGACGGTTGGATGGGGTTGGATTGACGATCGGACGGTCCAAATGGTGATCGGGGTCCTCCAAGTTAGGTTCCTCCCTTAATCTCCTCTACTTCTCACACAACTCTCTCTAATCTCTCTTCTAATCTCACTCAAACCTCTCTCCAAATCCTCTCAAATCTCTTTCTTCTCTCTCTCTCTCTCTTAAATCTCTTTCTCTTTCTCTCTCCTTTCTTTGCAAATGAAAAATGAGAAGCCCTCCTCTCCCCTACGTATGCACTTGTATGGGTAGAGAGGAGGGAGCATGGGGTGATGATGGCTAGCATGGGAGAGGGCATGGGAGGCATGGTTTGTGTTGACTTTGGAGGTGAGAGAGGGATGGGGTGGGTATGGTGTGTGTAGACTAGGGTGATGGGAAGGATATGGGTGAGGGTGAGGGTTATTGATTGATTGATTTGACCTATTCTTGGGATTTGTGTAAGTGGGGCCCACGCCACACGTGCGTCGGGTGGCCCGCCTTGGATTGCGTAAATGATTGCAACTTTCACACCGGGTATCGCAATGGAGCGTGCCACGCAACGTTGGAATCGCAGTGCCTACGCGGTCACCGGGGTATGGGTCTTGCGTCGATGCGGTACTAAAATAGGGTCGCGATCAAAGCTCACTAATCTGGTCCATCCGGGACGTACCGGTACTGGAAACTAAGCGTACGGAGGGCAAATCAGGGTACGGGTCTTACACAGGTGGTTACATGATAGGTGTGGTTGTCAACATGTCCTTTAGCTTTAAAAAGCTAATTGACACTCGGCACTCCACTCGAATTGGTTTTCCTTTTGAAGAAGGTTATAGAAAGACCTAAAGATATGGCTGAAATCCTTTATGAACCTTCGATAAAATCCGGCGTATCCAAGAAATGACCGCACATCGCGTATGGTTTTGGGTGGTAGTAGATTAACAATAATGTCAATTTTTGCCCGGTCTACCTCTATGCCATTGGACGAGATGATATGTCAAAGGACTATTCCTCTTTATATCATAAAATGGCACTTCTCCCAATTTACTACAAGGTTCTTCACCTCACACCTAGTCAAGAATGATTTCAAATGATTAAGGCACTCATCGAATGTATAACAAAAACAGAAAAATCATCCATGAATACCTCGAGAAATTCACCCACCATATCTGAGAAAATACTCAACATGCCTCGTTGGAATGTGGCGGGTGCATTACATAGTCCGAATGACATCCTTTGATATGCGAAAGTGCCGAACAGGCATGTAAAGGTGGTCTTCTATTGGTCTTCTGGGGCTATCTCAATTTGGTTGTAGCTGGAATAGCCATCTAGGAAGCAATAATAGGAATCACCCACTAACCTCTGTAAAATTTTATCCATGAATGGGAGAGGGAAGTGGTCTTTCCTAGTGACCATGTTTAGCTTCCGATAATTTATGACATACTCCAACTAGTGGTCACTCTAGTCGATATAAGCTTATTGTTGTCATTCTCTACAATGGTAATATCGGACTTCTTAGGGACAACTTAGGTAGGACTCACCTATTGTCTATCCGAGATGGGGTAGATGATACCCACATCTAGTAGCTTTAACACCTTGCCCTTCACAACCTCCATCATGTTTGGATTTAACCTCCTTTGAGGTTGTCTAGTTGTTTTTGCATTCTCTTCGAGGTGTATATGGTGAGTACATACCGAAGAGTTTATCCCCTTGAGGTCCGCTATTGTCCACCCTATGGCTCCCCTATGTTCTTTAAGTAGCTTAATCAACTTGAGCTCTTGGTCTTTTCCTAGGGGAGAGGATATGACAACCGAAAATGTTTTCTCTTGACCCAAATATACATATTTAAGCTCAGATGGTAATGGTTTATGGTTAAGCTTCGGCGGTTTGATATTTGTTCTCTCCCCTCAAGTGCAAGGCTACGATGTAGTAATAATTCTCAGTAAGACCGAGGTCGATCCACATGGAATTAGGTAAACCAATTCAAATTGTTCCAGCAACTTTGAATTCAATGAATTAAGGATTTTAATTTTATAAACTAACTTAAAACAGTAGTTGTAAAAATCTGTAATTAAAGGGAACTAAGGCTTTCGAGGATCCACTTGTGATAATCCTCATGTGAATTCATTCATCCAAGCATAACACAACTAGAACTGAAGTTCTATCTCTCTTCTAGTTGGAAGATATAGCATTCAAACACAAACAATCTCCACTCAAGTTGAAGAATAAGATTTTAGTTCTAATGAAGCACATATAAGTCGAATATGTAGCCTTCGAAGTAACGACCATGCCAATGGACTATGGTGCGCTCTAGGGTTACTACAATTCGAATCTAATCAATCCAAACATGATAATCTCAGAGAATTGCAAGGAACTCATGTCCGAAGCACATGAACTCTCATAAAACATCTAAAAATATCGACTTTATTCAAACTAGAACTTAAAAATCCAACTTTAAAGTACTTGAATTAGAACAAATCCAACATGATAACTACTCACAAGCTTCACCTCTTAGCCTTAGCTAAGAGGTTCTAGCCGAGCATTATCATGCTTCAACTAGAATTCAAAGAAAAACTAAACAAAAACATGAAAAACTAGAAAAAAACCCTAGTTGGAGGAGTTGCGGTCGCTCCACGATGATCTCCCTTGCTTCTCACGAACTTAGAACTCTTCTAGATACCTTAGCAAGGATGCCAAGGTGTCCTTTCATAGGAAAAATCATGAACCGCCTCAGATTTCTTAAAAACTTACACACTTAGTTGGTCATCAGACGCTGGTCGGGCGCTCGGTCATGTTTTGATCGGGCGCCCGTGTAACAACCCGAGATTTTCGACTCTCGTGTATAACACGACGGCCGAATTCCCAAGTAATTTATGGAATAACTAATTTGTCAAATAATAAAATATAGCATTCAAGCACAATGGCGGAAATAATTATCATCTTATTCTATCAAACTTACTACGTCATCATTAATGTTTAAATAAGGGAACCAACCAATATCCATACTGATTAATTAAAATACAAAACAATGTCTTCTCTTGAAGACTTATTACAATTCCATAAATGTATCAACTACTCAAAAGAAATATTTAATAAATAATAACATCAATTAAGTTTCTCTAACATCGTCATCCGCCATGTGATTGTACGAACATCGAACTCTTTTCCTTAAAAATCGGGTTCAATACCTGGATCTTCACCTACATCATCTAAATTGTGTTTGGGATAGCGTTAAACGCTATCATAGTGGGGAATATTTCCTCCATGACAATCAAGAATAATAATATCGGTACAGAGTAAATGCAAGCAGTATATTATCATTTAATCAGATCAAAACAACCAACTAAAAATCTTTATTAATGCGATGCATGGAATGCATGCTCTGGCTAAGGCACCCTGACTAGAATCACAATACATGAAGTGGGAGATTCCCTGTTACGACTTCATGCTAGCCACTAGTCACCAGAGGTTCTTGGGACGCACAAGCCCATAGTTTTGCCCGACTACGTGGGAAATGGGATGCTCATAGCCCAAATCTACACGTGACAGTGTACGGGAGAAGTAGGACGCTCTAGCCTATTCTCAATTTCGTACAACCACATGGAGCCAAGTGAATGCATGACTTTAGTTTCACCTTTATTTAAGTGTTTTCGCATACAACCAATTTAAATAAAACTCAATGGTCACTATGGGGAGTCGCAAGCAACCCAGCATAGGCCGACAGCATGGGATTAGTGTCCATAACACCAACCTCGGCTCATGAGAATTTGTATACCATTAGTGTTCACTCATTGTCCCGTTTTATGATTTCATCATGTCTCAAAAAGCCAATGTTGTACATCATGACCAAATTCATTAAAATACTCATGTAATGTAAATGGATCCACCAAGTATCATGTAGATGTAAGGATCCCTTGGCAAACATTTATTGCATTCTATTAGCCAAGTCAAGACATGTCTTTCCATCATGGACACCCATCATGGGTTCCATCTTTCTACATCAAGTGATTTTACCAACTTAGGGACAATGGTGTACATTAATGAAATATTCACATAATGATCTTACACACATATTTCATATAACAACATGAAAGCCAATGTTACTTGTAATACATGGACTAAGAAAATAAGGGCATAGATTTCACAAAAATAAATAACACAAATACACATGCTTCTTAGTCAAAAATCTAAAAAAAGGAATCACATCACCATATAATGATATTCATGACAAATCTCACATCAAACTTCATGTTATATGGATAAGTAATTCAAAACAAAACACTTTCACATGCCACAAAAGAAACTTATGATAATTATGATATTATTAATGAAAGGCTTGAAGGAAAATCCTCACCTTATGATGGACTTAGAAGAAGAGGTTGTAGAAGATCCTAGCCGCTGGAAAAATATGAGAAAGAACTCTCTTCTCTTCTCCTCTCTCTCTCTCTCTCTCTCTCTCTCTCTCTCTCTCTCTCTCTCTCTTTCTCTAGGGCATGGAGGCTAGGGTTAGGAGAAGGATTTGGAGGTGCATATTAGAAATATGGAGAGGGATGTGCACGCGAGGTTTTGTGTAACAACTTTTTGAGGATGGGTTTCTCAAATCTCAATATTCGGATGATCTATGATCAATTCCAATCCCTTCATCTTATCAAGCTCGAAGAGTAGAGTCAGAATACGTAAATTTCTTGATGATCCACATTCTAGATTGGCCGATCCTTGAAAATGGCCTAACGGGTGCTAAAATGGGCTAGACCTCAATTAATGGTCTACGCTAGATGATCAGGGCCCAAATTTTGAGAAAATATGTATTCATGATAGGCAAACAATTGTACAAAGTTTAGTGGTTGATTGATGGTGAGAAATGCCTAAATCTGAAATTTCAACTTTTGACGGAAAAGGAAGGGGCTGGCTTTGTGGTTCAACAGTGTAGGATTATAGATTGGGGTTCAAATTTTGTGTAAACTCATAGTCATATGAGTATAATAAGTGGTCCAAATTTGAGAAGCGATTGATGGTGAGAAGTGGGTAAATTGAAAGGTTCAGATTTAAAAAGAGTTGGTAACTCATTAATTTCTAAAACGGGATAACTTCGCGCATAAGAAAGATGCTTATCAAGGTGGGGCACTCAAATCACACTATTGGTCCATGATAAAGACAATCCAAGTCACTCATATGAAGAGAAATATTCGACTACGACTAACCATCTACTTTCCTCACTCGATGGAGATGAAAATCAAGGGTTAAGGGGCTGATTTGACAATTAGACCACTTCTATTATGATTTAAGGGCTGAAATTTGATGTGTATGGTTAATATGTGCCCAAAATCTTAAATCCAGGGTTTTGCGTGAAATTGATCGTCAGAAACTATAATACTTAAAAATGGCATCTTAACTTAAGTTTAACCAATGGCATTTTCGTAATTATCTGAAAAGTGCATGATTTTTGAAATCAGATCTTTCTACGATGTTTATGGGATCATTATAAGAAACTTTTGTAATGGGTCCCCTATCGGATCTCCTACGGATGTCCCGCTATTCGTAAATCAACGGTAAATGTACGATAATTAATAAAAAAATAAATTAAAATGAATTTTCAAAAAATTTCAAATAAATCTCAAAAATCTGGGGCGTTACAGCCCGACTGTGCTTGAATTCGGTCAGCCCGTTTTTGGATGAAATCCCGTTTGAATATCGGGCGCCCGACCAGATGTTGGTCGGGCGCCCGGTCAAGTCCAGAACTGTCCAACGGGTTCAGCATATTTTCTCCCAATTTCGGGTGCCCGATCAGATGTTGGGCTGGCACCCGGTGGCCTTCTGTTATGTATGATAAAATCTTCTTTTCTTCTGGGCGATCCAGGTCTTTCTGACGTGAATCTTCAGGGCTTCTTTTTAGTGTCTTCAGTGTGGTTTCAAAGGACCCTTTTAACAACAAATTCATGACTTCTCTCTTTCATTCCTACATACACAAAACAAGCATTTAGATGGGTCTTTTAAGCATGCAAACTATGCATGTAATGTGATGTAATGGGCTAGAAAATATATAAAATGGAAGCTCAACACACCCCCCAACCAGCTTTTTGCTAGTCCCGAGCAAAACATGCGTGAAACAAGTTCAATCATCCAAAATCCAACTCTCCTTCAGAAAAATGCTTCTACACATTTCAAACAATACAAGTGCAAAAATTAGAGAGACTGGGTGATAGAGGTTGCAACCTTAAACTTTCAAAACATAAAAAGTGTTCATATAGAATTTTCGCTGATTGATTGATAAATAGAAGAAGTTTGAACAAAATTCAACCTAATGTGCATAGTGATTGCTCATCTCATGAGTTTACAAGATCATCTTCTTCATGAATCAACTAAACTATAGATCTCAAGGTGTACAGATCAATAACAAGCCTATGAAAGGAATTTGCCTTACAGTCCTTCCGACGGCTTTCACACTACGTCCCATTTCCAGCTTTGGTTACGGATAGACCATCCCCTGATTGGTAATAGGTAGCCCTTTTCTGAATTTTTCCACCATATTCTCCATCATTCCCATGTTTTCATCCTTCCTTTTCCTTTTTCTTTTACATTAGATAGGATTTATATCTTTCATTATTTTCCCATAGACAAGGATAGACACCCCGCCAGACAAAGTACCCCGGCTTGGTTCCTCAACACCTCAAATCTAAGTCTAGCCAATCCACAAAGTTACATAATCCTTTCAACCTATGAAAATCGTGTAATGTGAATCTAGGTGTAAAAATGTTCAAATTTTCAATCAATCATAAAAATAGGGGAATTCACATATAAAACCATTATATTAAGAGTAGTTTAAGATTTGCGACATTCATCACTTCATATCTCCTTTTCTTATACTCATATCATCCCGAATGCCTCGAAACAAAGTTTTCTAAAAGAGTTTTGAATTTTCAGAAAATTCGAAAAAATTTCAATATATAATGCTCGAAATGTTACAAAACAGTAGATTCATGTAGGAATCTCACCCCCAACCAAATCTTCCATTATCCTCAATGTAAAAGATGTGCAATGAGCAATAACATGAGAGCAATGGTAAAATACAAGAGAGTGAGAATAATAGTACCTGAGCGCGTCGATCATGGAAGTGTACAACTCCGACAACTAAATCCACTAAAGCAGTAAAACTAAGATAGAGAAACAACTAAACCTAATCTACGTAAAGCAATAAAAGTTACCTAACTCATCCTTTTAGAAAGAGGCTCTCCATCAGACTAGGAGATTGATTATCATTATAACATCCAAAAGTACAAAGTTAAGCAAGATCATCAGGTGTTGTAATAGATTTTTCAATAGGAATATGCACCATCCTGCTTTGGAAAGTACATTGGTGACATCAACCAGTCTAACCCATTGAAAATCCTGCTCAAAAATTTCAGCGGGTTCCTCAATAAAATTGTCACATGTACTAGGAAAGGAGAATTGCATTGGTTGGAAATCATTGAATATGGATCTCCTTTCTATCTTGTCTGGGCAAAAATTTATCAAATACTGGGTCATCCTAGAAGTTGTGTTCTTTGGTTTGAGCAACCCAAAGAGATGTGGAGACTTGTATTTCTTCTTCACAAGTTATTATGATCTCCACAAAATCAGATTTCGCTGTTGCTTCCACAATTGATAGATCAGTTTCATATTCCGTTGAAAGAGTCTTTGTGGGCACTAGTGAAGTTTCCTTTAAGGCATTGACAATGTCACGGATCATAGGATCATTCAAATCCTCAAAATATGCTAAACACTCCTCAAGAGTGTAGGAAACTTCAACCTTCTCGGTTACTTGTGTAAGTTGGAAGAGGTCCTCAACCACTACGTTTTCAGAAATTGGCCTCTCTATAGGTAAATCAAGCACCAATTCTTCTAAATCCTGCATAATAAATGTGTTGAACTCAGAAATTGGTGTCTTGTCAAATAAATTTTCAGAAATTGACACTTCCAAGGCCTCATTAATAGTCAAATAAGTTTCATCCTTGGAGTGTGACATGTACATCTCCAATCTTCCAGGTAGATTATATTGGAGAAACTCCCCATCTTTCATGGATTCTATCATGTTTACCTCATGGGGCCCATCATCATCGCCCCAATCCTCAAAGGGATCGAAGCAAAGAACATCTAGAGGATTAAGATTCTGATTTAAAATAAACTCCTCTTCTACAATGGATTCAATGAAGTCTACCTCATGGACATCATCATCATCCCTATGCCTTTTGCCCAAGTGGAACACATTTACCAATGTCATGTTCCTAAAGGACAATTGCATCACCCTATTCCTACAATTTATAATTGCATTTGATGTAGTAAGGAAGGGGTAGCCTAGAATCATCGGTATTTGAGTACTAGCATCCATAACCGGTTGTGTGTCCAAGACGATGAAATCTACTGGGTAGTAGAATTTGTCAACTTGGACCTATTCTCTCGCCTAAAGTGCAAGGCTGCGATGTAGTAATAATCTCGGTAAGACTGAGGTCGATCCACAGGGAAGGAGGTAAACAATTCGAATAATCCTAAACCTAGAATCTTAAGAGGTTTGTGAAATCGGTTTTGAATAGGAAACAGAAAAATCTAATAATGAAAGGGTAACTAGAGCATCAAGGATCAACTTATAGCTCTCCTTTGATGCATAATTCGCAGTGGTTTCTTAATTACTCAACTAGAATTGAAATCAAATCCTATCTAGCCGGATGATAGAGTGGTTATGTTATCAAATCAATTTGTCATATGTGTGATTAATATACATGACTCCCTCAATTCAAGTTAGGACTTGAGCACACTCAATTGCATAGGTCAATCCTAGTTCCAATCGGTTAAGATCATAACCATAATAATCATCAAACCATGTCACAAAGCTTAACTATATCATGATTTGAACTTCATTCAAATCATATATACAATCAACACATAATTCAGAAATTAGAACTAAAAAGGTAGAATGTTGGTTGAAGTTCCCACATGAAATTCCAAGTCTAGAGCGTATTGAATCCGATTCCTTGGAGCGTACAGGTCTAGAACTATGCAAAACAATTAAGAGCCAAAGCAATTCTTCCAAACATCCATGAGTCATCATAAGATTAAGAAAAACTACTTAGAACTTTATTCAAACTTCCTAAAACCATTGTTCTTCAATAAATCTAAATTGAAACCAATAAAACGAATTAATACATCTAGGTAAACTATAAGTTTCACCTCTTAGCTCTAGCTAAGAGGTTAGCTAATGAAAAGCATAAAAACTAAAACTAGAACTAGAAGAAGAAGAAAACTAGTTGTAGGAGGCTAGGAAGCCTCCTAGGTCTTGAATCCTTTGCTCCCCACGTTGCTAGATGAGCTAGGAAGAGGCTGTAGGTGTCCTTTTATATCTTAGAGGCGTCACCGATTTGGAAGAATCACGAAACTACGGAGTCCTCCCGCACTTAGGAAACCCAAAAATCAGAATTAGAAGGTATAACTCGCTGTCTACATGTGGCCGACCGGTCTTGGCCTATCCTTTAACAGTCCAAAGAGTGGACTACCTGTTGGCCGACCGGTCTTGACCAGTCGGGCCTTCTATTTTCTTCATTTTCCTTCTTTCTTTCTTCCTCTTCCTCCTCTCTTTCTTCACCATTCTTTGGCCCACCTTTGATCCTCATCAAAGGATCTTAAATGTGCTCCTTTTGGTCTCCAATTGGGCGAAGTCGTTCCCATTCCTACAATCACAAAACAAGCATTAGATGGGCTTTTTAAACATGAAAACCATGCATATAATGTGATGTAATGGGTTGGCAAATGTATAAATTAAAGGTTCAACAGGACCAACACATCCTCAACTATCCCTCTCGGTACATGGATGGATCTATCAACGAGTTGCAACGTGGTTTTGTTGGGTTTTAATTCACCAAGACCCAATTGCTTGTATACCGAGTACGGGATCAAGTTTACGCTTGCCCCCAAGTCTAGCAATGCACGCTCAATCCGGTAGTCACCAATGATGCATGAAATTGTGGGACTACCGGGATCCTTGAAATTTTTTTTTTTTTTTTTTTTTTTTGGGGGGGGGGGGGGGGCGTCTTTTAAGGGAGAATGACACTCACTTGCTCATTCAAAAGGGCCTTTTGTTGCACATTATATTTGCGTTTGGTTGTGTATAGGTCTTTTAGAAACTTGGCATAAGAGGGGATTTGTTTGATGGCATCAAGCAATGGAATGTTGATCTTGACTTGTCTGAAAATCTCTAAAATATCGTGAGAGTTTGGAAGAGATTTTGGAGCAACCAATCTCGAAGGGAATGGTGCTACGGGCTTGTAAACGCATTCCGTTTCTTGTAGGGCTAAGTTAGATCCGTCCTCGTCCTCAGAATTTATCGGATCATTAGGCTTGTAGCCCTTCACATGAATAGATTTGTCAATTTGCTTACCACTTCTAAGAGTGGTGACGGATTTGGCTTGCTCCATATGTTGGTTGGGGAGATTAGGAATGCTTACTTCATGTACTTGTTTTGGATTGGGCTGAGGTTAGGCCGGAAAGGTCCCTTCCCTAACATTCAAGTGTCCCTTAATCTCATCAACTGAGACTTTAAGCTCCTGGAACATTTGCTGATTTGATTGATTGATTTGCGTTTACCCTTGCATAAACACCTTTAAAGTATCCTCCATTGAGAATTGAGGTGGGGCCATATTTTGCATGGGTGGCCCTCCTTGAGAGTTGGTAGGATTGCCCGTGGGAGCATTCTTCCAACTGAAATTTGGGTGGTTCTTCCAAGTAGAGTTGTACGTGTTACCCACTGGTCCATTGAAAGGCAGTTGATATCCATATGTGGCATTTGCATGTTCTTGTAACACCTCTTGAAACGTAGGAATTGTAGGGCAATCTTGCGTAGCGTGTATATTACTGAAACGAATCCCACACGTGTTCTCAATAGCTTCATTGGACTTTGAAACTCCACTCTTACTAAGTTTCATGGCCTCGATCTTCCTTGTGAGGCTGGCTAGCCTTGCATTCACATCATCTTCCTCCTTAAAGATATAAATCCCTCCTTTCTCTTTTTCTTGAGGAGGCTTGAGATTATTAGATTTGTCCGAGGTATCCCATGATTGGGCATTCTCGGCCAACATATCCAAATAACTCCAAGCTGCATCTGGACTTTTGCTCATAAACTCGTCGTTGCACATCATCTCTACGAATTGGCGCATAATGGAACTTAATCCATTATTGAAGAAGTTTATGATTTGTCAACTTTCATAGGCGTGATGTGGACAAGCAAGTATGAGGTCCTTAAACCTTTCCCAACATTGGAAGAATGATTCACTCTCTTTAACCGAAAAATTCATTATGGCTCTTCGAAGGGTATTCGTTTTATGAGCCAGAAAGAAATTTTTCAAGAATTCTCGGGTCATCTCATTCCATGATCCTATCGAGTGTGGTCTAAGAAAGTGGAGCCAACTCTTGGCTCTTTCTTTCAATGAGAAAGAAAAAAGTTTAAGTTTAATGGCATCTTCTGAAACATTAGTATATTGTAAAGTAGCCACCACTTCTTCAAATTCCTTTAAGTGTAAGTATGGGCTCTCAGAGTCTAGCCCATGGAACTATGGTATGAGTTGAATCACACCTGGCTTTATATCAATGTTTCCCCCAGTTGGTGGTAAAACCATGCACGAGGGTGTAGTTGCACGGGCCGGTTGTAGGTAGTCCCGTAAAGATCTCATTGGAGGAGCATTGTGCACCTCATTCTCTCCTACTCCCTCTTGATTTGCGTTTGTCGTTTGAGTATTGGATTGGGGGGGGGGGGGGGATTCCTTAATGGAATTTGATCCATACTTCCCAAATTTTCACGATGTTCTACAGATTTTCGGACTCGTCTATGAATGGAGAGTGGTCCAACTAAACCACCTTTGGTTTGGAGACAATTGTTGTGGTCACATTCCCAATAGGACATAAACCACACAATTCAAAATCTTAACTAATCCTAAATCCTAAAATCTAAAAATAAAACTGAAACTGAAAGAGTTCAAGTTGGAAGGATAGTACCCGATTTGCTTGAACTAGAAGAACTTCCTATAAAACAAAACAAACATTGTTAGTTCTATAATTTAGAAAAGTTAATCCTAAGAAAATAGTAAAACCTAACTACTTCTACTCTATAGCCACTAAATAAATTTAGAACTGTTTAACCTAGTTTCCCCGGCAACGGCGCCAAAAACTTGTTTGCTCGCCTCAAGTAAAAGGCTGCGATGTAGTAATAATTCTCAGTAAGACAAAGATCGATCCACAGGGAATTAGGTAAACCAATTCAAATTGTTCCAGCAACTTCGAATTCAATGAATTAAGGATTTCAAGTTTATAAACTAACTCAAAACAGTAGTTGTAAAAATCTGTAATTAAAGGCAACTAAGGCTTTCGAGGATCCACTTGTGATAGTCCTCATGTAATTCATTCATCTAAGCATAACACAACTAGAATTGAAGTTCTATCTCTCTTCTAGTTGGAAGATATAACATTCAAACACAAACAATCCCCACTCAAGTGGAAGAATAAGATTCTAGTTCTAAAGAAGCACGTAGAAGTCGAATATGTAGCCTTCGAAGTGATGACCATGCTAATGGACTATGGTGTGCTCTAGGGTTACTACAATTCGAATCTAATCAATCCAAACATGATAATCTCAGAGAAGCACATGAACTCTCATAAAACATCCAAAAATATCGACTTTATTTAAACTGAAACTTAAAAATCCAACTTTAAAGCAAAATACTTGAATTAGACCAATTCTAACATGATAACTACTCACAAGCTTCACCTCTTAGCCTTAGTTAAGAGGTTCTAGCCGAGCATTATCATGCTTCAACTAGAATTTAAAGAAAAACTAAACAAAAAAATGAAAAACTAGAAAAAAGAACCCTAGTTGGAGGAGTTATGGTCGCTCCACGATGATCTCCCTTGCTCCCCACAAACTTAGAACTCTTATAGGATACCTTAGTAAGGATGCCAAGGTGTCCTTTTATAAGAAAAATCACGAATTGCCTAAGATTGCATAAAACTTATGCACTTAGTCGGTCATCAAACGCTGGTCGGGTGCCCGGTCATGTTTTTGTCGGGCGCCCGGCTGTGCTTAAATTCGGTCGGCGCATTTTTGGTGAAATCCCGTTTGAATATTGGGCGGCCGGCCAGATATTGGTCGGGTGCCCGGTTAGGTCCAGAACTGTCCAGCGGGTTCAGCATATTTTCTCCCAATTTCGGGCGCCAGGTCAGACGTTGGGCGAGCGCCCGGTGGCCTTATGTTATGTTCGCTAAAATCTTCTTTTCTTCTGGCAGATCCAGGTCTTTATGATGTGATTCTTCAGGGCTTCTTTTTAGTGTCTTCAGTGTGGTTCCAAAGGACCCTTTTAACAACAAATTCATGACTTCTCTCTTTCATTCCTACATACACAAAACAAGCATTAGATGGGTCTTTTAAGCATGCAAACCATGCATGTAATGTGATGTAATGGGCTAGAAAATGTATAAAATGGAAGCTCAATAGTATTAAACGGTAGAGGCTTTGATGTGGTTGGTGGCAATTTTTCAAAATGGGGCCTCCACCGGCTAGTATCAACTATTGTTTGTCACTACTCAATGCTTGCATAATATCACACAAGATGGGATCTTTAGAATTTTTAAAGTGTACTAAGCATGTCTCCAAAGTTTCAAGTGGTTCAAGTTGGAGGAGCTCCTCTTCTTCAAAGGATTCGAGCATGTTTGCCTCAAAGAGCTCATCATCCTTCTCATTCCTTTACTTTTTGCACATATTGAACACGTTCACCTCTAAGGTCATGTTCCTAAAGGACAATTGCATCACCCCATTTCGGTAATTTATAATAACGTTTGATGTAGCCAAGAACGGGCGGCCTAAAATTATCGGTATTTGAGTGCTAGTATCTATAACCGGTTGTATGTCCAAGACAATAAAATCCACCGGGCAGTAGAGTTTGTCGACTTGGACCAATACATCCTCAACCATCCCTCTCGGTACATGGATGGATCTATCAGCGAGTTGTAATGTGGTTTTGGTGGGTTTTAATTCACCAAGACTCAATTACTCATATACTGAGTATGGGATCAAATTTACGCTTGCCCCTAAATCTAACAATGCACGCTCAATCTAGTAGTCACCAATGATACATGAGATTGTAGGATCCTATGATCCTTATATTTTGGAGGGGTCTTTTAGTTGAGAATGACACTCACTTGCTCATTCAAAAAGGCATTTTATTGCACATTGTATTTGCGTTTGGTTGTATATAAGTCCTTTAGAAACCTGGTATAAGAGGGGATTTGTTTAATGGTGTCAAGCAATGAAATATTGATTTTAACTTTTCTGAAAACCTCTAAAATATCATGAAAGTTTAGGAGAGATTTTGGAGCAACCAATCTCGAAGGGAATAGTGCTATGGGCTTATGAATGCGTTCTGTTTCTTGTAGGGCTAAGCTAGGTCCATCCTTATTTTTAGGAATTACTGGATGACTAGTCTTATCGACCTTCACCGGAATAGATTTGTCCACTTGCTTACCACTTCTAAGAGTGGTGATGGATTTTACTTGCTCCACTTGTTGGTTAGGGAGGTTAGGGTTTCTGATTTCATGTGCTTGTTTAGGATTTGGCTGAGGTTGGGCTGGAAAGGTCCCTTCCTTAATATTTAAGTGTCCCTTAATCTCATCAACCGACACTTTAAGCTCTTGGAACATTTGTTGATTTGATTGATTAATTTACGTTTGCCCTTGCATAAACACCTTTAAAGTGTCCTCTAATGAGAATTGAGGTGGGGCCATGTTTTACATGGGTGGCTCTCCTTGAGAGTTGGTAGGATTGGCTGTGGGACCTTTCCTCCAACTGAAATTTAGAAGGTTTTTCCTAATAGAGTTGTACTTGTTACCTACTGATCCATTAAAAGGTCGTTGATAACCATATCTGGTGTTTGCTTGCTCTTGTAACACCTCTTGAAATGCAGGAATTGTAGGACAATCTTGCGTAGAGTATACATTAGTGGCACAAATTTCGCACATGTTTTTAATAGCTTCCTTGGACTTAGAAACTCCACTTTTACTTAGTTCCATGGCCTCGACTTTTCTTGTGAGGTTGGCTATCCTTGTGTTTACATCATCTTCCTCCTTAAGGATGTAATTCCCTTATTTCTCTTTTTGTTGAGGAGGCTTGAGGTTATTAGACTTGTCTGAGGTATCCCATGATTGGGCATTCTTGGCCAACATGTCTAAGTAACTCCATGCTTCATTTGGATTTTTGCTCATGAACTCGCCATTGCACATCATCTCTACAAATTGGCGCATGTTGGAATTTAATCCATCATAAAAGAAATTTATAATTCACTAACCTTCGTAGCCATGATATGGGCAAGTAAGTAAGAGGTCTTTAAACCTTTCCCAACTTTGAAAGAATGACTCACCCTCTTTACCCAAAAAGTTCATGATAGATTTTCGAAGGGTGCTAGTTTTATGAGCCGGGAAGAAATTTTTCAAGAATTCCCGAGTCATCTCAGTCCATGTCCCTATCAAATGCAGTCTAAGAGAGTGGAGCCAACCTTTGGCTCTTTCTTTCAATGAGAAGGGAAACAATCTAAGTTTGATGACATCCTCCGTCACATTGTTGTATTGCAAAGTAGCAACTACCTCATCAAACTCTTTTAAGTGTAGATTAGGCTCTCAAAATCTAGCCCATGAAACTTAGGTAAAAGTTGAATTACCCCTGGCTTTATATCAATGTTCCCCCCGGTGGTTGGTAGAACCACACATGAGGGTGTAGTCATATGGGCTGGTTGTAAGTAGTCACGTAAAGCTCTTATTGGAGGAGCATTGTGAACATCATTCTCTCCTACTCCCTCTTGATTTGCGTTTGTAGTTGGAGTAGGAGGGGGAGGATTCCTTAATGGTGTTTGAGCCATACTCCCAGAACTTTCACAATGTTCTATGTATTTTCTAACTTGTCTTTGGATAGAAAGTGGTCTAACTAAACCACCCTCGGTTTGAAGATGCTTTGTGTGGTCATGTTAAGCTCTTAAATGTGTATATTCTAACCCCATTTCATCACTAACTATGCATGAAATACATGATTAAAAATCCAACTAATGCATGATTTTGTGGTTGTACGAATGAAAGAGAGAATTCATCGATTGAAGGCTTAGAGACATTGCTTACAAGCATTGAAGATTAAAGGACCAAGCGCTAAAGGGTGGAAGAAAGAAGCAAAGGAGAAAAGGAAGAAGTGCAGAAAATTGCACTGAAGACCGGTCGTCCGACCGGTTGTCCACTGCTTAGACCGGTCGTCAGACGGTAGTTGAATTAAAATCTGGGTTTGAACTTTTAAAAAACTCTCTTGACTGTTTTTGGCCTTTTGCGACCGGTCATCCGACCAGTCGTCCACGAGCTCAGACTGGTCGTCCGATCGGTTGTCTGCGTAACAGAGCTTCTTCTACAAGCTCCAAATTCTACTGCACAAAGCATAATTTTTATAAGATTTCTCGAAGTTTCTTCGCACCTAGGGCTCCAAACCTATAAAAGGACTCCTCTAGCTCGTTTCTAAGACATCCTAGAAGAGAATTACCAAGGTGGGAGGTGGCAGAAGTCAGATCCAGAGTTCTACAACTCCTAGTTTGTTCTTCTAGTTTTATATTTTTCTTAGTTGCTTTCATGTTTCCTTGGATCATGAACGGCTAAACCTCTTAGCTAGGGCTAAGAGGTGAAGCTTGTAGTGAATCTAAGATGTTTTAGTTCGTTTGTTTTGGTTTCAAGTTGGATTTTTAGTGAAGAACAATGGTTTGAAGTTTGAATAAAGTTCTAAGTAGTTTTTCTTAATCTTATGATGGCTCATGGATGTTTAGAAGAATTACTTGAGTTCTTAATTGTTTTGAATGATTCTAGACCTGTACACTCCGAGGAATCGGATTCAATACGCTCTAGACCTTTAATTCTCATGTGGGAACTTCATGCCAAGAGTTCTACTTTTCTGAATTTCTGAATTATATGTGATTGTGTATGTAATTTGAATGAAGTTCAAATCATGATCTAGTTATGCTTTGTGACAGAGTTTAATGATGATTATGATTGTGATCTTAATCTATTGGAACTAGGATTGACCTATACAATTGACTGTGCTCAAGTCCTAACTTGAATTGAGGGAATCAGGTACTTGAATCACACATATGACAGATTGTTTATTTTAACTGCTCTATCATCCGGCTAGATAGGATTTAATTTCGATTCTAGTTGAGTAAGTGAGAAACCACAGCGAATTAAGCATCAAGATTGCTATAAGTGGATCCTTGAACCCCTAGTGCTCTTTATTATTGATTACATTCAGTTTTTCTACAAAATATCTATCTACATTCAATTCCAAAACCTTATTTAGTTAGTTCTCAATTAGAAACCGTTGGAAGTGTTTTGTGAGTTCCTACACAAGTCCCTGTGGATCGACCTCGGTCTTACTGAGATTATAACTACATCGCAACCCTACACTTGGGGAAGCGAACAAGTTTTTGGCACCATTGCCGGGGACTTTGACGTTTTTTCATAAAATTTCTGAAAACAGTTTCTATTTGAGATTTTTAGGAGTCCTTTACTAACTTAGTTTGTCTGATTTGTTTTGTTTTTATAGGAATTCTAGGAGTCAAAGTAGTCACTTTTAATCAGGTTTTTCTAACCTTTTTTCTTTTATTTTTTTGAGATTTGCATGCCACATTGGGTTCGGGATTCTAATAACAGACTCATTAGTGAAGGGGGAATTGTTGAAGGGATTGACAGGGAGCCATGTGCTAAGAAACGTTTAGATTCTTAAAGTTTGTCTGAACGTATGGCTAGAAATCAACCTAACCCTATGGCCAATCAAAATCTGGGCCAAACCGAAACGGGAGAGAATGAGGTTGAGAATGTTCCCCGACCTAGAACACTACGTGATTACTTACAACCTGCAAGAGCGAGCACTCCGTCATGCATAGTTTTTCCAAATAATATAGGGACATAGATCTTAAACTGGGAGTAATCCAACTCCTTCCCAAATTTCATGGACTAGACAGTGAAAGAGCCTATCAACATCTTAAGGAATTTGATGAGGTGATAGCCACAATGCACTTTATAAATGTAATGGATGATGTAGTGAGACTTAAATTATTTTCTTTTTCCCTTAAAGAGAAAGCTAAGGCTTGGCTTCATGCATTAAGGCCAAGATCGATTGGCACATGGACTAAGATGATTAGGGAGTTCATTAAAAAGTTCTTCCCTACTCACAAAACGATCATGTTGAGGCGCCTTATCATGAATTTTGCTCAAAAAGAGGATGAGTCCTTCTTCCAATGTTGGGAGAGGTTCAAAGACTTGTTAAATGCATGTCCACATCATGGCTACGAAATTTGGCGAGTAATAAGCTTTTTCTATAAAGGACTGACTTCACCCATGCGTCAATTCGTAGAGATGATATGTAATGGAGAATTCATGAATAAGGAAGCCAAGGAAGCATGGGACTATTTTGATGAATTGGCTGAGAATGCACAGTCCTGGGATACATCTAAACCAACTAATCCCAAGACAAGCCAACAAAAGGAAAAAAGGAGGAATTTATGTCCTCTCAGAAGAAGATAACATAAGTGCACGTGTAGCTAGCCTCACAAGAAAAGTCGAGGTCATGGAATTGAAGAAAGGAGAGACGATTAACTCAAAGGACGTTGAAATTGTTTGTGGAATTTGTGCCGGAAATCAACATGCAACACAAGATTGTCCCATAATTTCTGCATTCCAGGAAATCTTATAAGAACAATCAAATGCTATAAATAGTTATCAACGGCCATTTAGTGCTCCAAACTCAAACACGTATAAATCTAGTCGGAAGACCCATCCCAACTTCAGTTGGAGGAATGGACCAACTGCAAATGCAAACAACACCCCTCAAGCTCAACCTTTATTAGGTCCATCCTTAGTAATCACACCAAAAGCTACGCTAGAGGAGATGTTGGGTGCATTCGTATCGGTTCAAGCTGAATATAACAAGACTAATTCTCTGAAAATTGATGGGTTCATGCAAGAGCAACTGAAATTCAATAAAAATTCATCTCAAGCCATTAATGACTTGAAAACCTCAATGGCTAGAGTTGAATCTCATCTTAGTGTCAGGAAGAAAGGCACACTTCCTGCCCAACCTCTCCCTAACCTAAGAACCCAATTTGAGATACAAGACCCAAGCTCGTCCTCCCAACATACAGAGCATGTTCAAGCTATCACCACCTTAAGAAGTGGAAAAATAATCAATAAATCTAATCCGGTGAAGGCCCCAAAGCCTAATGATCCAAAAATTTCTAAAGAGGATGATAGCCCGAACAACACTCCACATGAGAAAGAACCGGAAAGGCAATACAAGCCGGTTGCCCCGTTTCCCCAAAGGTTGATTTCACCTAAGCCTTTAGACAAAAACCTGGAAATCTTAGAGGTTTTTAAGCAAGTCAAGATCAACATTCCGTTGTTGGATGCTATAAAACAAATACCATCATATGCCAAATTTATGAAGGAATTGTGTACAGTCAAAAGGAAACACAATGTTCACAACAAAGTACTTTTGACTGAGAGTTTGAGTGCTATTATCAAACAAGAGGTGCCCAAAAAATACAAGGATCCAAGTAGTCCTAACATCTCATGCATCATAGGTGACTACCGGATTAAACAATCCTTACTCGACTTAGGGGCAAGTGTTAACCTCATCCCATACTCAGTTTATGAACAACTTGGGTTAGGTGAATTGAAACCCACCAAAACCACACTCTAACTTGCTGATAGATCTATTCGTATACCGAGGGGGATGATTGAGGATGTGTTGGTTCAAGTCAATAAATTCTACTATCCAGTGGATTTTATAGTGTTGGATACACATCCCGTGATAGGTACCGGTGCTCAAATTCCTGTCATACTAGGCCGCCCTTTTCTAGCTACTTCGAATGCAATTATCAAATGTAGAAACGGGCTTGTACAAATGTCCTTTCGAAATATGACACTTGAGCAGAATATATTTGATTTATGCAAACAACCACGGAAGTTGATGATGGAGTCCATGAAATAAATCTAATTGAATCATTCATGGAAAATACTTCCCCCTTCCCATTCTATTTCGATCCTTTGGAGGCATGTTTGGCCCACTCTCATGAGATTGATGATGACACGATATAAGAGATGGATGCCATTTTGGATGTTATGTAGGTACTTGATAATAAAAGATGGAGAGCATCATTTGAGCCTTTGCCCTTAAATGAGAACAAGCCCTTTCCATCTAATATCAAGGCACTGAAGCTCGACCTAAAACCATTACCCACTGATTTGAAATATGTTTATTTAGGTCGAGATGAGATGTATCCGGTGGTGATTTCTTCCCACTTGGATAAGGAATAAGAGAGTAGGCTAATAACTACTCTAATAGAGCATAAGAGCACCATCGGATGGTCAATTGCAATCTCAAAGGCATAGACCCACTGATTTGTACTCATTGCATACACCTTGAGGAAAATGCTAAGACATCTAGGCAACCACAAAGATGCCTCAATCCAAACATGAAGGAGGTGGTTAAGGCCGAAGTGGTGAAACTATTGGATGTGGGTATCATTTACCCAATATCCGATAGTCAATGGGTGAGTCCAACTCAGGTGGTGCCTAAGAAATCCGGAATAACCATTGTTCGCTTCCCCAAGTGTATGGTTGCGATGTAGTAGTAATCTCAGTAAGACCGAGGTCGATCTACAGGGAATTGTGTAGGAACTCAAAAATACTTCCAATGGCTTCTTATTAAGAACTAACTAAACAGAATTTTGAATTTAAATGTAGATAGATATTTTGAACTAAAACTGAATGTAATCAATAATAAAAAGCACTAGGGGTTCAAGGATCCACTTGTAGCAATCCTTGATGCTTAATTTGCTGTGGTTTCTCACTTACTCAACTAAAATCGAAATTAAATCCTATCTAGCCGGATGATAGAGCAGTTAAAACAAACAATCTGTCATATGTGTGATTCAAGTACATGATTCCCTCAATTCAAGTTAGGACTTGAGCATAGTCAATTGTATAGGTCAATCCTAGTTCCAATAGATTAAGATCACAATCATAATCATCATTGAACTCTGTCACAAAGCATAACTTGATCATGATTTGAACTCCATTCAAATCACTTACAAAATCACACATATTTCATAAATTCAGAAAAGTAGAACACTTGGCATGAAGTTCCCACATGAGAATCAAAGGTCTAGAGAGTATTGAATCTAATTCCTCGGAGCGTATAGGTCTAGAATCATTCAAAACAATTAAGAACTCAAGCAATTTTTCTAAACATCCATGAGCCATCATAAGATTAAGAAAAACTACTTAGAACTTTATTTAAACTTCAAATCATTGTTCTTCACTAATAATCCAACTTGAAACCAAAACAAACAAATTGAAACATCTTAAATTCACTACAAGCTTCACCTTTCAGCCCTAGCTAAGAGGTTTAGCCGTTCATGATCCAAGGAAACATGAAAGCTACTAAGAAAAATATAAAACTAGAAAAACAAACTAGAAGGAGTTGGAGAACTCCAGATCCGACTTCCGCCGCCTCCCACCATGGTATTCTCTTCTATGATACCTTAAGAACGAGCTAGAAGAGTCCTTTGGAGCCTTAGGTGCGAAGAAACTTCAAGAAATCCCATAAGAATAGCGTTTTGCGTAGCAATATTCGGAGCTTGTAGAAGAAGCTCTGTTACGCAACTGACCGGTCGCTCGACCGGTCGTAAAAGGTCAAAAACAGACCAGAGAGTTTTCTGCTCAAAATTTAATTCAACGACCGGTCGGACGACCGGTCTGAGTAGTGGACGACTAGTCGGATGATCGGTCGTAAATGGTCCAGCAAGGTTTGGTAGCAGAGTCTTCCTGTTGAGTGTCTGCACCGGTCAAAGAACCGGTCCTGGGCTATGGACGACCAGTCTTCAGTACAAATTTCTGCCTTCTTTCTTCTCTCCTTTTCTTTCTTTCTTCCACCTTCTGGCACTTGGTCTTTTGATCTTCAATGCTTGTAAACAGTGTCTCTAGGCCTCTAATTGATGAATTCTCTCTCTCATTCCTAAAACCACAAAACCATGCATTAGTTGGGTCTTTAATCATGTATTTTAAGCATCGTTAGTAATAAAATATGGTTAGGATGTACACATTTAAGAGCTTAACACCCCCCCCCCCCCCCCCCAACCAGCATTTTGCTAGTCCCGAGCAAAACATGCGTGAAACAAGTTTCATTCTCTAAAACTCAACTCTCCTTTAGAAATTATGCTTCTATACACTCTAAGACATGCGAGTGTAAAACTCGAATAAAACTAAGTGATAGAGGTTGAAACCTTAAACTTTCAAGAACATAACAAGTACTCATATGGATTCCCCGCTGATTGATTGATAAATAGAACGATTCAAACAAGTTAACCTAGTGTGTTCGGTGAATGCTCATCTCATTGATTTTCAGGATTACCTTCTTTATAAATCAGCTAAAATATGGATTTAAGGTGTATAGATCAACAACAAGCCTATGACAGGAATTTGCCTTACCGTCCTTCCGACGGCTTTCACACTACTTCCCATTTCCAGCTTTGGTTACGGGTAGACCATCCCCCAGTTGGTAATAGGTAGCCCTTTTCGAAATTTTCCACCATATTTTCAATCATTCCCATATTTTCATCCTTCCTTTCCTTTTCACACACATTAGATAGGATTTTTAGAAATCCATATCTTTCGTTATTTTCCCATGGACAAGGATGGACAAAGTACCCCGGCTTGGTTCCTCAACACCTCAAATCCAAACCTAGCTAATCCACAAATCTAATACTCCTTTCAAAACATGAGAATCGTGTAAAGTGAACTAGGTGTAAAAGTGTTTCAATTTTTCTATCAATCAAATCAATAGGGGAATCTATTTAGAAAATCATCATGTTACAAGTCCTTTAAGAGTATCAAAATCATCTCACTACATCTTTCTTCCTTTCATACCTACGACATCCCAAGTGCATATAAATGCAGTTTTCAAAAGGAGTTTTGAATTTTAAAAAAAAATGAAAAATTTCTACATAATTGCTCAAAATTTTACAAAACACTAGATTCATCCTAGTGATCCCACACCTCCAAGCAATTCTTGCATTGCCCTTAATGTAAAAGATGTGCAAGAAGCAAAACATGAGAGCAAAAATAAAGGGAGTGAGGAATGATAGTACCAGAGAGAACAAAAACTGAAATTCTACCTCCTTCAAACAAACCTATGAAAAATCAAACCAAGAGCAGCAAAATCCAAATCCTAATTACTCTATACCTCCATCAGACTAGGAGATCAAATATCTTGATACACAGGATCAGTCAGATGTATGGACACACCTTCTGAAGAAAAATTCTCAAAGAACGGTTTTAATCACTGATCATTTGCTTTAAAGACATTACCGTTCCTTGGATTCAACAACTCGACAGTCCCATATGCATAAAAAATTTTTACAATGAAGGGACCAGTCCATCGAGACCTCAATTTTCCCAAAAATAAATGTAATCGAGAATTATACATAAGGACTTTTTTATTGATCGTGAAGGTCTTACGAAGGATGTTCTTATCATGGAACACATTCGTCTTATCCTTGTAAATTCTCGCATTTTCATATGCCTCGTTCTGGAGTTCCGCAAGTCCATTCAATTGAAGTTTGCGCAATGAGCTTGCTTTGTCAGAATCAAAATTTATCTTCTTTATCACCCAATATGCCCTATGTTCGAACTCCACGGGCAAGTGACAAGCTTTCCCATAGACAAGTCTCTAGGGAGACATTCCAATTGGGGTCTTGAAAGCAGTACGGTAAGCCTAGAGTGAATCGATAAGTCGAAACGACCAATCTTTGCGATCGGTGTTTACTGTTTTCTCTAAAATATGTTTAATTTTCCTGTTAGATATCTCAGCTTGTCCACTTTTTTATGGGTGATAGGGTGTGCTCACTTTGTGATTTATGCCATATTTCTTCATTAAAGTTTCAAAAGGGCGATTACAAAAATGAGACCCTCCATCACTTATAATGACTCGAGGTGTTTCAAACCAGGAAAGGATATTTTTTTTAAAGAAACGAATGACTGTTTTATGGTCATTATTCCAGCATGGAATCACCTCGACCCATTTTGAAACATAATCGACGGCAAGTAAAATATATAAATTTTCGAAAGAAGATGGGAATGGACCTATGAAATCGATGCCCCAACAATAAAAAATTTCGATTGGTAAGATGGGATTGAGTGGCATCATATTGCTACGGGATATTCCTCCCAATTTTTAACAAGGCTCACATGTTTTACAAAACTCATGGGTATCTTTGAACATAGTGGGCCAATAAAACCCACATTGCAGAATTTTGGTTGTGGTCTTCTTAGCCGAAAAGTGGCCACCACATGCCTGAGAATGACAAAAGGAGATGATACTGTGTTGCTCATCATCCGGCACACATCTCCTTATAATTTGATAGGGACAATACTTGAATAAGTATGGGTCGTCCTATAGGAATTTTCTCACTTCGTTGAAGAACTTATCCTTATCTTACTTTTTCTAATGTGTCGGAATTGTACCTGTAACAAGATAATTAGCAATGTCCACATACCACGAAACTTGGGAGATTTTAAAAAGTTGTTCATCAAGGAACATGTCATTGATTGCGGTCATCTCAGGGGAATTGGTGAGAACAAATCTAGATAGATGGTCGGCCACTACGCTCTTTACTTCTTTCTTATCACGTATTTCTATGTCAAATTCTTGGAGTAGGAGGATCCATCTCAACAAGCGTGGCTTAGTAGCCTTCTTAGAGAGAAGGTACTTAAGCGCGGCATGGTCGGTGAATATGATAATCTTGAATCCGATTAAGTAGGACCTAAATTTGTTTAAAGTAAAAACTACGGTCAAAAGTTCTTTTTTTGTAGTAGTGTAGTTAGCTTGAGCTGAGTTTAAGGTTCTACATGCATAGTAGATGACGCATGGCTTTTTCTCTATTCTCTGGCCTAATACAGCCCCAATAGCATAGTTGCTCGCATCACACATAATTTCAAAAGGAAGGCTCAAATCAGGTGGTTGCATTATGAGAGCACATGTCAATATACATTTTAAGTTTATCAAAAGCATTTTGACAATCTTCATTCCACTCGAATGAGTTTTCCTTTTAAAGTAGGTTACATAAAGAACGAGAGAGTGAACTAAAGTCCTTTATGAACCGTCTATAGAATCCGGCATGTCCCAAAAAGGACCGCACATCTCGTACACTCTTGGGTGGTGGAAGCTTAGAGATAAGATCGATTTTAGCTTTGTCCACCTCAATTCCATTTTGTGAGATGATGTGACCGAGGACTATTCCCTTTTGAACCATGAAGCGACTTTCTCCCAATTCAACACGAGGTTCTTTTCTTCACATCTTTTCAACACAGTTTTTAATTGCATAAGGCACTCATCAAAGTTACAACTGTTGAACCTCCAATTTATACATTGCATTGCCCATTACATCGCATTATATGCATGGTTTGCATGTTTAAAAGGTCCATCTAATGCATGTTTTGTGATTGTAGGAATGAGAGAGGACTTCACCCAATTTGACACTAACAAGAGCCATTTGAAGCTATTGGATGAAGATTGAAGAAGGATCAAAGGAAGTAGAAGAGAGGATAAGAAAAGAAGAAATAAGCCAAAGGAGAAAACAGGGAAAAGTAGCTAAGACCGGTCGTCTGACCGGTCGTTCACAGCTAGGACCGGTCATCCGACCGGTCTGACTGTTCACAAAAGAAGATCATTATGCAAAAAGGCTACTGGACCATTCACGACCGGTCGTGTGACAGGTCGTCCACTGTTCAGACCGGTCGTGCGACCGATCCTTGGATTAAAATTTGAGTTTCGAAATTTTGAAAACTCTCTGGACTGTTTTCGCTCTTTTGAGACTGGTCGTGCGACCGGTCACCCGGGAGCTCAGACCGGTCATGCGACCGGTCATCCGCGTAACAGAGCTTCTCCATGAAGCTCCAATTTTCTCTGCGCAGTTCGGAATTTCTTGCGCAATATGGAACCTTCCGTGCTATACTATAAAAGGACACCTAAGGCTTCTTCCTAGGACATCATAGAAGGCAAGGACGTGGGAAGCAAGGAATTCAAGTCCTAGGAGGCTACCTAGCCTCCTACAGCTAGTTTTTCTTCCTTTTCTTAGTTCTAGTTCTAGTTTTAATATGTTTTTTCTTAGTTAACCTCTTAGGTAGAGCTAGAGGTGAAATTTGTAGTTGGTTTCAATGCTTTAATTCTTTTATTTCAAGTACCCTTTTCTTAATTTTGGATTTTGAACTTCTAGTTTGAATAAAGTTTAGATTTTTAGATGAATTGTGAGAGTTTGTGTACTCCGGACATGAGTTCCTTACAATTCTCTGAGATTACCATGATTGGGTTGTTTGAATTCGAATTGTAGTAACCCTTGAGCATGCCATAGTCTCTTGGCATGCCTGTTACTTCGAAGGCTACAAGTTCAAATTCTATGTACTTCATTAGAATTAGAAATCTGATTTCTAGATTTAAGTGGGATTGTTTGTGCTTGAATGTTATATCCTCCAATTAGATGAGAGATAGGACTTTGATTCTAATTGTGTTGTACTTGGATGAATGGATTGGCATTGGACTACTACAAGTGGATCATTGATGCTCTAGTTCTTCTTATTTTCATATTTTCCTATTTCGTGTGAAAAACTACTTTCTTAAACTTCTTAGATTCTAGTTATTAGAGTACTTGAAATTATTTACCTCTTTCCCTGTGGATCGACCTTGGTCTTACCGAGATTTATTACTACATCGCAGCCTTACACTTGAGGCGAGTGAACAAGTTTTTGCCGCCGTTGTCGGGGAATTTAGATAACGGTTTTTAAATTGTTTTAGTAGCTGTAGAAGTAGAATTAGATAGGGTTTTTCTGATTTCTTAGAACTAATCAAAATTGTTTATTTTGTAGGATTTCTTCCAGTTCAACCACATCGGGTAATATCCTTTTAACTTAGCTTTTTACAGATTTTTAATTTCCAGATTAATTTCAGATTTCTAGGATTTAGGATTAGCTTAGTTTTTAGTTGGGTGGTTTATGTCCCGTTGGGAACGTGACCACTCCAATCGTCTCCAATCCGAAGGTGGTTTAGTTGGACCATTGTCAGTCCATAGACGAGTACGGAATTACCAAGAACATTGTGAAAGTTTGGGGAGTATGGATTAAACACATTTAAGGAATCCTCCCCCTCCTACTCCAACTACAAACGCAAATTAAGAGGGAGTAGGAGAGAATGAGGTACATAATGTCCCTCCTAATGAGATCACTACGGGATTACCTACAACCAGCCCGTGCAATTACACCTTCTTGTGTGGTTCTACCACCAAACGGGGGAAACATTGACATAAAGCCGGGTGTAATTCAACTTATACCAAAGTTCCATGGGCTAGACTCTGACAGCCCATATCTGCACTTGAAAGAATTCGAAGAAGTGGTGGCTACCTTGCAATACACCAATGTTTCTGAGGATACCATTAAGCTTAAACTCTTTCCCTTTTCATTAAAAGAAAGAGCCAAAAATTGGCTTCACTCTCTTAGACCACATTCGATTGGGTCATGGAATGAGATGACCTGGGAATTCTTGAAAAAGTTCTTCCCGGCTCATAAAACGAACACCCTTCGAAGAGCCATAATGAATTTTCAGCTAAAGAGGGTGAATCTTTCTTCCAATGTTGGGAGAGATTTAAGGACCTCCTACTTGCTTGCCCACATCATGACTACGAGAGTTGGCGAATTATAAACTTTTTCAACGATGGATTAAGTTCCAATATGTGCTAATTTGTAGAGATGATGTGCAATGACGAGTTTATGAGCAAAAATCCAGATGAGGCTTGGAGTTATTTGGACATATTGGCTGAAAATGCCCAATCTTGGAATGATGCCGTTTGGACTATGCAATGCCCCTACCACTTTTCAGCGTTGTATGTTGAGTATTTTTTCTGATATGGTGGGGACGATTCTCGAAGTCTTCATGGGCGATTTCTCTGTATTTGGTTGTAACTTTGATGAGTGCCTTATATACTTAAAAACTATTTTGAAAAGATGTGAAGAAAAGAACCTCATGTTGAATTGGGAGAAATGTCACTTCATGGTTCAAAAGGGAATAGTACTTGGTCACATTATCTCACAAAATGGAATTGTGGTGGATAAAGCTAAAATCAATCTTATCTCTAACCTTTCACCACCCAAGAGCGTATGAGATGTGCTGTCCTTTTTGGGACACGCCGGATTCAATAGACAGTTCATAAATGACTTTAGTTCACTCTCTCGTCCTTTATGTAACCTCCTTCAAAAGGAAAACTAATTCGAGTGGAATAAAGATTGTCAAAATGCCTTTGACAAGCTTAAAGGTATGTTGACATGTGCTCCTATAATGCAACCACCTGATTGGAGCCTTCCTTTTGAAATTATGTGTGATGCGAGCGACTACGCTATTGGGGCTGTGTTAGGCCAGAGAAAAGAGAAAAAGCCATGCGTCATTTACTATGCAAGTAGAACCTTAAACTCGGCTCAAGCTAACTACACTACTAAAGAAAAAGAACTTTTGGCCATAGTTTTTTCTTTCAACAAGTTTAGGTCCTACTTGATCGGATCCAAGATTATCATATTCGCTGACCATGCCGTGCTTAAGTACCTTCTCTCTAAGAAGGATGCTAAGCCATGCTTGTTAAGATGGATCCTCCTACTCCAAGAATTTGACATAGAAATACAAGATAAGAAAGGAATAGAAAACGTAGTGGTTGACCATCTATCTAGACTTGTTCTCACCTATTCCCCTGAGACGACCGCGATCAATGACATGTTCCCTGATGAACAACTTTTTAAAATCTCCCAATTGCCATGGACATTGCTAACTATCTTGCTATAGGTACAATTCCAACACACTGGAACAAGCAAGATAAGGATAAGTTTTTCAACGAGGTGAGAAAATTCTTGTGGGACGATCCGTACTTATTCAAGTATTGTCTCGATCAATTATAAGGAGATAGATGTGTGCCGGATGATGAGCAACACAGTATCATCTCCTTTTGTCAATCTCAGGCGTGTGTTGGCCACTTTTCAGCTAAGAAGACTGCAGCAAAAATTCTACAATGTGGGTTTTATTGGCCCACCATGTTTAAAGATACCCATGAGTTTTGTAAAATGTGTGAGCCTTATTAGAAATTAGGAGGAATATCCCATAGAAATATGATGCCACTCAATCCCATCTTACCAATAAAATTTTTTTATTGTTGGGGCATCGATTTCATGGGCCCATTCCCATCTTCTTTTGAAAACTTATATATTTTGCTTGCTGTTGATTATGTTTTAAAATGAGTCGAGGCGATTCTATGCCAGAACAATGACCATAAAATAGTTATTCGTTTCTTAAAAAAAAATATCATTTCTCGGTTTGGAACACATCGAGTCATTATAAGTGATGGAGGATCTCATTTTTTAACCGCCTGTTTGAAGCTTTAATGAAGAAATATGGCGTAAATCACAAGGTGAGCACTCCCTATTACCCACAAATAAGTGGACAAGCTGAGATATCCAACAAGAAAATTAAACATATTTTGGAAAAAACAGTGACCCCCGATCGCAAAGATTGGTCGCTTCGACTTACCGATGCACTCTGGGCTTATTGTACCGCTTTCAAGCACCCATTGGAATGTCTCCCTATAGTCTATGGGAAATCTTGTCACTTGCCCGTGGAGTTAGAACATTGGGCATATTGGGTGATAAAGAAGATGAATTTTGATTCTAACAAAGCAAGCTCGTTGCGCAAACTTCAATTGAATGAACTTGCGGAACTCTGGAACGAAGCATAAGAAAATGCGAGAATTTACAAGGACAAAACGAAGGTGTTCCATGATAAGAACATCTTTCGTAAGACCATCACGATTAATCAAAAGGTCGTTATGTATAATTCTCGGCTACATTTATTTCCGGAGAAATTGAAGTCTCGATGGACAGATCCTTTCATTGTGAAAACTATTTATCCATATGGGACTGTTGAGTTGTTTTATCCAAAGAATGGTAATATCTTTAAAGAAAATGGTCAGTGATTAAAGCCGTTCTTTGAGAATTTTCCTTCAGAAGGTATTCCATACCTCTAACTGATCCTATGTATCAGGATATTTGATCTCCTAGTCTGATGGAGGTATAGAGTAGTTAGGATCAGGATTTTGTTGCTTTTGGTTTGCTTTTTCATAGGTTTGTTAGAAGGAGGTAGAATTTCAGTTTTTGTTCTCTCAGGTGCTTTTATTCCTCACTGCCTTTATTTTATAATTACTCTCATGTTTTTCTTTTGAATATCTTTTACATTGAGGACAATGTAAGATTTGGTTGGGGGTGTGAGATCACTAGGATGAATCTAGTGTTTTGTAACATCTCGAGCAATATGAAGAACATTTTTCAGATTTTTTTTTACAAATTCAAAACTCCATTAGAAAGCTTTGTTACTATGCATTCAGGACGGTGTAAGTATAAGAAAAGGAGAGGCAAAGTGAGTGAAGTTGAATATCTTGAACGATCTCTAAGATACTAGTTTTATATGCGAATTCCCCTATTTTTATGATTGATAGAAATTTTGAAAACTTTTTCACCTAGTTTACTTCACACGATTCTCATGTTTTGAAAGGATTATTAGAATTGTGGATTAGCTAGGTTTGGGATTTGAGGTGTTGAGGAACCAAGCTGGGGTACTTTGTCCATCCTTGTCCATGGGAAAATAACAAAAGATATGAATTTCTAAAAATCCTATCTAATGTGTGTGAAAAGGAAAGGAATGATAAAAATATGGGAATGATTGAAAATATGGTGGAAAATTCCTGAAAAAGGGCTACCTATTACCAACCGGGGGATGGTCTACCCGTAACCAAAGCCGAAAATGGGACGTAGTGTGAAAGCCATCAGAAGGACGGTAAGGCAAATTCCTGTTGAAGGCTTGTTGTTGATCTGTACACCGTTAAATCCATACCTTAATTAATTCACGAAGAAGGTAACCTCGAAAATCCATGAGATGAGCATTCACTGAGCACATTAGATTAAATTGTTTGGACTTTTCTATTTATCAATCAATCAGCGGGAATTTCATATGAATACTTGTTATGTTCTGGAAAGTTTAAGGTTTCAACCTCTATCACTTAGTTTTTTTCGATTTTTACACTTGCATGTCTTAGAGTGTATAGAAGTATAGTTTCTGAAGGAGAGTTGAGTTTTGAAGAATGAAATTTGTTTCACGCATGTTTTGCTTCGGACTAGCAAAATGTTGGTTGGGGTGTGTGTTAAGCTCTTAAATGTATATTCTAACCCCATTTCATCACTAACTATGCTTGAAATACATGATTAAAGACCCAACTAATACATGGTTTTATGGTTATAGGAATGAAAGAGAGAATTCATCAATTGAAAGCTTAGAGACGCTGCTTACAAGCATTGGAGATCAAAGGACCAAGCGCCAAAGGGAGGAAGAAAGAAGCAAAGGAGAAAAGGAAGAAGTGCAGAAAATTGCACTGAAGACTGGTCGTCCCGTTGGTCGTCCATAGCCCAGGACCGGTTGTCCGACCGGTCCGAACACTCAATAGGAGGACCCTGTTGCCAAACCTTGCTGGACCAATCACGACCGGTTGTCCACTGCTCAGACCGGCCGTTGAATTAAAATCTGGGTTCAAATTTCCAGAAAACTCTCTGGACTGTTTTTGGCCTTTTGCGACCGGTCGTCCGACCGGTCATCCACGAGCTCAGACCGGTAGTCCGACCGGTTGTCTGCGTAACAGAGCTTCTTCTACAAGCTTTGAATTCTACTGCGCAAAGCACAATTTTTGTGGGATTTCTCGAAGTTTCTTCGCACCTAGGGCTTCAAACCTATAAAAGGACTCCTCTAGCTCGTTCCTAAGGCATCCTAGAAGAGAATTACCACGGTGGGAAGCGGCGGAAGTCGGATCCGAAGTTCTACAACTCCTCCTAATTTGTTCTTCTAGTTTTATATTTTTCGTAATTGCTTTCATGTTTCCTTGGATCATGAATGGCTAAACCTCTTAGCTAGGGCTAAGAGGTGAAGCTTGAAGTGAATCTAAGATGTTTTAGTTCATTTGTTTTGGTTTCAAGTTGGACTTTTAGTGAAGAACAATGGTTTGAAGTTTGAATAAAGTTCTAAGTAGTTTTTCTTAATCTTATGATGGCTCATGGATGTTTAGAAGAATTGCTTGAGTTCTTAATTGTTTTGAATGATTCTAGACCTGTACGCTCCAAGGAAATGGATTCAATACGCTCTAGACCTTTAATTCTCATGTGGAAACTTCATGCCAAGAGTTCGGCTTTTTTGAATTTCTGAATTATGTGTAATTCTGTATGTGATTTGAATGAAGTTCAAATCATGATCTAGTTATGCTTTGTGATAAAGTTTAATGATGATTATGATTGTGATCTTAATCTATTAGAACTAGGATTGACCTATGCAATTGAGTGTGCTTAAGTCCTAACTTGAATTGAGGGAATCGGGTACTTGAATCACACATATGATAGATTGTTTGTTTTAACTGCTCTATCATCCGGCTAGATAAGATTTAATTTCTATTCTAGTTGAGTAAGTGAGAAACCATAGCGAAGTAAGCATCAAGGATTGCTATAAGTGGATCCTTGAACCCCTAATGCTCTTTATTATTGATTACATTCGGTTTTAGTACAAAATATCTATCTACATTCAATTCCAAAACCCTGTTTAGTTAGTTCTCAATTAGAAACCATTGGAAGTGTTTTGTGAGTTCCTACACAAGTCACTATGGATCGACCTCAGTCTTACCGGGATTATTACTACATCGCAACCCTACACTTAGGGCAGTGAACAAGTCACGTTCCCAACGGGACATAAACCACACAAACAAAATCTAAATCTAAATCCTAGATCCTATAAACCAAAATCTGTAGAAACTAACAATTGTAAAACTGGAATAGAAAAATGTTATGTTAAAAGGATATTACCAGATGTGCTTGAACTAGAAGAAATACCTACAAAATAAAACAAATTTTTAGTTCTAGAAAATAAGAAGAACTAGTCTTAAGAAAACAGTAAAACCTAACTAATTCTATAACTACTAAAATAATTTAGAACCGTTTACCCAATTCCCCAGCAACGGCGCTAAAAACTTATTCGCTCGCCTCAAGTGTAAGGCTACGATGTAATAATAATTCTCGGTAAGACCGAGGTCGATCCACAGGGAATTAGGGTAAATAAACTCAAACCATCCTAATAGCTTCAATCTTAGCAAATTTAGAATTCAGCTTTCAAAAATTAAGTAAAATAGTAACTTTAAGAAAAATTTGATAATTAATGAAACTAAGGATCCCTGTGGATTCATTCATCCAAGCATAAACACAACTAAATTCGAAGTTCTATATATCATCTAGTTGGAAAATATAGCATTCAATCACAAACAATCCCACTTAAGTTAGAAAATCATATTTTAGTTCTAATGAAGCACATAGAATTCAAACTTATAGCCTTCGAAGTAACAAGCAATGCCAAGAGACTATGGAATGCTCTAGGGTTACTATAATTCTAATTAACCAATCCAAACATGGCAATCTCAGAGAATTGCAAGGAACTCATGTCCGAAGTACATGAACTCTCATAAAATATCTAAAAATACCAATCTTATTCAAATTAGAACTTAAAAATCCAAACATTAAGTAAAGGTACTTGAATTAAACAAATCCTACATTAGAACTAACTACAAGCTTCACCTCTTATCCCTAGCTAAGAGGTTTTAGCTGAGTATCATCATACTTCAATTAGAAACAATGAAAAACTACTAAAAGCATAAAAAATTGGAATTGGAGGAGTTGCAGACGTTCCACGATGATCCCTTCACCTCCCACAACTTCCCCAAGCCTTCTCTGATGACTTTAGATCAAAACCTAGGTGTCCTTTTATAACATCGAAGCTCCACTGCCTCAGAATCTTCCAGAATTGCGTAAGAGATTACGCAACACATGAGATTTCAGAGCTTCTTGGAGAAGTTGCTTGTTCACTCGCCTCAAGTGCAAGGCTGCGATGTAGTAATAATTCTCGGTAAGACCGAGGTTGATCCACAGGGAACTAGGTAAATAGTTCTAAACTATTCCAGTAACTTGGATTTGAGTGATTTGAAATTTCAATTATGAAAACTAGACTAAACAGTAACTTAAGAAAATCTGAGAATAATAGAGAAAACTAAGGCATTAAGGATCCACTTGTAGCAATTCATGTTAATTCATTCATTCAAGCATGAACACAACTAGATTTGAAGTTCTATCTCTTATCTAGTTGGAAGATAAAGCATTAAAGAACAAACAATCCCACTTAAGTCAGAAAATTAACCTCTAGTTCTAATCAAGCATGTAGCATTCAAAATTATAGCCTTCAGAGTAACAGCCATGCCTATAGACTACGGCATGCTCATGGGTTACCATAATTCAAATCTAATCAAGCCAAACATGATAATATTAGAGAATTGTAAGAAATCCATGTCCAAAGTACATGAACTCTCATAAAACTTCTAAAAATATCAACTTTATTCAAACTAGAACATTCAAAATCCAAACTTAAAGTAAAGGTACTTGAATTAAAATGAATTAAACATGAAATTGGCTATAAGCTTCACCTCTAAGCCCTAGCTGAGAGGTTCTAGCCGAGCATTGTCATACTACAACTAGAATAAAAAAGAGAAACTAAATAAAAGCATGAAAAACTAGAAAAACCGAAATCAGTGGAGTTGCAGATGCTCCACAGTACTCTCCTTCACTTCCCATGACCTCCAATCTCTTCTAGGATGATTTTAGACGAGGCCCTATGTGCTCTTTTATAGATTGGTGCAAAAGATTTTAGATTGCGCAAGAAATCACGTAATTACGCAAAGAAAATCGGAACTTGTAGGACAAGCTCTGTTACTCTGTCGACCGGTCTGAGCCCATGGATGACCGGTCGGACGACCGATCATAAATCGTCAAAAATAGTCCAGCGAGGTTTTTAAAATTTTTATCCTCCCCTGTTGAGTGCTTGACCGGTCTGAGTAATGGTCGACAGGTCTGATGACCAGTCGTTCTTAGTCCAGTGAGTTTTACAACATGGTGGGGTCTTTGTTGAAGTGCCGACCGGTCATGTGCCTTGGCCAACCGGTCTACTGACCGATCTATAGTGCTATCTTTTCTGCACTTCTTCTTTGTTCATTCTCTTTCTCCCTTGCTTCTTTCTTACATCCCTTGGCACTTGGTCCTTCGATCTTCAATGTGTGCAAAGTGCTCTTTTTAACATTGTATTGGTAAAGTCTCTATCTCATTCCTACAATCACAAAACATGCATTAGAGTAGTCTTTTAAACATGCAAACCATGCATAATATGTGATGAATTGGGGTTAGAATATGCACAATTCAGAGCTCAACACTGCTGGAAAAATTGATTTTTTTGAAGAATTGTACATGGCCAACTGGTCAAGACCGGTTGAAGGTGGTTGGCTGACCGGTTCTGGGCTTGGTCCAACAAGCTCTAGCACTTGCTGGAGTTAATGTGCAGAGGGTGACTGACCGGTCTTGACCGGTCTAACACGTTAAAATGCTGAGTTTTTACTTCTTCCCTCTCTCTTCTTTACTTGCTTCTTCTTTCTTCTTTGACCCACCTTCAACCATCATCAAATAGCTTCCAAACATGTCCTTTTAGCCATCAAATAGGTGAAGTCTCCCTCTCATTCCTACAATCACAAAACATGCATTAGATGTGTACTTTAAACATGGGAATCATGCATAAAATGTTATACAATGGGGTTAGAATATGTATAAATTAAGATCTCAATAATTTGGATCAATCGACTATTAAGCATGTGGGTTGATTTACCATGCAGTGCGTCGAGCTTGCCAATAATGATTATCACAAATTACGATTGTTTAGGCATTCATTAACGGCCACTGCCTTTAAATGGTACTCAAATCTACTGCCAAATTCGATCCATTCTTGCAGGAGCTAGAAGAAAAGTTTCATGCTTAATTCTTCTCTAAAGATAGGGAGATGACCATGGCCGATCTTGCATAGTTTCGGCAATTGCATGGAGAAACTTGTGAAAGTTACATCACTAAGTTCAAAAAGGCGAAAATTCGTTGCAAAGTAGTCACTCCCGAAGCCAAGTTTGCGCAAATTGCCTAAGACGGCCTAGAATACAAACTCTGTAAGAAATTTATTAGCACAGAGTTTACAGACATATATGATTTGACTTGAAAGGTTTTCAGATATGAGGAACTTTTGCAAGAAGCCTCTAGGCAAAAGAACTTGTCACTTGGGATATATTATTATGATCCTAATTACAAAGTTGCTATTGCTGAAGTAGTTGTAAAAAAGCCAGTGTGTTCTACCTTGGGTAAGGCTGACATAGCGGCATCAATCACACACAAGGTTTAGAAAACTTATACTTTTGATATTACTCGGGCCGATGAAATATTTGAGCTTCTGTTGGCTGAAAAATTTATTAAAATCCCTCTTAATCACAAAATCCCCACGGCCAAGGAATTGAACAAAGGGGAATACTTCAAATGGCATGGTACTCGAAACCATTTTACTAACAAATGCGTTATTTTCAGGAACGTCATCCAGGATAACATCGACAAAGGTCTCTTGAAGTCCCCTGAAAAAGATGAAGAAGCAATGTTTATCGATACGAACCTGTTTCCTCCAGTCTTGGAGGCCAATATGGTCACAATGGATCTCCGATGGATTGATCAACCCCGGCGAAAAGTGGATTTAGGTCTAGGTGGATATCGAGGTTCATCTTCGTAGCTAGGAACCCAACCATAACGTCAGCATTCGAAGACAACTTGGTTGACATGGCGGCAGAAAAATCGGCAACATAACAAATGTAGCTCACAAAGGTGCAACCATTGCGCCAGGTAATTGCAATGGCCGACTTCGCCATATCGGCCGCAAAGGAGAAAGGAACACTAGGCATCAAGGATTGTGAATGATGAGAAATCTGATCTACCATGGGGATCGGATTAGTCTTGAAATCATCAAGGCTGATAGGTCTTTATCAGACCTTGGATGGTAAAACCACAACCAACACAATCGAAGGTTTGGAGGAGGGTAAGTTATACCAAATTCCTTGCAGTCCCAAAGATAAATGACGTGAACACAAAGGCGACGGTGGCAATGACGTCAAGCAGCCTAGAGATAAGCAGTGGTTGAAGTTGGGAGTTCTTCTCGTGAGGAAGATGTGGACACCCGCCCATTCTAGCGGATTCCCCATCTAGGGGGAGAGTCAACGATCATTAATACAGTTCATGCAGTTCTCAAACCTTTCGTAAGTAATCATGTCATAGATGAGCAGCCAAATGGGAGCATAATCATCCTAACGATGCTTCTAATTTCATAACTGTTGAAGGGGGCGATGACTCATTAGGCTATTTCAGCGAAGAGTGGCTTGCCAGCGACGATTTGTTGATTGATGAACTCATTGATACTACTGATTCGATGGAAGTCATGTCATCTGCTTACAAACAGGATATCAGCCTACAGGAACAACGGTCAAGTGATGACGTGACGATCTATCCAGTCAGGAAACACTTAGGAGGCAATGTGTTCGCTCGCCTCAAGTGTAAGGTTGCGATGTAGTAATAATTCTCGGTAAGACCAAGGTCGATCCATAGGGAAAGAGGTAAACAATTCCAACTACTCTAATAACTTGAATCTGAAAAATAATTTTTAATAACTAAATTTGAAATTTGAGATTTGGAAAGAACTAGAGCATCAAGGATTCACTTGTAGCGGTCCAATGTCATCCATTTATCCAAACACAACACAATTAGAATCAAAGTTCTATTTCTCATCTAATTGGAGGATATAACATTCAAGCACAAACAGTCCCACTTAAATCTGAAAATCAGATTTCTAGTTCTAATGAAGCACATAGAGCTCAAACTTGTAACCTTCGTAGTAACAGCCATGCCAAGAGACTATGACATGCTCTGGGGTTACTACAATTCGAATCTAAATAAACCCACCATGGCAATCTCAGAGAATTGCAAGGAACTCATGTCTAGAGTACACAAACTCTCATAATTTATCTAAAAATCCAAGCTTTAGTCAAATTAGAAGTTCAAAATCTAAAATTAAGAAAAGGGTACTTGCATAAACAAATTAAAGCATTGAAAGTAACTAAAAATTTCACCTTTAGCTCTAGCTAAGAGGTTAACTAAGAAAAAGCATATTAAAACTAGAACTAGAACTAAGAAAATGAAGAAAAAATAGTTATAGGAGGCTAGGTAGCTTCCTAGGACTTGAACTCCTTACTTCCCATGTCCTTGACTGCCTTGGAATAGAAGAGAGAACCTCCTTTTATAATACAGCAAGAGTATAGTAACATAACAGATTTTGTTTCACTTCGTACGGCTTAACCAATGATCGGATTGCCTTCAAATTTGTTTTGCAGCTTCCCTGGAACTTAATCTTCCTCATAGATGGTTTAGATTTCCAAGATTATCTTTTGAATGGGTCCACCAATCAGATCAGTGACCGCCTCTTAAAATTGCATAATTCGAGTACCTCCATAACCAGTCATCTTGCTTTCAATGCTACGTAGTGTACAGAGGTCGAATTGATCTCAAAATTAGAACACTTAGACCTTTTTATAAAATCTGCGCAGTTGAATCTTTCTGGATGATCTATCTTTCTTCAACCGGTACGATCAAAACACACATCCTTTTGACCTGAAACTTTTATTCATATATAGATGTGGTCTAGAAGATGGTCAGATTAGATTTTTTATATCATCAATGATGGGCCACCTGGACCATTCCAATGTTGAGCAGCGGAATCAGGAAACTTTCTAGATAGTTCGTATTGTTTTGGCCACCACGGTTAATCTGTAGCTCCAATCGACACGAAACCACTTGGGTTTTTTCAGTGTCGAGCTAATCTTCAATATGGATGGATTATATTTGTAATAATTATTAAGATGGGCCCCACGAACTGGGCCAAAAATCCAAAAATGGGACTGCCTGCTGTTTGAAATTCAAAATTCAGAAATTGCATGGCCTGACCGGTCTTGACAGGTCGGACCACCTTGTGGGGCTCCTTTTCCATTCTTTCCTTCTTTCTCTTCTTTCCTTTCTTCTTCCCTCTTTTGTTCTTCCTTTTCTTTGATCTCTAATGGTGTTAGAAAGGTGTCTTTTAAGCATCCATTCATACAATCACTCTCTCATTCCTACGAACACAATACCATGCATTAGATAGGTATTTAAACATAGAAACCATGCAATATATGTGATGAATTAAGGCTGGAATATGTAATCTTCATGGCTCAACACAATGTTTAGGTTCAAAAATTATGTTTAGACCATTGTCACCCATAATGTTCGATTGTAATATGGTATTTAAACTTCCATCTAATTTTCAAGCAAAACTGTCTCGGCCTAATTAGATGGTAAGAGATGTGGAGGAACTTAGCCCTTCCGTATGATTCAGCATGCATCCTTTCTTCCATTAGATGCAACAAATGATCTACCAGGAACAAGTTCATCACCACAGGTAAATACCATTACTGTAGAACCAGGCCCGTCTTCTGAAAGGGTAGTAATTGAAAAACTAACCCCTAGCATGACTCAACATCTCAAACTTTTGTATATATCGGCTCATCTTAAGGGATGCCCCGTCATCTTCTCCCTATCAGGATGATGATAAAATTGGGGAAAATTATATATGGCTGATTTAATTCCATTTGATGTCATTATCAATAATTTTACGGGAGGAGTCACGAACACCCATGGTGTCTTACCAGTCGATTTAACTGTATGGACCAAAAAAGTGTTGGCTAACCATTTTTAAGGTTGATACTTCTTCCAAGTATAACACACTTTTGGGGAGGGATTGGATTCACTCTTTTGGGTGTATCCCATCATCTTTGCATTAATTCATAATATTCTGGAACCATGATAGAGTTGAGTTGGTCCTGGCCGACAATAAACCTTTCCTGGCTACATCAAATGCTAATGAAGCTTATTATTATGGGAAAGAAGTTAGGCCAGTGTGAAATATCTTCTATTCTCCATCTCGAAGGTGACTGGCTGTTGGACATTGTTCCTTATCGGTCGATCTAGAAATTTACCATCGAAGAAGTTCTATGAATGGTAAAACTCTAACCAATGAAAACATGGCCAACTTCACAGCCAAAATAAAGAAACTTGAAGAAAGCCTCAATGATGAAAATGGTTATTTCATAAACTTAACTGATATTATCATACAACCAGATCAAGTGGCCGATGATGGCATATATATCACTAATTTAAAGAAAGCTCCTGATAAGCTTGAAGACTCTCTAGCTCAAGTACAAGATCCATTGGTCAAAGTGAATTTAAGAACTGAACAGAATCCCAAACCAACTTTTGTTAGTGGCCCTTCTCTCGTCATAAATTCAGGCTGAAATCACCAATTTTCTTAAAGAATTCGTCGATTGATTTGCACGGGATTATCAAGAGATGTCAGGGCTAGACCATAGTCTGATCGAGCATAGGTTACCAATAAAAGAAGGGTATCGACTGCATAAGCAACCACCCAGGCGAATGACGACTGAAGTCACTCAAAAGATTAAAGAGGAGATCAAGCGATTACTGAAAGCGGGATTCATCAGACCCATCAAGTATGCTGAATGGATCTCAAACATGGTGCTAGTAATCAAGAAGAATGGTAAGCTTTGGGTTTGTATTGACTTTAGAAATCTTAATTTGGCTACACCAAAAGATGAATACCCTATGCTAATAGCTGATCAGCTAATTGACCGAGCAACCAGGCACCAAATCGTCTCTTTTATAGATGGCCACTCGGGATACAATCAAATATATATTGCATTGGATAATGTTTCGAAAATGGCATTTCGCTGCCCTGGTCCTTTAGGGATGTATTGCTCAGTGGTCATACCCTAAAGATTAAAACATGTTGGGGCTATATATTAAAGGTCATGAATGCAATTTTCCATGATATGATCGGTCAGTTCATGGAGGTATATGTTGATGATATTGTAGTCAAATCAGTCAATATTGGAGATCATTTTGCCCACTTGCGAAAATCATTTGAGCGGATGAGACTCTACAAATTAAAAATGAACCCCCTTGAGTGTGCTTTTGGGGTATCGACCGAAAATTTCCTTGGATTCCTTATCCATCAGTGAGGAATTGAAGTTGATCAAAATAAAGCGTGAGCAATTATCAACGCACAACCCCCGAGGAATAAGAAAGAGTTGCAACATTTCCTCAGCCAAGTTAATTTTATGTGGCATTTCATTTTTAATTGTGTAGAGAAAACTAACGTGTTCTCTCCATTGGTGAAATTAAAGCAGGGTGATGAGTTCAAGTGGGAGGCGAAGCATCAACTATCTTTGAATGAATTAAGGAGTACTTGATGAAGCCGTCAATGTTGATGCCACCAGTTAAAGATCGGCCGCTAAAACTTTATGTTGCGGCTTTCGTAGAATCAATTGAAGCTTTGTTAGCCCAAGAAGACGATGATCGAAAAGAGTGCGCGGTCTACTATCTAAGTCGGACGCTGTTTGACACTGAGAATGTAATATCTGCTATTTTTATTATTTTTTTTTGTATTTTTATTTAAATGAAAAACCTGGATTAAAATTTTTAAAATTAAAATAATAACGTTTGATGTAAATAAGATTGACAACGTGCACGATGTGTCTCTCCTTTTGAATAATTGGGTAGAAAGTGGAATTATAATTCATTTTCTCATGTGAATAAACTTTAGTAATTCATTATAATTAGGTGTTTCATCTGTGGATTAGATCTGAGCCATAAAATGATAGAGTCATGTAGAATCCAATGATGCAATCTGATCATCCAAATTTTGTTAGTAGATCCTCCGATTATAGCCGTTTATGCGTGATTTAATCATCGTGGCTCACTAGTGCGATTAATTTGAGTTTTGCTCATGTTGATATGATAGAGCATGCTTAATGGATCCTTTGTTAGCATCCAAGTTTCAATCAGAATTGAATCACTCCGTTAACTTATCTTCCAACAACAAACCAATGGTGAAGGAGACCTCCCTGTGATTTATCTTAATCTATGTGTTAGTTAGCCGTAGAACTTTCTACATCCCTCTGATATAGCATTTTAACCATCCATGTGAATTTCCATCACTAGATTAGTCTCTAAGGCCATTGAAAAAATCTTTCGTATAGGGCTATGTGGACCACCAATCATGGTGAATCGTTTTGTGAACACTGTATTTCATGTGCTTAAGTGTTCTTCCAGTTTAGATTTTATTCTATGGTCCTAGAGTCAGCTATGTGCACTGAGACGTATCGAAAGTCTACGCATTACAGTGTACTAAATTCAAATCCTAATCGGTTACGTAGATGTAGATATGAGGACCTTTGATTTCATCAAGGACCGTCCATCTTTATGGAAGATTGTTCTTCTTCATTCCAATTTTGTGAGCCTTAGGTTTCTAAGGATGTCCTAAGTCCCTATGTTCCCAGAATCTTGAAACTAGATGTTTTAACCATCCATCGTAGTTTTGGCCATTTAATTCCAATCCGGTAAAAGATTTGAGAAGTTATCGGTCCATTAGCTAATCAGTAGTCACATTAACCTAGTGTGCAGTCAGTCTCAATTATTCATCAGTGTTCTTGATTATATTGCATTGCAAAGTGGCCAAGGAAGTTCCCAAAATCACTTCCAGATTTTATGTAACAATGATCTTAAAATGTGGTGTTTACCACCATCTAAACTCGTTTTGATCATGTTTGATCGTCTATGTGGATACCACCAAAGTTTATAAATTTGAAAATATTTTAGTAGTTTTTTTAGGTCGTCGTCATGGTGGGTCTAGATTTCTGAACACAGATCATCTAGATAGTTCATTTAGAGCCGTCCTTTATAATTGATATCGTGCGTCCAATCTTTGATCATCTGACTCCAGAATTTAACCTTGACTTGTAGAAGTGGTCCTTTACATGATGAGCAGTCTCTAGTCGTTCGCTAGAACCCTAATTAGACCACAAAAGGGTTTAATTATATTTACACCATTGATTATATCACTTATATCTATCTCCCATTCAAATTTAAAACCTTCGGTACGGAGATTTTTTTTCTACATAAGCTCACGACAGAAACCCTAGCCCATGATACCCCATCGTACACCCAGAGAACCATCTTAACCTTTCAATCTCATCCATCCATTCTCTTTATCTCTCCATTCTCTCCATATACATCCATTATCTCATCCGTCTATATCTCTCAAACCTCCATCGTCCATCATCTTCACCATCGATCAGAGGAAGAGAAGTTGTTCATGTGATCGTGTGATCATGGTCAAAGTGGATCACCATCCATATCGTCCCCTACATCGGAGAGCTTCAGATCTAGCATCTTAAACTTGTGAGTGAGGGATTACACAAGCTAAACCCTTTTGTGATTGAGCATGTTTAGATTGTGATTGCCATAGATCTATCCTTAGTATTATAATCCATTGATTTTCATGAAGGTTAGATCTATCTAACCCATCAATCGTCTGATCTAAGATTATCGATAGTTAGATTTGTGTGATCTATGATTATTTATGAATAGATGTGTTATGATCCGTTGAATCTCATGAATGTCAGATCCTTCTAATCAATCATTTGATGTAGAGTTATTTATAGTCGGATCTATGGAATCTATGATTATTTATGGGTAGATGTGCCAAAATCATGTAGATTTATGTATAATAGAATGATTCCATGGTTTGGATCATGTATTGATAATTATGTGTTAAATATATCATGATAGCACCTAAATAATGTTATTCTCAATGATGAAGTTGCTGGAAATCTATTCATCAATGGTGGATCCCGTTGTACAAATCGAGAGAATTCAACAAAGCTCTATCGGATGGTCCGGTCGAACGGTCTGACGATCTCATCGGATGATCCGACAGCATCGTCGGATGGTCTGATGGCCTGGTCAGATATCTGACAGCTTGCTAAAATGGCTAGAAAGTGTTGTTTGTGCTATTTTGCTATTCAGAGCACATCTTAGTTGTTTTAAATTACCACTGAATCTGGGCAGCGAGATGTATCAATTGAATCAGATTCCAGGATATATAAATATCAAAATCCTAACCTTGTATCTTATGTAATCTGGTGCTTTATATGCTTAACTAGTGTTGTATTCTTTGTGCATGTTTAATTCCTCTATTTTACTGTAATTCCTTGTTCAGTTATGTGTCAGAATATGTTATAAATGCTTATGTCATTAATGTATGTACATAGAGAGGTGATATGTGGTGAGAATGTTCATACTTGGTTGTCTAGGGTAGGAGCATGAGAGATAGTCCTTACCCTAGGGTTATAGTCTTGGTATGTTGGTCAAGTTTGTGGTTGTGTTGTAGGATGTGGTGGATGTGAAGTGTTGCATGCATGAGGTTCACGTATGGTTGATTTATGTGATTTTGTGATATTGGTCCAGTGGGACGTTACTTGTACATCGGTGGTGTGTGCATTTGTGGCATCTCGTATGGTTAATTTACGAGTTGTTACCACGAATGGCTGATTTATGTGGTGTTGCCATGTATGGTTGATTTACATGGTGTTGCTTTACAGGCCTAGTAGTGTATGGTTGATTTACATTTGTGAATTCTAACTGAAGTCCTTGTGTTAAAGGCCACATGTATAGTTGATTTACATGTGTTGCATTTCATTGTGGGATGGTCTGTCCAATGGTTGTTATATGTTGTTGTTGTAATGAGAAAGGACCATGTGAGCATGATGTACTTGATCATCTCAGATGTGAACTGTAATAATTATTCAATACTTTATACGCCTTTATATTACTGTTCATGTTGAAATATTATTGAATGCTTAATCATAGAATAGATTGGAGTGGGTACTCCTATTCACTGGGCATAGTTTTGCTCACCCTTCTTAAGGAACCATAGGTAATGAAGACGGAGTCGAAGGCATAGGAGACGAGGTGTAGACTGAAGAAACGACGACGCGGGTGGAGGAGAATGCTAACGCAGAGGAGAATGAATTTATTTTCTTTTGAGAGTACTGGTTGGAACATTTAGATAGATTAGATTTGAGACTTTATTTGAGATTACGGTTGTGGGAACTTGTTTTAGATTGATGGCTTTTGGTTAATGGTTTTAGATTAATGGATTAATGGTGCATATGATTTAATAGTTTGGCTAAATGAATGTGGTTTAGTAGTGTGTTCTTTTATTTTATTATTTTCATGCTTAGAAGTTAGTACTCGAGTGCTATAATCAGGGGGATGAATTTCGAGGCATGACAGAGAAGCAATATTCTGCAATTGAAAAATTACGTTTATCATTATACTTCTCAGCCACAAAGTTACAACATTATTTTTCGGCCGAAAGAGTCAATATAGTTGCCTTAACTGATTTAGTGAAATACATGTTGAATTGGCCGATTTTGAGTTGCCGAATTAACAAATGGATTTTAGATTTACAGAGTTTAATCTTAAATATGTCCCTCAGAAGGCAGTGAAAGGACAGGCCATAGCAAATTTCTTGGCCAACCATCCATCTAATTTGGAAACCTAGTTATCCCCAAAGATGCTCGACTTATATCATGTATACTTGACACCCTGGAAGTTAGTCTTTAATGGTTCCAGGACCGATAAAGCCTCGGGGGTAGGGATCATTTTAATCACGCCCAGTGGAAACAGGCGTGAGTATGCTTTCCACTTAGAGTTCGAATGCACCAATAATCAGGCCAAGTATGAAGCCATGACAATTAGTTTGGAATTGGTCATGAAATTAGGGGCACAGAATATAATTATAGTGGGTGATTCCCAGTTAGTCATAAATCAGATGGTCGGATTGTTTAAGTGTACCAGTCCTTTATTACTGCCATATTATCGCAAATGCTTGACATTTTTTATGAAGTGGAATTGAGGCATGTGACCCAAGATCACAATCTAAATGCCTAATGAAATGGCACAAATGACAGCACGATTGGAAGTCAGGCGAGGTCGTTGCCTTCTATTTTCGAGCGCAAAATCACCATGAAAATATGTCAAGTTGAACTAGAAGAAGATGAATGGAGGGGTCCTGTCATGGGATATCTCTAGTGCCCGCGTATAAAGGCTAGAAAAGATCTTCGAAGATCAGTCATTAATTACATCATGATCGATGGTATCGAAAAGGGGCCGATGGAGTGCTCTTGACATGTTTAGGTAAAAGAGAAGTCATGTTGGCTAGAAAAATACTTAGGTCCCTCCCGGATAGATTTGACACCAAGGTAGCAGCTGTTGAACCTCCAATTTATACATTGCATTGCCTATTACATGACATGGTTTGCATGATTTTCATGATTTAAAGGCCCACCTAACACATGTTTTGTGATTATAGGAATGAGAGCGGACTTCATCCAATTGGGGACCAAAAGAACTCTTTTATAGCTTTTGGATGAAGGATGAAAGAAGACCAAAGAAAGAAGAAAAGCAAGGAGAAGAGAGAGAAGAAGAAAAAGGAGAAAAAGAAGAGAAGAAGAATCAAGTTGAAGAAGGCCGACCGGTCTTGACCGGTCGGCCATGAAGGCTGTTCACAATGCACACTGGATGGTTAGAAACTTGGTCCGACCGGTCATGACCGGTCGGCTACACTTGCTGGATTGCTAGGAGGTCTGTCCGACCGGTCTTGACCGGTCCGGCTATGCTCCCTGGAATGTGTAAAAGTTCAGTCCGACCGGTCATGACCGGTCGGCGTTGCGTAAACAGAGTCCTTTCTAAATCTGGACTCCGAAAACTGCTGCGCACTGCGTAACCTTTCGCAGATTCTGACGCAAGGGAGGTTTCTTACTATAAAAGGACACCTAGGGGCTCTTCCTAGGGTATCAGGGAAGCTAAGTAACGTGGTTCTAAGGAGGGAAATCTGTCGTGGAGCGTCTGCAACTCTTCTATTTCCGGTTTTGCTAGTTTTATGCTTTTATTTAGAGATTTTAGTTGTAGCATGAATATGCTCGGCTAGAACCTCTCAGCTAAGCCTGAGAGGTGAAGCTTGTAGCCAATTCGATGTTGGATTCAGTTTAATTCAAGTAATTTAAATTCAAGTTTGAATTTTTCTCATGTTCCATTTCTTTAAGTGGTAGTTTGAGATGTTTTATGAGAGTTCATGTGCCCAGGACATGAATTCCTTGCAATTCTCTGAGATTATCACAGGTTGCTTGTTTAGATTCGAATTATAGTAATCCTTGAGCAGGCCATAGTCCATAGCATGGCTGTTACTCCGCAGGCTATGGATTTGAATTCTACATTGATTGTATGGGCTAGAACTTGGAAGTTCAACTTGATTTGGATTGAATTTGTGTGAATGCTTTATTTCCCAACTAGATGAGAGATAGGACTTTAAATCTAGTTGTGTTCTCTACTTGGATTAACTGAATTGACATAGGATTGCTACAAGTGGATCCTTGAATGCCTTAGTACTTTATATCCCTGATTTTTCATTAAGTTGCTGTTTTAATTAAACACTCAATTGAATCTGATTTTTTCCCAAAAACTGAGTTGCTGGAGTGCTTTGGAAGTTGTTTCTATTTCCTTGTGGATCAACCTCAGTCTTACCGAGAATTATTACTACATCGCAGCCTTACACTTGAGGCGAGCGAACAAGTTTTTGGCGCCGTTGCCGGGGAGTTAGATAACGGTTTTCAAATAGTTCAGTGGCTGTAGAAGTAGATAGGTTTTTCTGATTTTTTTTAGAACTAACAAAGTTTTCTGTTTTGTAGGAATTCTTCTCTAAGTTCAAGATCATTAGGTGATACCTTTCTAACTTAGTTTTCTCAGATTAATTTCAGATTTCAGTTTTCTAGGTTAGGATTAGTTTTTATTTTCGGTTGAGTGGTTTATGTCCCGTTGGGAATGTAATCACTCAAATCGTCTCCAATCTGAAGGTGGTCTAGTTGGACCATTGTCAGTCCATAGACAAGTCCGGAATTACCAAGAGCATTGTGAAAGTTTGGGGAGTATGAAACAAACACCTGTAAGGAATCCTCCCCCCCCCCTACTCCAACTACAAATGCAAATCAGGAAGGAGTAGGAGAGAATGAGGTACAGAATGTTCCTCCAATGAGATCACTATGGGACTACCTACAACCTGCCCGAGCAATTACACCTTCTTGCGTGATTCTACCAGCAAACGATGAAAACTTTGACATAAAACCGGGTGTAATTCAACTCTTACCAAAGTTCCATGGGCTAGACTCTGACCGCCCATATTTACACTTGCAAGAATTTGAAAAAGTGTTGGCCACCTTGCATTACCCAAATGTTTCCGAGGATACTATCAGACTTAAACTTTTTCCCTTCACTTTGAAAGAAAGAGCCAAAGATTGGCTTCACTCTCTTAGACCACACTCGATTAGGACATGGGTTGAGATGAACCGGGAATTCTTGAAAAAGTTCTTCCCGGCTCATAAAACAAACACCCTGCGAAGGGCCATAATGAATTTCTCGGCTAAAAAGGTGAATCTTTTTTTCAATATTGGGAAAGATTTAAGGAACTCCTGCTTGCTTGCCCACATCATGGCTATGAGAGTTGGCGAATTATAAACTTTTTTAATGATGGATTAAGTTCCAATATGCGCCAATTTGTGGAGATGATGTGCAATGGCGAGTTTATGAGTAAAAATCCAGATGAGGTTTGGAATTACTTGGACATGTTGGCTGAAAATGCCCAATCTTGGGATACATCAGATAAACCCAATAACTCCAAGCCCACTCAAGAGAAAGGAGGGATCTATGTCCTTAAGGAGGAAGACAATGTGAATGCAATGATAGCCAACCTCACAAGGAAGGTTGAGGCCATGGAACTTAGTAAAAGTGGAGTTTCCAAGTCCAAAGAAGCTGTTGAAACCCTATGTGGGATCTGCCTCACCGACTTACACGCTACGCAAGATTGTCCCACAATTCCTGCGTTTCAGGAAGTGCTACATGAGACAGCCAATGCCACATATGGTTATCAACGGCCCTTCAATGGACCGGTAGGTAATACGTATAATGAGAGTTGGAAGAACCACCCAAATTTCAGTTGGAAGAATGCTCCTACGGGCAATCCCACCAACTCCCAAAGAGGGCCACCCATGCAAAATATGGCCCCACCTCAATTCTCATTGGAGGATACCTTGAACGCGTTTATGCAAGGGCAAACGCAAATAAATCAATGGAATCAGCAAATGTTCCAAGAGCTTAAAGTCTCGGTTGAAGAGATTAAGGGACGCTTGAATGCTAGGGAAGGGACCTTTCCGGCCCAACCTCAGCCCAATCCAAAGCAAGTACATGAAGTGAGCATCCCTAATCCTTCCAACCAAAACATGGAGCAAGCTAAATCCATCACCATCCTTAGAAGTGGTAAACAAATTGACAAAACTATTCCGGTGAAGGCCGATGAACCTAATGATCCGGTAAATTCTGAGGATGAAGATGGATCTAACTTAGCCCCACAACAACCGGAACACATTTACAAGCCCGTAGCACCATTCCCTTCGAGATTGGTTGCCCCAAAATCTCTCCCAAAATCTCATGATATTCTAGAGATTTTCAGACAAGTCAAGATTAATATCCCTTTGCTGGATGCCATCAAACAAATTCCCTCTTATGCCAAGTTTCTAAAAGACCTATGCACAACAAAACGCAAATATAATGTGCAGCAAAAGACCTTCTTAACTGAGCAAGCGAGTGCCATCCTCACTCAAAAGACCCCCCCCCCCCCCCCCAAAATTCAAAGATCCCGGTAGTCCCACCGTCTCATGTATCATTGGAGACTACCGGATTGAACGTGCCTTGTTAGATTTGGGGGCGAGTGTGAACTTGATCCCATACTCGGTATATGAGCAATTGGGTCTTGGTGAATTAAAACCCACCAAAACCACGTTGCAACTCGCTGATAGATCTATCCGTGTACCGAGGGGGATAGTTGAGGATGTTCTAGTCCAAGTTGACAAATTCTACTACCCAGTAGATTTTATAGTCTTGAACACACAACCGGTTTTGGATGCTAGCACCCAAATACCGGTAATACTAGGCCGCCCATTCCTTGCCACATCAAACGCAATCATCAATTGCCGGAATGGGGTGATGCAACTATCTTTTGGAAACATGACACTAGAGGTGAATGTGTTTCACTTGGGCAAAAGACATAGGGATGTCGATGATGATGAGTTCTTCGATGTAAACATGCTTGAAACTTTTGAAGAAGAAGAACTCCTCCAACTTGAACCACTAGAAAGCTTGGAGACATGCTTAGCACACTTCATGGATCCTGAAGACCCCATCATTAGTGAAATTGTGCAGGCAGAAAGACCGGTAGTTGATACTAGCCGGTGGAGGCCCCATTTTGAAAAATTGCCACCAACCACATCAAGGCCTCTACCGTCTAACATCAAACCACTGAAGCTTGACCTCAAACTACTGCCATCCGAGCTTAAATACGTATATTTGGGTCAAGAGGAAACGTTCCCAGTTGTTATTGCCTCCCACCTTGAGAAAGACCAAGAGCTCAAGTTGATTGAGTTACTCAAAGAACATAGGGAAGCCATAGGTTGGACAATAGCGGATCTCAAAGGGATAGATCCTTCGGCTTGCACGCACCGAATACACCTTGAAGAAAATGCAAAAACGACTAGACAACCTCAAAGACGACTAAATCCAAACATGATGGAGGTTGTCAAAGCCGAGGTGTTGAAGCTATTAGATGTGGGTATTATCTACCCCATCTCAGATAGCCAATGGGTGAGTCCTACCCAAGTTGTCCCCAAGAAATCCGGTATTACCATCATTGAAAACGCCAACAACGAGCTTATACCGACTAGGGTGACCACCGTTGGCGTATGTGCATTGATTATAGGAAGCTCAACACGGTTACTAGGAAAGACCACTTCCCTCTCCCATTTATGGATCAAATTTTGGAGAGGTTGGCAGGCCATTCCTATTATTGCTTCCTAGATGGCTATTCCGGATACAATAAAATTGAGATAGCTCCGGAAGACCAAGAGAAAACCACATTTACATGCCCGTTTGGTACCTTCGCTTACCGAAGGATGCCATTCGGGTTATGCAATGCACCCGCCACATTCCAACGATGCATGTTGAGTATTTTCTCGGACATGGTGGGTGAGTTTCTGGAGGTATTCATGGATGACTTTTCTGTTTTTGGTTGTACATTTGATGAGTGTCTCAAGCACTTGAAGTTGGTCTTGATGAGGTGTGAGGAGAAGCAACTTGTATTAAACTGGGAAAAGTGCCATTTCATGGTACAAAGAGGAATAGTCCTTGGACATATCATCTCGTCCAATGGAATAGAGGTAGACCCGGCAAAAATTGACATAATTTCCAATCTACCACCACCCAAAAGCATACGCGATGTGCGGTCCTTCCTTGGACACCCCGGTTTCTATCGAAGGTTTATAAAGGATTTTAGTCATATCTCAAGGCCTTTATGCAACCTTCTACAAAAGGAGAACCAATTTAAGTGGAGTGTCGAATGTCAATTAGCTTTTTCAAAGCTAAAAGACATGTTGACAACCGCTCCTATCATGCAACAACTAGATTGGTCCATTCCTTTTGAGTTGATGTGCGATGCGAGCGACTTTGCTATTGGGGCGGTGTTAGGCCAAAAGAAGGATAAAAAGCCCCATGTTATCTACTACGCAAGTAGGACCTTGAATCCTGCCCAAGTTAATTATTCGACTACGGAGAAAGAGCTCTTAGCTGTCATTTTTGCCTTGGACAAATTCAGGCCATACTTAATAGGATCCAAAGTCATTGTTTATACGGATCATGCGGCGCTGAAATACCTTCTTTCCAAGAAGGATGCTAAGCCCCGTTTGCTTAGATGGATCCTACTCCTTCAAGAATTCGACTTGGAAATCAAAGACAAGAAGGGGGTAGAAAATGTGGTGGCGGATCATCTATCTCGCCTAGTCCTACCAAATTCCATTGACGAGTCACTTATTGAGGACTCATTCCCTGATGAGCAACTCTTTGTTGCTGTGCATCCACCATGGTACGCTGATATAGCCAATTATCTTTCCACAGGTGCGATGCCGATTCATTGGACTGCGCAGGACAAACGTAAATTTCTAAGGGAAGTGCGCAGATTTTTCTGGGATGAACCTCTATTGTTCAAATATTGCCCAGACCAAATCATAAGGAGATGTGTCCCTGATGATGAACACAATTCAGTCATCTCCTTTTGTCATGATCAAGCATGTGGGGGTCATTTTTCAGCCAAGAAAACAACTGCAAAAATTCTGCAGTGTGGTTTTTATTGGCCCACGCTATTTAAGGACACCCACGAGTTTTGCAAAGCATGCGAGCGCTGCCAGAAGTTAGGAGGATTATCCCGTCGAAATATGATGCCTCTCACCCCAATTCAACATCTTGAAGTCTTTGACTGTTGGGGCATCGATTTCATGGGACCATTCCCCTCATCTTTTGGACATGTCTATATTTTTCTTGCCGTAGACTATGTGTCTAAATGGATAGAGGCTATCCCATGTAGAACCAACGATCATCGTACGGTTCTCAAGTTCCTCAGAGAAAACATACTTTCTAGATTTGGGACGCCTCGGGCCATCATTAGTGATGGTGGTTCTCACTTTTGCAATAGACCTTTCGAAACTTAAATGAAGAAATATGGTATTAGGCATAAAGTGAGTACCCCATACCACCCACAAACAAGTGGGCAAGCTGAAATCTCCAATAGGGAAATCAAGCAGAATTTGGAAAAGACGGTGAGACCAGATCGCAAGGATTGGTCCCTAAGATTAGATGATGCACTTTGGGCTCACCGTACCGCCTACAAGACACCCATTGGAATGTCCCCTTATAGACTTGTCTATGGAAAAGCTTGCCACTTGCCTGTGGAGATAGAACACAAAGCCTATTGGGCAATTCGGGCTTTAAATTTTGACATGGACAAGGCTAGCTCACTTCGCAAACTCCAATTAAATGAGCTTGATGAAATCTGGAATGATGCATATGAGAACTCGAGAATTTACAAGAGTAAAATGAAGGCTTTCCATGACAAACACATCTTCAGGAAATCTTTCCATGAAGGCCAGAAAGTACTCTTGTATAATTCCCGACTTCATCTTTTTTCGAAAAAATTACGATCTCGATGGACTGGCCCATATATTATCAAAGAAATTTTTCCTCATGGGGCTGTTGAGATTGAAAATGCAGCAAATGGTAACTATTTTAAAGTTAATGGACAACGCCTTAAACCATTTGTTGAGAAATTTGATTCAGAGGACATGTCCATCACTCTGAATGATCCTGTCTATCAGGATGATTGATCTCCTAGTCTGATGGAGGTATAGCATAGGTAGGTTTTCTTTAAGTTTTACTGTTTTAGTAGGTTTTAGTTGTTGAGTTGAAGACTTTCACGATCGCTCTCTCAGGTACTATTGATTCTCACTCTCTCATATTTTACCATTGCTCTCATGTTCATGCTAATTGAATATCTTCTTACATTGAGGACAATGCAAGATTTGGTTGGGGGGTGAGATGAGATTCCTCATCTAGCATATTGCAACATTTCGAGCTTCATATGCGCAAAATTTTTTCAAATTTTCTAACATCTCCAAATTCTTTTAGAAAATCTTGTTTCTATACATTTGAGATGCTATGAGTATAAGAAGAGGAGATATGAAGTGTGTGATGTCGTAGTCTTGAATTTCTCCCAACATAATGGTTTTATATGTTAATTCCCCTATTGTTGTGATTGATAGAAAATTTGAACACTTTTTACACCTAGTTCACATTACACGATTTTCAAGTGTTGAAAGGTTTATATGATTTGTGGATTAGCTAGACTGTGATTTAAAGGTGTTGAACAGCCAAGCTGGGGTATTTTGTCCATCCTTGTCCATGGGAAAATAACAGAAGATATGGATTTCTAAAAATCCTATCTAATTTAAAAGAAAAAGGAAAAAAAGGATGAAATCGGGAAGGAAAGAAAAAAATGGTGGAAAATTCCGAAAAGGGCTACCTATTACCAACCCAGGGATGGTCGAACCGTAACCAAAGCCAGAAATGGGACGTAGTGTTAAAGCCGTCGGAACGACGGTAAGGCAAATTCCTGTCATAGGCTTGTTGTTGCTCTCTGCACCTTAAAATCCATGGTTTACTTAATCTATGAAGAAGATGATCCCAGGAACTCATGAGATGAACTTTCACTATGCACACTAGGTTGAATTTGTTCGAGTTCTTCTATTTATCAATCAGTCAGCGGGAATTTCATGTAGACACCTTTTATGTTTTGAGAGTCTAAGGTTTCAGCTTTTATCATTTAATTTTTCCAAATTTTATACTTATACACCTTGGAATGGATAGAATCATGGGTTCTGAAGGAGAGTTGGGTTTGGAGGTTTGAAATTGTTTCACGCATGTTTTGCTCGAGACTACCAAAAAGCTGGTTGGGGGGTGTGTTGAACGTCCAATTTATACATTGCATTGCCTATTACATGACATTGTTTGCATGATTTTCATGATTTAAAGGCCCACCTAACACATGTTTTGTGATTATAGGAATGAGAGCGGACTTCATCCAATTGGGGACTAGAAGAACTCTTTTATAGCTTTTGGATGAAGGATGAAAGAAGACCAAAGAAAGAAGAAAGCAAGGAGAAGAGAGAGAAGAAGAAAAAGGAGAAAAAGAAGAGAAGAAGAATCAAGTTGAAGAAGGCCGACCGGTCTTGACCGGTCGGCCATGAAGGCTGTTCACATTGAAGACAGGCCGACCGGTCTTAACCGGTCGGCCATGCACACTGGATGGTTAGAAACTTGGTCCGACCGGTCATGACCGGTCGGCTACACTTGCTGGATTGCTAGGAGGTCTGTCCGACCGGTCTTGACCGGTCGGCTGTGCTCCCTGGAATGTGTAAAAGTCCAGTCCGACCGGTCATGACCGGTCGGCGTTGCGTAAACAGAGTCCTTTCTAAATCTGGACTCCGAAAACTGCTGTGCACTGCGTAACCTTTCGCAGATTCTGACTCAAGGGAGGTTTCTTACTATAAAAGGACACCTAGGGGCTCTTCCTAGGGTATCAGGGAAGCTAAGTAACGTGGTTCTAAGGAGGGAAAGCTGTCGTGGAGCGTCTGCAACTCTTCTATTTCCGGTTTTGCTAGTTTTATGCTTTTATTTAGAGATTTTAGTTGTAGCATGAATATGCTCGGCTAGAACCTCTTAGCTAAGGCTGAGAGGTGAAGCTTGTAACCAATTCGATGTTGGATTCAGTTTAATTCAAGTAATTTAAATTCAAGTTTGAATTTTTCTCATGTTCCAGTTCTTTAAGTGGTAGTTTGAGATGTTTTATGAGAGTTCATGTGCCCAGGACATGAATTCCTTGCAATTCTCTGAGATTATCACAGGTTGCTTGTTTAGATTCGAATTATAGTAATCCTTGAGCAGGCCATAGTCCATAGGCATGGCTGTTACTCCGCAAGCTATGGATTTGAATTCTACATTGATTGTATGGGCTAGAACTTGGAAGTTCAACTTGATTTGGATTGAATTTGTGTGAATGCTTTATTTCCCAACTAGATGAGAGATAGTACTTCAAATCTAGTTGTGTTCTCTACTTGGATTAACTGAATTGACATAGGATTGCTACAAGTGGATCCTTGAATGCCTTAGTACTTTATATCCCTGATTTTTCATTAAGTTGCTATTTTAATTAAACACTCAATAGAATCTGATTTTTTTCCCAAAAACTGAGTTGCTGGAGTGCTTTGGAAGTTGTTTCTATTTCCCTATGGATCGACCTCGTTCTTACCGAGAATTATTACTACATCGCAGCCTTACACTTGAGGCGAGTGAACAGCAGCCTTAGAGGAGTGTAGAGACATAGATAACATGAAAGTAGAAGAACTCATAGGTTCCCTACAAACTCATGAACTACACTTTAAGGCCCCCTCTAGAAAAAAAAAAGCATCACTCTTAAGTCCTCTCTCAAACATAAGAAAATTAAGAGTGAGTCGGAGGAAGATAGTGATGATGAGGATGATGAGGAAGAAAAATTGAACAAAAAATACAAGAGATTCCTTAAGTTTGATAGAGGGAGTAGCCGTGATAAGAAGGACAAGAAGGGTGAAAAACATAAAGGAAAATCATCAAACCTTCATCCGTCCGTTGTTACGGTTGCGGTCGTCATGGCCATATCGCCCAGAATGTCCGGATGGGCCTAAACCGAAAGGCAAAACGGCAATGACTGCCACTTGGGATGATACGGAGGAGTCGGACTCCAAATCCGGTGACTCCGCTAGTGATGGGAGCCAACATAAAGATCTAGCTCTCACGACTTTCACCACTACCTCTCTTCTCGCTTATCTAAGTGGGGATCCCGACTGCTATCCCCTCTAGGAGAAGAAGGAGTTCCCAACCCCTCACCTCATGCTACATTTTATGAGGGTGTTGAGGAAATTAGTTACCCTTAGGCTAATCAAACTAAACATAGTTAGTGAGGGTAGCTAGAAATGCTTAAATAGGAAAATCTGAGGATTTCAGCCTCATTTCTGTGTGTATGGGAAAATCAGAGGATTCAAGCCTCATGAGCCCAAAATTTAGTAGTTTAGCCTTGCTTCTATTTTATATATTTGCTGCTAGACTATCTCACTGCTTAGATTAGCTAATCATCCTGAGTTTTATGCTTCATTGTATGCTAATCTGTGCTTAGTATTGGTCTTGATATACCAATAGGGGAGGTTGGTTGATTGGGCTATAAGCCCTTGAGCTTTAATGCTTAATGTATATCATGGAGGACAAATTATGCATGATTAACTATGATTAGATAGTTACATTTTCTTGTTAATTATGTTCCTTAGCATGCTCCATGTTTTAAAGCTCATACACCCTATACTCTTCTTGTTAGCATGTGCTTATAGTTCTAACTGTGACATACTATCTACTCTTACCTTAACCCTATTGATATATCATTAAGGGGGAGAGAATAGTTTGTCAATTGCTAACAAAAAGGGGGAGAAAGATCAAGTCCCACCAAAACTAGTTTGCTATGCTTTGTGATGCAGGGATTAACAGGTTATGTGGGAGCAAACTGAAGAGGAGCTACTTAGTTAGGCATGTCAAGAGTCCTGTATTTAATTTCATATTAATGTAATCTCTTGTTCATGTATTTTGTTTTGGTAGGTTAGGTTTTTGTAAGTAATTGACAAAGGGGGAGATTGTTAGTGCACTTTTCTGTGGCATACTAGTGCACCTTGTTTGTCAATCACTTAGGTTAGTGAGTCTAGTGTCGGTTGAGCTTGATGAAGAAAAAGATCGAAGACTCAAGACAGACCAGCTACATCAAGGATGAAGAAACAGGTAAAAAGAGATGCCTTGGTGTGCCTTGCCTTGAACCTACCCAAAACCATAACCTCTTAGATGACTTGGACCAACTAGGTATACCCTTAGTCATCATCATTAGTCTTAGAACTCCATGAAAAAGATGATAAGTTAGACTAATTAAAGAGGTGGAAGTTGCTGTAATCAAAACAGCTCAAACAGCAGTTTCCGATTGATCTCCGATCAATCGGACATTGGCTCCGATAGGACTCCGATCAATCGGACCGAAGTTCCGATCAATCAGAAATTGTTCCAGCAAACTTGAAAATCCACTAGACATATTTCCGATCAATCAGACAGTCTTCCGATCCATCGGAAGGGGTCAGTTCAATCAATCGGACCATGTTTTCGATCAATCGGAATATCTTCCAAGGAATTCACTGGACCGATTTTTGATCAATCAGACATGTCTCCGATCAATCGGACTGGTCTCCGATCAATTGGATCCTTTTTCCGATCAATCGGAGATGCGAGAATCTGCCCTTTTTTTACCATTGGAAGAAAATCTATTTAAAGAGGGGGATTCATTTTTAGCAACAAGAGGGGATTTTGAGGAGATAGAAGCCACCATTGCTAGAGACCATCAGAGGCTCTATCCCAAACCCATAGCAAGTCATTCTCCTTGTGTTTTCATCACAAGCTTGGGCCATTCAATGGCATCTTGAGAATGGACTTGTTCCCTCTTGATTCCTAGGGTTTAGACACCTTGATCATAGTTAAATCTCTTGTCTAAACACTACCTAGGAGTCCAAATAGGTGTATTCCTCTGGGAAACCTATTTCCTACCATTTGTAGAGGATTCACCATTCCCTAGCACCTTGGGCATCTCCAATGGAGCATCACATGTAAGGTAGTTGATCTCAGAGCTGAAGCCTTGGCAAAGCAGCGGCGTCAAAGATCGGGGGAGCACAAGGGGAGCTGATTCAAGCACGGGAGAGCGAGAAGAAGCAACCTAAAGAGGCGTTACAAAGGGGCTCAATCCGACAAGTAAGTTTGTCTTGTTAGGAGTCCATCCACTCAATTCCCTGTGGGAGTTGAGTGTAGAGTTTGTTTAACAAACTCGAACTAGGGTCGTTTGCCGATCCTTGGCTTGTTTGTCGGGCCTAAATAAAGTCTCCAAGGGGGAGCCACCAACACGGGTGCAAACGTGTAGGTTGGGAGGAACCTGTAAACTCCCCGGTTGGGTGGATCCGAGTTAAAACACCTTAGTTGGGAGGAACCAGATTTAAACTCCCTAGTGAATGGCAGTGTGCTCAAAGGGGTTGAGTACTTGAACCGGGAGTGGAGTAGACAAGTAGTCGAACCACTATACATGCTTGTGTTTGTGATTGAATTGAGCACATTGACATCTTAGCATTGTAAGTTTAATTGTTTAATTATGAATGCTTGATAGGAATGGATGCTAGGCACTAGATAGGCACATCCACACACAAGATGTACTTTCACTAGTAGTGTAGACTTGGGCTCATTGATCCATTCTCATAAGTCTACATAGGTTGCATAGGTTAGGAGCTCGATTAGTTAAATCATTTGTTTACCTATGCATGCTTAGACTAGGTTGTTTATTGCCGAACCATATGCTAGTCTTGTGATTGGACCCACTTAGGCTTAAAAACTGAAGTGTTTATTGCTTACGTAGTTTGATTTGCTAAATTTGTTAAGTAGGCGAAAAGAATTTCAAAAGGTCCTAATCACCCCCCCTCTAGGACTTAGCCAAAATTCTAGTTGCTCCTTAAGCTTCCGCACGTGTATGCATAGGGTGTCGTGTTAGACTACCCGGCTCAATTTTAGAAAGGGTCAGCCACAGGGACATCATTGAGTTCATCGAAACTCATATCATCCATAGGTTTAGCATTCCAAAGTCAATTACGATAGATCAAGGCGTTGCATTCTCATCCTACGAAGTTAAGGTTATGGCCAAGCGATATTAAATTAAAATCTTGCATTCCACTTCGTACTATGAGTAAGTGAATGGCCAAACAGAAGTGAGCAACAAAGTGATCAATAATATCATAAGGAAAATGATTGAAGAAAATTCTCGTGAATGGCACACAAGGTTGTCTGAGGCATTGTGGGCTGTTGAGCTCTTAATTATGCATATTCTAACCCCAATTCATCACTCATTGTGCGAGGTTTGCATGGTTATAGACAAATCTAATGCATGTTATGTGATTACAGGTTTGAGAGGGAACTCCGCCAAATTAATGATGAAAAGAGATGATTTAGAATCTTGGATGAAGACCCAAGGAGGGCCGAAGGAAGAAGGAAGCAAAGAAAGCAAGCAGAAAAAGAGACCGACCGGTCTTTACCGGTCTGCCAAGAGAGCCTGACCGGTCTAGACCGGTCAGCTAGGTGCGCTGGAGTTTCAATGAAGAGGACCGACCGGTCAAGACCGGTCAGCCATACTTGCTGGAACGTTAATGAAGATGTCCGACCGGTCATGACCAGTCGGATATGGATTGCTGGAGTGGTCAGCCAATGAGGCCGACCGGTCATGATCGGTAGGCTGTGCATAAGAATTTAGAAACTTCCAAATACAGCCCGATTTTCTCTGCGCTGCGTAACTCTTACGCAGTTTCTCGATTCTTCCGAAGTTGTGGAGCCTCCAGACTATAAAAGGACACCTAGGGATCGTTCCTAGGGTATCCTAGAAGGGTTCAAGCGAGGTTGGAGGCTGTAGAAGTGAATTGTGGAGTTCCACAACTCCTTGGAGTTTGTTTTTGCTGTTTTCATGTTTTTTTAGTTGTTTCATGTTTCCTTGGATCATGAGCAGCTAAACCTCTTAGCTAGGGCTAAGAGGTGAAGCTTGTAGTGGATCCAAGATGTTTTAATTCGTAGTTAAGTGGTTTTAAGTGTGGAATTCATGATTATGAACTAAGGTTTGAAGTTTATACAAGTTTTTGAGTAGTTTTTCTTAGTCTTATGATGACTCATAGATGTTTGGGAGAATTACTTAATTGCTTAATTGGTTTGTGACGGTCTAGACCTGTATGATCCGAGGAATCAGAGTGCGCTCTAGTATTATGATCTTCATAAAGGGACTTCATACCAAAGTTCTATTTTTCTGATTCTCTGTAATATTTATGAACTGTGCATGTGAATTGAATCAAGTTCAAATCCTGATCTAGCCTTGTCTTGTGACAGGACTTGAGGATGGTTATGATTGTGAACTAGACCTTTTGGAAAGGGGAGTGACCTATGCAATTGAGCATGCTCAGCTCAGCCTACATGGAGTGAATTATATGCATTGTACTTACATATTACAGATTGTTTGGTCTAACAGCTCTATCATCCGACTAGATAGATCTTAATATCGATTCTAGTTGAGAGAATGAGAAACCACAGCGGATTGAACATCAAGGATTGCTACAAGTGGATCCTTGAAACCCTAGTGCCTTTTTATCATTAGTCACTTTAATTTAATTAAACTTTGTTACTCACATCAATTCTATTCAAAATCTGATTACTAGCTTTCAATAGACACTTTTGGATGTGTTTGTGAAATCCTACATAAGTCCCTGTGGATCGACCTCGGTCTTACCGAGATTATTACTACATCGCAACCCTACACTTGGGGAAGCGAACAAGTTTTTGGCGCCGTTGCCGGGGATTTTGATGGTTTTTCACAAATTTTTGAAATTAGTATCTATTTAGGATTTTTAAGATTTTAGGACTAACTTAGTTTGTTTATTTTATTTTTCTTTTCAGGGATTTCTAGGAAGCTGAAGAAGATAGAAGGATTTCAAGTGCTGAATCAGGTTCTATCTTTCTAAACCTTACTCTTCTCCTTCTCCTATTCATTCCTATCTTATTCATCTCTTGTAGAGTGGGTGGAGATTCCTTTTGGATCTCTGAAAGGTCGGCCTTTTTGCCACCTGGATTCCTATTGGTCGGCTCTGCCATCTTGGATCACCTTATGCTCAGAGATTTCTTTTCTCATCTCTGCTCGTCTTTCTCCTTTTTTCTGCACTTTTTCTCAAAAGATTCAAAGAGTGGGTGGGGAGTTCTTTGAACCCCTATTGACCAGGAGAAATCGGTCTCTATCCTTACTTCTGGCCTAGCCATTGCAAGACACCTTGTGCTTCGGTCTTAGAGAAGAGTGAAGAAAGGGAGAAAGAATTCTTTCTTCTCTTTGTTTCTTATTTTTTGGTTTTGCATGCCACATTGGGCTCGGGATTCCAATAACCGACTCATAAGTGAAGGGGGGATAGTAGAAGGAATTGATAGAGAGCCACGTGCTAGGAGACAACTAAACTCTCCGATTTTGTCTGAAAATATGGCTGCAAATCAACCTAATCCGGGCCAAAACCAAACTGAAACAGGGGAGAATGTGGTTGAGAATGTTCCCCGACCTAGGACTTTACGTGATTTCTTGCAACCTGCAAGAACGAGCACTCCCTCATGCATAATATTTCCACCAAATGCAGGGAATGTGGATTTGAAACCGGGAGTGATTCAACTTCTCCCTAAATTCCATGGATTAGATAGTGAAAGTGCCTATCAACAACTTAAGGAGTTTGATGAGGTAATCACCACCATGCACTTTGCAAACGTGACGGAAGATGTGGTGAGACTTAAATTCTTTCCTTTCACTCTTAAAGATAAAGCTAAGGGTTGGCTTTATGCATTGAGGCCAAGATCAATTGGTGCATGGACTGATATGCACAGAGAATTCATAAAGAAATTCTTTCCTACTTACAAAACGAATATGTTGAAGCGCCTTATCATGAACTTTGCCCAAAAGGAAGATGAAACCTTTTTTCAATGTTGGGAGAGGTTTAAGGACCTATTAAACGCATGCCCACATCATGTCTATGAAATTTGGCGGGTTATAAGCTTTTTCTATGAAGGACTGACTTCACCCATGTGCCAATTTGTAGAGATGATGTGTAATGGGGAGTTCATGAATAAGGAAGCTGATGAAGCATGGGATTATTTGGAAGAATTGGCTGAGAATGCACAGTCTTGGGACACATCTAAACCAACAAATTCCAAGACTGGCCAACAAAAGGAAAAGGGAGGAATGTATGTCTTATCAAAAGAAGATAGCATAAGTGCACGGGTGGCTAGCCTCACAAGAAAGGTCGAAGCCATGGAATTAAGGAAAGGAGAGACGATTAACTCCACTGACGTTGAAACTGTTTGTGGAATTTGTGCTGGAAATCAACATGCAACACAAGATTGCCCCACAATTTCAGCAGTTCAAGGCATCTTACAAGAACAAACAAATGCCATAAACAGTTATCAGCAGCAATATGGTGCTCCAAACTCAAACACGTTTAATCCTAATTGGAAGAACCATCCCAACTTCAGTTGGAGGAATCGACCCATTGCAAATGCAAATAATACTCCAAAAGGTATCACTAGAGGAGATGTTGGGTGCATTCGTATCGGTCCAAGCTGAGTACAACAAAACAAATTCTCTCAAAATAGATGGGTTCATGCAAGAGCAATTGAAATTCAATCAAAATTCAACTCAAGCCATCAATGAATTGAAAACATCACTGGCTAGAGTTGAATCTCATCTTAGTGTTAGAGAGAAGGGCACACTTCCTGCCCAACCTCTTCCTAACCCAAGAACCCAATTTGAGATACAAGATGCAAGCTCATCCTCCCACCATACGGAACATGTTTAAGCTATCACCACTTTGAGAAGTGGGAAAGAGATTGACAAATCCAATCCGGTGAAGGCCCCAAAGCCTAAGGATCCGAAATTTCGAAAGAGGATGATAGCCCGAACAATACCCCACAAGATAAAGAACCGGAAAGGCAATACAAGCCGGTTGCCCCATTTCCACAAAGGTTGATTTCACCTAAACCTTTAGACAAAAATCTGGAGATTCTAGAAGTTTTCAAGCAGGTGAAGATCAACATCCCGTTGTTAGATGCAATAAAACAAATACCATCATATGCCAAATTTCTAAAGGAATTGTGTACAGTCAAAAGGAAACACAATGTTCATAACAAAGTACGTTTGACTGAGAATTTGAGCGCCATTATCAAACAAGAGGTGCCCCAAAAATACAAGGATCCGGGTAGTCCAACCATCTCATGCATCATAGGAGACTACCGGATTAAACAAGCCCGACTCGACTTGGGGGCAAGTGTGAATCTCATTCCATACTCGGTCTACGAACAACTTGGGTTAGGTGAATTGAAACCCACCAAAACCACACTCCAACTTGCTGATAGATCCATCCGTATACCGAGAGGAATGATAGAGGATGTTCTAGTCCAAGTTGATAAATTCTACTTCCTAGTAGACTTTATTGCCTTGGATACACATCCCGTGATAGGCACCGGTGCGCAAATTCCCGTCATACTTGGACGGCCGTTTCTAGCTACTTCAAATGCCATTATCAATTGTAGAAACGAACTTGTACAAATGTCCATTGGAAACATGACCCTTGAGCTTAACATATTTGATTTATGCAAACAACCATGGGAGGTTGATGATGATGTCCACGAATTAAACATGATTGAATCATTCGTGGAGGATACGGTCCCCTTGTCACTATTTTCCGACCCTTTGGAGCCATGTGTGGCCCATCCTCATGAGATGAATGATGACACAACACAAGAGATGGATGCCATTCTAGATGTGATGCCGGTGCTTGAGAATAAAAGATGGAGGGCCCCAATAGAGCCTTTGCTTGTAAATGAGAACAAGGCCCTCCCATCCAACATCAAGGCGCCAACACTCGACCTAAAACCATTGCCAAGTGAGCTAAAATATGTTTATTTAGGTCAAGATGAGACATATCCAGTGGTGATTTCTTCCCACTTGGATGAGGAACAAGAGAGTAGGCTAATAGCCACTCTATTAAAGCACAAGAGTGCCATTGGATGGTCAATTGCGGATCTCAAAGGCATAGATCCACTGATTTGTACCCACCGCATACACCTTGAGGAAAATGCAAAGACATCCCGACAACCACAAAGACGACTAAATCCAAACATGAAGGATGTGGTTAAGGCCGAAGTGGTGAAACTATTGGATGTAGGTATCATTTACCCAATATCCGATAGCCAATGGGTGAGCCCAACTCAAGTGGTGCCTAAGAAATCCGGAATAACCATTGTAGTCAATGCCAATAACGAACTCGTGCCAACTAGAGTCACTACTGGTTGGAGAATGTGCATTGACTACAGGAAGCTAAACACTGTCACGAGGAAAGACCACTTCCCCCTACCGTTTGTTGATCAGATTTTAGAGCGGTTGGCGGGTCATTCCCACTTTTGCTTCCTTGATGGCTATTCAGGGTACAACCAAATAGAAATTGCCCGTGAAGACCAAGAAAAGACTACATTCACATGTCCATTCGGCACTTTCGCCTATCGACGGATGCCGTTTGGACTATGTAATGCCCCTGCCACCTTTCAGCGTTGTATGATGAGCATCTTTTCTGACATGGTGGGGACCATTCTTGAAGTCTTCATGGATGATTTTTTCGTATTTGGTTGTAGCTTTGATGAGTGCCTTGAGCACTTGAAATCTGTGCTGAAAAGATGTGAAGAGAAGAACCTTGTGCTGAATTGGGAAAAATGTCACTTCATGGTTCAAAAGGGAATTGTACTTGGTCACATCGTTTCACAAAATGGAATTGAGGTGAACAAAGCGAAAATTGATCTTATCTCTAACCTTCCACCACCCAAAAGCATACGAGATGTTCGGTCCTTTTTAAGACACGCAGGATTCTACAGAAGGTTCATAAAGGACTTCAGTTCCCTCTCTCGCCCTTTATGTAACCTACTTCAAAAGGAAAATTCATTCGAGTGGAATGAAGAATGTCAAAAGGCCTTTACCACCCTTAAAGGTATGTTGACATGTGCCCCAATAATGCAACCACCTGATTGGAGCCTTCCTTTTGAGATTATGTGCGATGCTAGCGACTATGCTATTGGGGCCGTGCTAGGCCAAAGAAAAGATAAAAAGCCATGTGTCATCTACTATGCAAGTAGAACCCTAAACTCAACCCAAGCAAACTGCACCACTACTGAAAAGGAACTTTTAGCCGTAGCTTTTGCCTTGGACAAGTTTAGGTCCTATTTGATTGGATCCAAGATCATTATATTCACTGACCATGCCGCACTTAAGTATCTTCTCTCTAAGAAGGATGCTAAACCACGGTTGTTAAGATGGATCCTCCTACTCCAAGAATTCGACATAGAAATACGTGATAAGAAAAGAGTAGAAAATGTAGTATCTGACCATCTCTCTAGACTTGTCCTCACTAATTCCCCTGAAACGACTGTAATCAATGACATGTTCCCTGATGAACAACTTTTTGCTGTTTCCCAAGTGCCATGGTTTGCGGACATTGCTAACTATCTTGCTACAGGTACAATTCCTAAATATTGGAAAAAGCAAGATAAAGATAGATTCTTCACGGAGGTGCGGAAATTCCTATGGGACGACCCATACTTATTCAAGTATTGTCCCGATCAAATCATAAGGAGATGTGTCCCAGATGATGAGCAACAAAGTATCATCTCCTTCTGTCATTCTCAAGCATGTGGTGGCCACTTTTCGGCTAAAAAGACCACAGTAAAAATTCTGCAATGTGGGTTTTATTGGCCCACCATGTTCAAAGACACACATGAGTTTTGCAAAGCATGTGAACCTTGTCAGAAATTAGAGAGAATCTCCCGTAGAAATATGATGCCACTCAATCCCATCTTAATAATCGAAATTTTTTATTGTTGGGGCATCGATTTCATGGGCCCATTCCCATATTCTTTTGGAAACCTATACATCTTGCTTGCCGTTGACTATGTTTCCAAATGGGTCGAGGCCATCCCTTGCCGAAATAATGACCATAAAACGGTCATTAGATTTTTAAAAGAAAATATTCTTTCCCGGTTTGGAATGCCTCGAGTCATCATAAGTGATGGAGGATCTCACTTTTGCAATCGCCCTTTTGAAACCTTAATGAAGAAATATGGCGTCACACACAAAGTGAGCACTCCTTATCACCCACAAACTAGTGGACAAGCTGAGATATCCAATAGGGAGATCAAACACATTTTAGAGAAAACGGTGAATCTCAATTGCAAGGATTGGTCATTTCGGCTTACTGATGCGCTTTGGGCTTACCGCACTGCTTTCAAAACCCCTATTGGAATGTCTCCCTATAGACTTGTCTATGGGAAGGCTTGTCACTTGCCTGTGGAGTTGGAACATAGGGCATATTGGGCTATTAAGTAGATAAATTTCAATTCTGACAAGGCAAGCTCGTTACGCAAACTACAATTGAATGAACTTGCAGAAATCCGGAATGAAGCTTATGAGAATGCGAGAATTTACAAGGACAAGACGAAGATATTCCATGATAAGAATATTCTTCGCAAGACATTCATGATCAATCAAAAAGTCCTCATGTATAATTCTCGCTTACATCTATTTTCGGGAAAATTGAGATCTCGATGGACCGGTCCCTACATTGTGCAAACTGTCTATCCATATGGGACTGTCGAGCTGTTGAATCCGAGGAATGGCAACATTTTTAAGGCAAATGGGCAGCGATTAAAGTCGTTCTTTGAGAAATTTCCTTCAGAAGATATGTCCATACCTCTGAATGATCCTGTGTATCAGGATGATTGATCTCCTAGTCTGACGGAGGTATAGAGTAGTTAGGATTAGGATTTTACTGCTTCTGTTTTCTGTTTTCATAGGTTTGTTAGAAGGAGGAAGAATTCCACTTTTCACTCTCTCAGGTACTATCATTCTTCACTCCCTTTTATTTTCAAATTGCTCTCATGTTTTGCTCATTGCACATCTTTTACATTGAGGACAATGTAAGATTTGGTTGGGGGGTGTAGGATCACTTGGATGAATCCAGCGTTTTCAGCGTTTTGCAACATTTCAAGCAATTATGTGGAAATTTTTCGATTTTTCAAAAATTCGAAACTCTTTTGGAAAACACCGGTTCTATGCATTCAAGTTGATATGAGCATAAGAGGAGGAGATATGAAGTGTATGGGGCTGGATGTCTGGAATCTCTCATAACATAATGGTTTTATATGTGAACTCCCCTATTTTTGTGATTGATAGAAAATCTGAATACTTTTACACCAAGTTCACATTACACGATTTTCATGAGTTGAAGGGATTATGTGATTTATGGATTAGCTAGACTTTAAATTAAGGTGTTGAGAAATCAGGCCGGGGTACTTTGTCCATCCTTGTCCATGGGAAAATAATGAAAGATATGGATTTTTAAAAATCCTATCTAATTTAAAAAGAAAAAGGAAAAGGAAGGATAAAATTGGGAATGATGGAAAAACGGTGGAAAATTCCGATTAGGGCTACCTACTACCAACCGGGGGATGGTCTACCCGTAACCAAAGCCTGAAATGGGACGGAGTGTGAAAGTCGTCGAAGGACGGTAAGGCAAATTCCTGTCATTGGCTTGATGTGGCTCTATGTACCTTGAGTTCTATAGTCTAGTTGATCTATGAAGATGGTAATCCTAGAAACTCGTGGGATGAATTTTCACTACCCACACTAGGTTGAATTTGTTCAGGTCCTTCTATTTATCAACCAATCAGCGGGAATTTCATATGAATGCTTATTATGTTTTGAGGATTTACGATTTCAACCTTTGACACCTAATCTTTCTAAATCTTACACTTATGAACCTTGGAATGTATAGAAGGATGGTTTCTGAAAGAGAGTTGAGTTTTGAAGAATGGGATTAGTTTCACGCATGTTTTGCTCGGGACTAGCAAAATGCTGGTTGGGGGGTGTGTTGAGCTCTTAATTGTGCATATTCTAACCCCAATTCATCACTCATTGTGCGAGGTTTGCATGGTTATAGACAAATCTAATGCATGTTATGTGATTACAGGTTTGAGAGGGAACTCCGCCAAATTAATGATGGAAAGAGATGATTTAGAATATTGGATGAAGACCCAAGAGGGCCGAAGGAAGAAGGAAGCAAAGAAAGCAAGCAGAAAAAGAGACCGACTGGTCTTGACCGGTCGGCCAAGAGAGCCTGACCGGTCTAGACCGGTCAGCTAGGTGCGCTGGAGTTTCAATGAAGAGGACCGACCGGTCAAGACCGGTCGGCCATACTTGCTGGAACGTTAATGAAGATGTCTGACCGGTCATGACCGGTCGGATATGGTTGCTAGAGTGGTCAGCCAATGAGGCCGACCGGTCATGACCGGTCGGATATGGTTGCTAGAGTGGTCAGCCAATGAGGCCGACCGGTCATGACCGGTCGGCTGTGCGTAAGAATTTAGAAACTTCCAAATACAGCCCGATTTAATCTGTGCTGCGTAACTCTTACGCAGTTTCTCGATTCTTCCGAAGTTGTGGAGCCTCCAGACTATAAAAGGACACATAGGGATCGTTCCTAGGGTATCCTAGAAGGGTTCAAGCGAGGTTGGAGGCTGTAGAAGTGAATTGTGGAGTTCCACAACTCCTTGGAGTTTGTTTTTGCTGTTTTCATGTTTTTTTAGTTGTTTCATGTTTCCTTGGATCATGAGCAGCTAAACCTCTTAGCTAGGGCTAAGAGGTGAAGCTTGTAGTGGATCCAAGATGTTTTAATTCGTAGTTAAGTGGTTTTAAGTGTGGAATTCATGATTATGAACTAAGGTTTGAAGTTTATACAAGTTTTTGAGTAGTTTTTCTTAGTCTTATGATGACTCATAGATGTTTAGGAGAATTACTTAATTGCTTAATTGGTTTGTGACGGTCTAGACCTGTATGATCCGAGGAATCAGGAGTGCGCTCTAGTACTATGATCTTCATAAAGGGACTTCATACCAAAGTTCTATTTTTCTGATTCTCTGTAATATTTATGAACTGTGCATGTGATTGAATCAAGTTCAAATCCTGATCTAGCCTTGTCTTGTGACAGGACTTGAGGATGGTTATGATTGTGAACTAGACCTTTTGGAAAGGGGAGTGACCTATGCAATTGAGCATGCTCAGCTCAGCCTACATGGAGTGAATTATATGCATTGCACTTACATATTACAGATTGTTTGGTCTAACAGCTCTATCATCCGACTAGATAGATCTTAATATCGATTCTAGTTGAGAGAATGAGAAACCACAGCGGATTGAACATCAAGGATTGCTACAAGTGGATCCTTGAAACCCTAGTGCCTTTTTATCATTAGTCACTTTAATTTAATTAAACTTTGTTACTCACATCAATTCTATTCAAAATCTGATTACTAGCTTTCAATAGACACTTTTGGATGTGTTTGTGAAATCCTACATAAGTCCCTGTGGATCGACCTTGGTCTTACCAAGATTATTACTACATCGCAACCCTACACTTGGGGAAGCGAACATGGGCTTACAGGAAATCACCCCGCACAAGCACAAGGATGAGTCCATTTTCCCTTACTTATGGGCACGACGTAGTGTTTACATTCGAAATTACGGTGCCATCTTTAAGAGTTGCTCATCAGGTTGGGTTAACTCCTACCAAATTCAATGAGGCCATGTTGATCGAACTGTATGAGGTTTAGCTAAGAGCCCTTGATTCCATAATGGTTAATAAAGCCAAAGTTGCTAGGGCTTACATTAAAAAGGTGAGAGAGAAAGCATTCGAAGTGGGCGATAAAGTTTGGAAAGTGGTTTTGCCGCTCAGTCATAAAGACATGGCCCTTGGTAAGAAATGGTCACTGTTGAGCTCTTAATTGTGCATATTCTAACCCCAATTCATCACTCATTGTGCAAGATTTTCATGATTTAAAGACTAATTGAATGTATGTTTTGTGATTGCAGGATTGAGAGTGGACTCCGCCTAATAAAAGATGAAAAGAGCCTATTTAAGAACCATTGAATGAGGATCAAAGGAGGACGAAAGAAAGGAGGAAGCAAGGAAAGAAGAAAAGAAGAAAGAACGAAGAAAATGAACCAGAAGCAGGCCAAGACCGATCGTGACCGGTCGGCCAGGAGGGCCACGACCGGTCCAGACCGGTCGGCCATCTCCCCTTGAATTCCAGAGCTTGCTGGACATATTGATGAAGCACACCGACTGGTCATGACCGGTCGGCCAGGCTAGTCCGACCGGTCCAGACCGGTCGGCCAGAAAAGATTTTTTGGTCCAGAGCTTGCTGGACTGTTGCCCCAGTGAGGTGAGGCACGACCGGTCGTGACCGGTTGGCCAGAAAAGATTTTTTGGTCCAGAGCTTGCTGGACTGTTGCCCCAGTGAGGCGAGGCACGACCGGTCGTGACCGGTCGGCCAGTTACTCAGACCAGTCTAGACTGGTCGGCCGTGCATAAGGACTACGTACTTTCTATTTTGGCGCCGATTTTCTCTGCGCACTGCGTAACTCTTACGCAGATTCTCGATTCTTCTGAAGTTGCAGAGCCTCCCTACTATAAAAGGACACCTAGGGGTTGTTCCTAGGGTATTGGAGGAGGGTTTAAGCAAGCTTGGAGGCGGCGGAAGTGGATTTCAGAGTTCCACAACTCCTTCTAGTTTGTTTTACTGTTTTTATGAGTTTTTTTTGTTGTTTCATGTTTCCTTGGATCATGAGCAGCTAAACCTCTTAGCTAGGGCTAAGAGGTGAAGCTTGTAGTAAATCTAAGATGTTTCAATTCGTACTTAGTTGGTTTTAAGTTTGGATTTCATATTTATGAACTATGGTTTGAAGTTTATACAAGCTTTAAGTAGTTTTTCTTAGTCTTATGATGACTTATGGATGTTTGGGAGAATTACTTAAATTCTTAATTGGTTTGCATTAGTCTAGACCTGTATGATCCGAGGAATTGGAGTGCGTTCTAGTACTATGATCTTCATGTGGGGACTTCCTACCAAAGTTCTACTTTTCTGAATTTCTGTAATGTGTATGGACTATGCATGTGATTTGAATCAAGTTCAGATTGTAATCTAGCCTTGTCTTGTGACAGGACTTGAGGATGGTTATGATTGTGAACTGAACCCTTTGGAATGGGGACTGACCTATGCAATTGAGCATGCTCAGCTCGACCTACATTGAGTGAATCCTGTGCATTGAACTTACATATGACAGATTGTTTGGTTTAACAACTCTATCATCCGACTAGATAAATCTTAATATCGATTCTAGTTGAGAGAATGAGAAACCACAGTGGATTGAACATCAAGGATTACTACAAGTGGATCCTTGAACCCCTAGTGCCTTTTTATAATTACTTACCTTCAATTTTATTCAATTTTGTTACTCAAATCAAATCCATAAAAAAATCTGGTTGTTAGCTTTCAATAGACACTTTTGGATGTGTTTGTGAAATCCTACATAAGTCCCTCTGGATCGACCTCGGTCTTACCGAGTTTATTACTACATCACAACCCTACACTTGGGGAAGCGAACAAGTTTTTGGCACCGCTGCCGAGGACTTTGACGGTTTTTCACAAATTTCTGAAATTAGTATCTATTTAGGATTTTTAGAAATAGTTCTAACTTAGTTTATTTTGATTTGTTTTTCTTTTTCAGGGATTTCTAGGAAGCTGAAGAAGATACAAGGATTTCAAGTGCCGAATCAGGTTCTATCTTTCTAAACCTTACTCTTCTCCATCTCCTATTCATTCCTATCATATTCATCTCTTGTAGAGTGGGTAGAGACTCCTTTTGGATCTCTGAAAGGTAGGCCTTGTGCCACCTGGATTCCTATTGGTCGGCTCTGCCGTCTTGGATCACCTTGTGCTCAAAGATTTCTTTTCTCACCTTTACTCCTCTTTCTCCTTTTTCTGCACTTTTTCTCAAAAGATTCAAAGAGTGGGTGGGGAGTTCTCTGAACCCCTATTGACCAGGAGAAATCGGTCTCTATCCTTTCTTCTGGCTTAGCCATTGCAGGACACCTTGTGCTTCGGTCTTAGAGAAGAGTGAAGAAAGGGAGGAAGAATTCTTCTTTCTCTTTCTTTCATATTTTTGGTTTTGCATGCCACATTGGGCTCGGGATTCCAATAACCGACTCATAAGTGAAGGGGGGATAGTAGAAGGAATTGACAGAGAGCCACGTGCTAGGAGACATCTAGATTCTCTAATTTTGTCTGAAAGGAATAGCTGTGAATCAACCTAATCCAATGGCCAATCCTAATCAGGGCCAAAACCAAACTGAAACGGAGGAGAATGTGGTTGAGGATGTTCCTCGACCTAGAACTTTACGTGACTTCTTGCAACCAGCAAAAGCAAGCACTCCCTCATGCATAGTATTTCCACCAAATGCAGGGAATGTGGATTTGAAACCAGGAGTGATCCAACTTCTCCCTAAATTCTATGGATTAGACAGTGAAAGTGCCTATCAACACCTTAAGGAGTTTGATGAGGTAGTCACCACCATGCACTTTACTAATGTGACTGACGATGTGGTGAGACTTAAATTCTTTCCTTTTACTCTTAAAGATAAAGCAAAAGGTTGGCTTCATGCATTAAGGCCAAGATCAATTGGTGCATGGACTGATATGCATAGGGAATTCATAAAAAATTCTTCCCTACTCACAAAACAAACATGTTGAAGCGCCTTATCATGAACTTTGCCCAAAAGGAAGATGAAACCTACTTCCAATGTTGGGAGAGGTTTAAGGACCTATTAAACGCATGTCCACGTCATGGCTATGAAATTTGGCGGGTTATAAGCTTTTTCTATGAAGGACTGACTTCACCCATGCGCCAATTCGTAGAGATGATGTGTAATGGGGAGTTCATGAATAAGGAGGCTGATGAAGCATGGGATTATTTGGAAGAATTGGCTGAGAATGCATAGTCTTGGGATACATCAAAACCAACAAATTCCAAGACTGGCCAACAAAAGGAAAAAGGAGGAATGTATGTCTTATCAGAAGAGGATAGCATAAGTGCATGGGTGGCTACCCTCACAAGAAAGGTCGAAGCCATGGAATTGAGGAAAGGAGAGACGATTAACTCCAATGACGTTGAAACTGTTTGTGGAATTTGTGCCGGAAACCAACATGCAACATAAGAGTGTCCCACAATGTCAGCAGTTCAGGATATCTTACAAGAACAATCAAATGCCATAAACAGTTATCAACGACAATTTGGTGCTCCAACCTCAAACACGTTTAATGCTAGTTGGAAGAACCATCCCAACTTCAGTTGGAGGAATGGACCCACTGCGAATGCAACTCCTATCCCTCAAGCTCAACCTATACTAGGTCCATCTCTAGTCATTACTCCAAAAGTGACGCTAGAGGAGATGTTGGGTGCATTCGTATCGGTCCAAGCTGAGTATAACAAGACAAATTCTCTAAAAATAGATGGGTTCATGCAAGAGCAATTGAAATTCAATCAAAATTTAACCCAAGCCATTAATGAATTGAAAACATTAATGGCTAGAGTTGAATCTCATCTTAGTGTTAGGGAGAAGGGCACACTTCCTGCCCAACCTCTTCCTAACCCAAGAACCCAGTTTGAGATACAAGATGCAAGCTCATCCTCTCACCACACAGAACATGTCCAAGCTATCACCACTTTGAGAAGTGGGAAAGAAATTGACAAATCTAATCTGGTGAAGGCCCCAAAGCCTTAAGGATCCAGAAATTTCTAAAGAGGATGATAGCTCAAACAACACTCCACAAGAGAAAGAACCGGAAATGCAATACAAGCCGGTTGCTCCGTTTCCACAAAGGTTAATTTCACCTAAACCTTTAGATAAAAATCTGGAAATTCTAGAAGTATTCAAGCAGGTGAAGATCAACATCCCACCGTTGGATGTAATAAAACAAATACCATTGTATGCCAAATTTCTAAAGGAATTGTGTACAGTCAAAAGGAAACACAATGTTGACAACAAAGTACTTTTGACTGAGAATTTGAGCGCCATCATCAAACAAGAGGTGCCCCAAAAATACAAGGATCCGGGTAGTCCAACCATCTCATGCATCATAGGAGATTACCGGATTAAACAAGCCTTACTCGATTTGGGGGCAAGAGTGAATCTCATTCCATACTCGGTCTACGAGCAACTTGGGTTAGGTGAATTGAAACCGACCAAAACCACACTCCAACTTGCTAATAGATCCATCCGTATACCGAGAGGAATGATTGAGGACGTTCTAGTCCAACTTGATAAATTCTACTACCCAGTAGACTTTATTGTCTTGGATACACATCCCGTGATAGGCACCGGTGCTCAAATTCCCGTCATACTTGGACGACCGTTTCTAGCTACTTCAAATGCAATTATCAATTGTAGAAATGGACTTGTACAAATGTCCTTTGGAAATATGACCCTTGAGCTTAACATATTTGATTTATGCATACAACCACGGGAGGTTGATGATGATATCCACGAACTAAACATGATTGAATCGTTCGTGGAAGATATATTCCCTTTGTCACTATCTTCCGACCCTTTGGAGGCATGTATGGCCCATTCTCATGAGATAAATGATGAAACAACACAAGAGATGGATGCCATTCTAGATGTGATGCCGGTGCTTGACAATAAAAGATGGAGGGCCCTATTTGAGCCTTTGCCTATAAACGAGAACAAGGCCCTCCCATCCAACATCAAAGCACCAACACTCGACCTAAAACCATTACCGAATGAGTTGAAATATGTTTATTTAGGTCGAGATGAGACATATCCAGTGGTGATTTCTTCCCACTTGGATGAGGAACAAGAGAGTAGGCTAATGGCCACTCTATTAGAGCACAAGAGTGCCATTGGATGGTCGATTGTGGATCTCAAAAACATAGACCCACTGATTTGTACTCATCGCATACACCTTGAGGAGAATGCGAAGACATCTAGGCAACCACAACGACGACTTAATCCAAACGTGAAGGATGTGGTTAAGGCCGAAGTGGTGAAACTATTGGATGTGGGTATTATTTACCCAATATCCGATAGTCAATGGGTGAGTCCAACTCAAGTGGTGCTTAAGAAATCCGGAATAACCATCGTAGCCAATGCTAGTAATGAACTCGTACCAACCAGAGTCACTACCGGTTGGAGAATGTGCATTGACTGCAGGAAGCTAAACACCGTCACGAGGAAAGACCACTTCCCCTTACCTTTTGTTGATCAAATTTTAGAAAGGTTGGCGGGTCATTCCCATTTTTGCTTCCTTGATGGCTATTCAGGGTACAACTAAATAGAGATTGCCCGTGAAGACCAAGAAAAAACTACATTCACATGTCCATTCGGCACTTTCGCCTATCGACGGATGCCGTTTGGACTATGTAATGCCCCTGCCACCTTTCAGCAGTGTATGATGAGTATCTTTTCTGACATGATGGGGACAATTCTCGATGTCTTCATGGATGATTTTTTCATATTTGGTTGTAGCTTAGATGAGTGCCTTGAGCACTTGAAATCTGTGCTTAAAAGATGTGAAGAGAAGAACCTTGTGCTGAATTGGGAGAAGTGTCACTTCATGGTTCAAAAGGGAATTGTACTTGGTCACATTGTTTCACAAAATGGAATCGAGGTGGACAAAGCAAAAATTGATCTTATCTCTAACCTTCCACCACTCAAGAGCATTCGAGATGCACGGTCCTTCTTAGGACATGCAGGATTTTACAGAAGGTTCATAAAGGACTTCAGTTCACTCTCTCGGCCTTTATGTAACCTACTTCAAAAGGAAAATTCATGAGAGTGGAATGAAGAATGTCAAAAGGCCTTTACCACCCTTAAAGGTATGTTGACATGTGCTCCCATAATGCAACCACCTGATTGAAGCCTTCCTTTTGAAATTATGTGCGACGCTAGCGACTATGCTATTGGGGCCGTGCTAGGCCAAAGAAAAGAGAAAAAGCCATGTGTCATCTACTATGCAAGTAGAACCCTAAACTCAGCCCAAGCAAACTACACCACTACCGAAAAAGAACTTTTAGCCGTAGTTTTTGCCTTGGACAAGTTTAGGTCTTGCTTGATTGGATCCAAGATAATCATATTCACTAACCATGCCGCGCTTAAGTACCTTCTCTCCAAGAAGGATGCTAAACCACGGTTGTTACGATGGATCCTTCTACTCCAGGAATTTGACATAGAAATACGTGATAAGAAAGGAGTAGAGAATGTAGTAGCTGACCATCTCTCTCGACTTGTCCTCACTGATTCCCCCGAAACGACTGCCATCAATGACATGTTCCCTGATGAACAACTTTTTGCTGTTTCCCAATTACCATGGTATGCGGACATTGCTACAGGTACAATTCCTACACATTAGAAAAAGCAAGATAAGGATAAATTCTTCACGGAGGTGCGAAAATTCCTATGGGATGACCCATACTTATTCAAGTATTGTCCCGATCAAATCATAAGGAGATGTGTACCAGATGATGAGTAACAAAGTATCATCTCCTTCTGTCACTCTCAGGCATGGGGTGGCCACTTTTCAGCTAAAAAGACCACAGCGAAAATTCTGCAATGTGGGTTTTATTGGCCCACCATGTTCAAGGACACACATGAGTTCTGCAAAGCATGTGAACCTTGTCAGAAATTAGGAGGAATTTCCCGTAAAAATATGATGCCACTCAATCCCATCTTAATAATCGAAATTTTTTATTGTTGGGGCATCGATTTCATGGGTCCATTCCCATCTTCTTTTGGAAATACATACATCTTGCTTGCCGTCGACTATGTTTCCAAATGGGTCGAGGCCATCCCTTGCCGGAAAATGACCATAAAACGGTCATTCGCTTCTTGAAAGAGAATATTCTCTCCCGGTTTGGAACACCTCGAGTCATCATAAGTGATGGAGGGTCTCACTTTTGCAATCGCCCTTTTGAAGCTTTAATGAAGAAATATGGCGTCACACACAAAGTGAGCACTCCCTATCACCCACAAACGAGTGGACAAGCCGAGATATCCAATAGGGAGATTAAACATATTTTAGAGAAAACGGTGAACCCCGATCGCAAGGATTGGTCACTTCGGCTTACCGATGCGCTTTGGGCCTACCGTACTGCTTTTAAGACCCCTATTGGAATGTCTCCCTATAGACTTGTCTATGGGAAGGCTTGTCACTTGCCTGTGGAGTTGGAACATAGGGCATATTGGGCAATTAAGAAGATGAATTTTGATTCTGACAAGGCAAGCTCGTTGCGCAAACTGCAATTGAATGAACTTGCAGAAATCCGGAGCGAAGCATATGAGAATGCAAGAATTTACAAGGACAAGATAAAGATATTCCATGATAAGAATATTCTTCGCAAGACATTCACGATCAATCAAAAAGTTATCATGTATAATTCTCGCCTACATCTATTTCCGGGAAAGTTGAGATCTCGATGGACCGGTGCCTACATTGTGAAAAATGTCTATCCATATGGGACTATCGAGTTGTTAAATCCAAGGAACGACAACATTTTTAAGGCAAATGGGCAGCGATTAAAGCCGTTCTTTGAGAAATTTCCTTCAGAAGGTATGTCCATACCTCTGAATGATCCTGTGTATCAGGATGATTGATCTCCTAGTCTGACGGAGGTATAGAGTAGTTAGGATTAGAATTTTGTTGCTTTTGTTTACTTTTGCTTAGGTTTGTTAGAAGGAGGAAGATTTTCACTTTTCATTTTTTCAAGGTACACTCATTCCTCACTCCCTTTTATATTCACATTGCTCTCATGTTTTGTTTATTGCACATCTTTATATTAAGGACAATGCAAGATTTGGTTGGGGGGTGTAGGATCACTTGGATTAATCCAGCGTTTTGTAACATTTCAAGCAATTATGTGGAAACTTTTCAATTTTTTTCAAAAATTCAAAACTCTTTTGGAAAATTTTGGTTCTATGCAGTACTCAAGATGATATGAGCATAAGAAGAGGAGATATGAAGTGTATAAGGTTGTAAATCTTGATCTTCTCTTGGCATAATGGTTTTATATGAGAATTCCCCTAATTCTGTGATCGATAGAAAATCTGAACACTTTTACACCTAGTCCACATTACACGATTTTCATGGGTTGAAAGGATTATGTGATTTATAGATTAGCTAGACTTTGAATTAAGGTGTTGAGAAATCAAGCCGGGGTACTTTGTCCATCCTTGTCCATGGGAAAACAATGCAAGATATGGATTTCTAAAAATCCTATCTAAATTAAAAGAAAAAGGAAAAGGAAGGATGAAATTGGGAATGATGGAAAAATGGTGGAAAAATCCGATTAGGGCTACCTACTACCAACCGGGGGATGGTCTACCCGTAACCAAAGCCGAAAATGGGACGTAGTGTGAATGTCGTCGGAAGGACGGTAAGGCAAATTCCTGTCATTGGCTTGATGTGGCTCTATGTACCTTGAGTTCTATAGTCTGGTTGATCTATGAAGAAGATAATCCTGGAAACTCATGAGAAGAATTTTCACTATCCACATTAGATTGAATTTGTTCAAGTTCTTCTATTTATCAATCAATCAGCGAAAATTTTATATGAATGCTTATCATGTCTTGAGGGTTTACGGTTTCAACTTCTGTCACCAATTATTTCTGAATCTTACACTTGTATGTCTTGGGATGTAAAGAATAATGGTTTCTGAAAGAGAGTTGAGTTTTGAAGAATGAAATTAGTTTCACGCATGTTTTGCTCGGGACTAGCAAAATGCTGGTTGGGGGGTGTGTTGAGCTCTTAATTGTGCATATTCTAACCCCAATTCATCACTCATTGTGCAAGATTTTCATGATTTAAAGACTAATTGAATGTATGTTTTGTGATTGCAGGATTGAGAGTGGACTCCGCCTAATAAAAGATGAAAATAGCCTATTTAAGAACCATTGAATGAAGATCAAAGGAGGACGAAAGAAAGGAGGAAGCAAGGAAAGAAGAAAAGAAGAAAGAAAGAAGAAAATGAACCGGAAACAGGCCAAGACCGGTCGTGACCGGTCGGCCAGGAGGGCCACGACCGGTCCAGACCGGTCGGCCATCTCCCCTTGAACTTCCAGAGCTTGCTGGACATATTGATGAAGCACACCGACCGGTCGTGACCGGTCGGCCAGGCCAATCCGACTAATCCAGACCGGTCGGCTAGAAAAGATTTTTTGGTCCAGAGCTTGCTGGACTGTTGCCCCAGTGAGCATGACCGGTCGTGACCGGTCGGCCAGTTACTCAGACCGGTCTAGACCGGTCGGCCGTGCGTAAGGACTGCGTACTTTCTATTTTGGCGCCGATTTTCTCTGCGCACTGCGTAACTCTTACACAGATTCTCGATTCTTCTGAAGTTGTGGAGCCTCCCTACTATAAAAGGACACCTAGGGATCGTTCATAGGGTATCGGAGGAGGGTTTAAGCAAGCTTGGAGGCGGCGGAAGTGGATTTCGGAGTTCCACAAATCCTTCTAGTTTGTTTTACTGTTTTTATGAGTTTTTTTTGTTGTTTCATGTTTCCTTGGATCATGAGCAGCTAAACCTCTTAGCTAGGGCTAAGAGGTGAAGCTTGTAGTGAATCTAAGATGTTTCAATTCGTATTTAGTTGGTTTTAAGTTTGGATTTCATGTTTATGAACTATGGTTTGAAGTTTATACAAGCTTTAAGTAGTTTTTCTTAGTCTTATGATGACTCATGGATGTTTGGGAGAATTACTTAAATTCTTAATTGGTTTGCATTAGTCTAGACCTGTATGATCTGAGGAATTGGAGTGCGCTCTAGTACTATGATCTTCATGTGGGGACTTCCTACCAAAGTTCTACTTTTCTGAATTTCTGTAATGTGTATGGACTATGCATGTGATTTGAATCAAGTTCAGATTGTAATCTAGCCTTGTCTTGTGACAGGACTTGAGGATGGTTATGATTGTGAACTGAACCCTTTGGAATGGGGACTGACCTATGCAATTGAGCATGCTCAGCTCGGCCTACATTGAGTGAATCCTGTGCATTGAACTCACATATGACAGATTGTTTGGTTTAACAGCTCTATCATCCGACTAGATAGATCTTAATATCGATTCTAGTTGAGAAAGTGAGAAACCACAGCAGATTGAACATCAAGGATTGCTACAAGTGGATCCTTGAACCCCTAGTGCCTTTTTATAATTACTTACCTTCAATTTTATTCAATTTTGTTACTCAAATCAAATCCATAAAAAAATCTGGTTGTTAGCTTTCAATAGACACTTTTGGATGTGTTTGTGAAATCCTACATAAGTCCCTGTGGATCGACCTCGGTCTTACCGAGTTTATTACTACATCGCAACCCTACACTTGGGGAAGCGAACAGTCACCCACTTGGGAAGGGACATACACTGTGGTGCAAGTTTTAAATGTTGGAGCATATCATTTGCATGATAAAGATGAAAAAGTTGCAAAAGTCTCGATTAATGGTCAGTTCTTAAAGGTCTATTACTCATCCTTATGGGAGGTTATTTATGGGCCAGATCCATAGCCATGTAATGAATAAAAGTCTGTTTGCTGGCATAAAAAAAGAAAAAATTATAATAGGCAAAAGGAAATAACAGCGGCTTATTGGCCGATATATATGTAAAAAAAAAGAGAAAATATAGTAAAAGTGGCCTATCAGTTGATACAAAAAGGGAGTGACGCGAAGGGACTTCAGGCTAAAATGTAGGCGATTATGCAAGACTGGCCCTAAGTTCTTCGAACTTGTTATATGCACAGCCTTTATCTTTCTCAGCATGTCTCTTCTTAGTTTGCCATTTTTTATGTCGGCCATGCTTTTTGGAGATACTAGAACGAGGTGTATGCGACGGCCGAGGTCAGAGAGTTTGTTTTCTGCATCTTCTTTGAGAGTATAACTATTATGTAGCCGATCTTGATAAAGAGTAATTTGAGAATCCAAGAAGGACCTCAAGCCCTAAGGATCAATTTGATCCCGGCCGGGGTAGAGGCATTGAGTCTCCCTAATGCTTTCTTCTAATTTCTTTCACTGAATACGGAAGGCTCATAATAGGGCTTGATTAATAGAGTGTTCTCTTGCCTATAGGAGTTGGTCGCTCCAGGCCTCTTCACGTTGTGCATCAAGTCTGAGCACTTCATCATGAGAATTGTCCCTTGCTGCTAGGAGACTAGTATACTTTTCGAGATCAGAATTTTCCTTGAAGAAAGTATCACCAAGTTCTTGTAACTTGGTGAAGGCTTCTAAAATCTCCTTCAAGGATGCATCATCCTCGGCAAATGCTTGAGCATACCTCATGAATGGAAAAGTGTCTTGAAACATAGAAGAAATCGATTCTAGTTGTAAGGATCTTACCAAGAATATCATGGGTGCAATTGTGGAAGAAACTGGAATCCATGACTTCAAGGGATAAGGCTTGTGTTAACGTCAGATTCTGGTAACAGGTTCTTCCCCAACTATATGCCCTTCTCGAAGTGAACTCCCCTCCAAACTTGAAAGCCAAAGAGGAAAACTAAGGGTGGCCGGCGCTTGGACGTTGGCCCTCCGAAGCTTAAGTTAGAGATGGCTTGAGAGTAAGATGAAGTGTGAAACATGGGATTAGAGGTTGTGTACCTTTACCATTTATGAGACCATCTATTTATGCAGATATGGGTGATCCATTCTGTTACGCAAGCTGTTAAGATCACTCCTGAGTTTAGGGGGTAAGGTGCTTATCCCGTTAATCCTCAAATAAGGAGCTGGCCTGATCGAATTAGACATCTAGCTGATTACGTTCCTTGATGGACATCCCCTATGGTTCGGAGCTACGAGCAAAAATAAGCCAAAACCGGCCTATATGGGCTGCTAGGACTATGAGACAAGGGACGTCCCTACTAGACGACCAGAGACTAGGGCTACTCGGAGAACGGCAGTGTCCGCGCTCAATGACTAAAGACTAGGGCTGCTCGGATAACGGGGGTGTCCCCACTCAACGACCAGATACCAGGCCTGCTCGCAATTTATGGAAACTAGAGGCGCTCGCGGGTCGTATATATACGTGACTATAAAGACGTTCGAGGTTTGTAGGCTTCGAGCTACTTTGACGACCAATTTTATTCTACAACAAATGCCCCCCAAGTCCTTTGTGTTGAGTAGCTAAGTAAAGGACTTGACTGCGTATGTAACCGCCTAGTGCGTTTTTCAAAGCAGAAGCCATACATGATTTAGCTCGCATTGATGAGCACCAGCTTTTCAACCGAGAGAAATGAAGCGGCACTTGCCACATGTCTCAGGAGTTAATGCTCGTGCCCGTTCAACTGTCGTGTCAAATGAAGAGTCACCGTGTGTCATTCAAATCTTGATGGAATGATTGCCTATAAATATCTAGAGCCTGCGGAGGTTTCTTTACTTCGAAGTTTTGCTGGATATCTTGGAAAATCCCTCCTTTTTCTGTCTCTGTCTGTCTCTAGCGTGACTTCGTTACTGAGGTATTCTTTTTTAAAATGATTAGATCATTCTCATCTACCTCAATCATGATTAACAGAAAGTCATTGTTACTGAGGTATTCTTGATTAACAGAAAGCCATTGTTACTGCTCAATGAGTCTATCTGGTTTGGAAAGAATACATCAGTAACAAGGTCACGCCAGAGACAGACAAAGACGGAAAAAGGAGGAGGGATTTTCGGAGATCTCCAGCAAAACTTCAAAGTAAAGAAACCTTCGTAGGCTCTGAATATTTATTGGCAATCATTCCATCAATATTTGAATGACACACGGCGACTCTTCATTTGGCATGATAGTCGAACGGGCACGGGCAATAACTCTTGAGACACGTGGCGAGCGCTGCTTCATTTCTCTCAGCTGAAAAGTTAGCGCTCATCAATGCGGGCTCAGCATTCGACCTTCTCAGCATCGGCCAACATTCGGCCATCTCAGCCTCGGCCCACTCGGGCGCAGCATTCGGCCATCTCAGCCTCGGCCCACTCGGGCGCAGCATTCGGCCATCTCAGCCTCGGCCCACTCGGGCTTGACATTTGGCCTTCTCAGCCTCGGCCCACTCGGGCTCAGAATTCGGTCATCTCAGCCTTGGCCTCGGCTCACTTGGGCTCAACATTTGGCCCTCAGCTTGGTAAGAGGCCTGGCCTCATCTACCTTAGTTTATCCCTCTTGATAAGATAAGGATAAGGCTTATCTTACTAATCCAGATAAGATAAGGATTATCCCAACAAATTTGGGATCCACCTAAATCTCTTCAATAATTATCTATAAAGAAGCCCTCCACACTTTCTCCAGGTATGCAATCCACCGCCATTAAAACTCCAACAACCTTTCCTTTCAGTATCCATAATGACTTTGCCATCGAAGGGCCGTAAGCCGGGCCAATCGGTGGCGGTCCTAACCTTTCTCGGTGATTGCAGGTCCCTCAATCTACACATTCATCTTCGAGTGGAGATCAGGTGATGAAGAATCAAAGTTGATCCCTGATTAACATCTGTTAGCCAATTTTTGGGGTTAACAGCTTAGTGTTGCAGATGAATTCAAGTTTAGAAGACAACGAAGTTTAAATAGGCTAACCACTGGGAGGTAATCGAAGTAATTAATAAAGATGCGTCGTTTCCATTTCCTGGGAATCCGGAACGTGCAATGGCTTTAAAATTTATCCCTAGAAACTCAAGCATGTCACTTCGTAATTATGTCATGTCATTATTGCGGTTATCATATAAAAAACAAATGGGGGGTATGAACGCTAAGTATTGGAAAGAAGTCAAGTCATAAGGATAACTAGGCCATCAGCCGAATATGTTGAAAGCAAAGTGAAGTAAACATAGCAGAAAACATGAGTAAAAGCATCGGCCGATCAGGCAGGCCGCGCATAAGCCACATTGATCTCCTCAAAGCCCCTAAGGGTCGATGCTTTAACTCCTTCGGCCTCAATTTTCTTGCAGTTCTAGGCTTTTTGGTTGAACACTACCTGATCAAGGAATCTTAGAACTTCGTCAACATGACAGCCGATAGCAGCAACTGCGACCTCCGCTTCTCGCTTCAAGACAGCGCCTTCCTGGGATCGGTGCTTATACAGAGTGACCTGGGAGCCAATGAAGGCCGTGAGTTCTTAAAGGTTGCTATAGTCTCGGCTGAGGTATAGACGTTCAACCTCATTCAACTCATCGACCAGGTCAAATGATATTGGCGACTCTTAAACAGTTTGTTCTTCCAAGCCTCATCGTTGCGAGTGGACAAAGTAACAAAGTCAGAATGTATGATAGAACGATGTTGCAGTAAGGTGACGATCTTCTGAACGTCACTACTCGCCTTATAGAATTCTTCACCAAGGTCTCGTAGTTTCACCAAGACCTCTAGGGCCTTTTCCAGAGACTCATTTGATTGTGAGGTTTCAGTAGCCTCCATGATGAATGTATGAATGTCATGAAGGAAAGGAGAAATGCTCCAAGCTTGAAGCAAAAATTTCTGCCAAGAGGCATCGTGCCTGAGTTTAGAAAGGTAAGGCAAGCATCTTGGTAAACGGGTTCGAAGATAGAAGATGGATGAAGGAAATTGATGAATATCAATGAATTTATAGGTCCATAAGCAGTAATTCACCATGACCGACGTGGCTGGAGGTTATTCCTATGATGTTTGCCGTTTCAATTTAAAACGTGTACAAACCATCTGGCCTTACTATATCTGCGTGATTTACTAAAAAGGCATGTAGCCAATGATGGCCAAACAAGAGTTTTCAAGGCACGTGATGGCTGCGTGTTGGCCACTTGACCCAACTATGATCTACGGCCTACATCGACTGTGATAACAACAGTAATTTATGATGGCCATCAAAACACCAATAAAAACAAGAAGAATTGTCACATAGAAAGATAAGCGGAAAGGAAAGTTCATTAAGAGATAGTTGGGACCCAGGCCAGGTTACAAGATAAAAAAAAAAAGAGGAGAAAAAAGGGGCATGACCCTATCAGCCGAGCGACTAAATACATCAAAAGGAAATGAAAGAAGAAGAGGCCCAACCAAGGAGTGTCCTATGCATGTGCCGCCTGAAGTTCCTCAAACTGGCGAATGACATGCACCTTGTTTGCCTCTAAGGTTTACCTCTGGCCCATCCAATGTGAGCCCTCACGCATGAAGATATTAAAAAATGCTAGAACTTGTTCCACATGGTGTTGAGCTTTGAATTTTACATATTTTAACTCAAATTCATCACTCATTATGCATGGTTTCTATGTTAAAAGACCTATCCAATACATGCTTTTGTGTTTGTAGGAATGAGCGAAAGACTTCACTAAGTTAATTGTTAAAAGACCTTCTAGACTCACATTGAAGACAATTGAAGATGAGCCAAGAGGTGAAGAGAAGAAGCAAGGAGAGAAAAGAATGAAGAAAGAAAGAAAATCCAGATTTAAATCGAAAAAATTTGCACATATGATGCTCGAAATGTTACAAACTGCTAGATGAGGAATCTCATCTCACCCCCAACCAAATCTTGCATTGTCCTTAATGTAAAAAGATATGTAATGAGCATGGATATGAGAGCAATGGTAAAATACAAGAGAGTGAGAACAAATGGTACCTGAGAGAGTTGATCATGGAAGTCTACAACTCCGACAACTAAATCCTCTAAAGCAGTAGAACTAAAATAGAAAAAAATAACTAAACCTAATCTACGATATACCTCCTTCAGACTAGGAGATCAATCATCCTGATACACAGGATCATTCAGAGTGATGGACATGTCCTCTGAATCAAATTTCTCAACAAATGGTTTAAGGCGTTGTCCATTCACTTTAAAACAATTACCATTTGCAGCATTCTCTATCTCGACAGCCCCATGAGGAAAAACTTCTTTAACAATATATGGGCCGCTCCATCGAGATCGCAATTTCCCCGAAAAAAGATGAAGTTGGGAATTTTACAAGAGCACTTTCTAACCTTCATTCAAGGATTTTTTAAAGATGTGTTTGTCATGAAAGGCCTTCATTCTACTCTTGTAAATCCTCGAGTTGTCATAAGCATCGTTCCGGATCTCATCAAGCTCATTTAATTGGAGTTTGCGAAGCAAGCTAGCCTTAATTAACGTCAAAGTTCAATGCCCGAATTGCCCAATAGGCTTTTTGTTCAATCTCTACAGGCAAGTGACAAGCTTTTTCATAGACAAGTCTATAGGGGGACATTCCAATAGGGGTCTTGTAAGCGGTACGGTGAGCCTAAAGTGCATCGTCTAATCTAAGCGACCAATCTTCGCGATCCAGCCTTACCGTTTTTTCCAAAATTTGTTTGATTTCTCAATTGAAAATTTCAGCTTGCCCACTCGTCTATGGGTGCTATGGGGTACTCACTTTATGCCTAATGTCATATTTCTTCATTAAGGATTCAAAAGGCCTATTGCAAAAGTGAGAACCACCATCACTAATGATGGCTTGAGGCGTTTCAAATCTGAAAAGTATGTTTTCTTTAAGGAACTTTAGAACCGTACGATGATCGTTGGTTCTACATGGAATGGCCACTATCCATTTAGACACATAGTCTACGGCAAGCAATATGTAGACATGTCCAAAAGATGAGGGGAATGATCCCATGAAATCGATGCCCCAACAGTCAAAGACTTCAAGATGTTGAATTGGGGTCAGATGCATCATATTTCGATGGGACAATCCTCCTAGCTTTTGACAACTCTCGCATGCTTTGCAAAACTCGTAGGCGTCCTTAAATAAAGTAGGCCAATAAAAACTACACTGCATAATTTTTATAGTGGTTTTCTTGGCAGAAAAATGACCACCACAAGCTAGATTATGACAAAAGGAGATGACGGAATTATATTTATCATCAGGGACACATCTCCTAATTATTTGATTTGGGCAATATTTAAAAAGTGAAGGTTCATCTCAGAAAAATCTGCGCACTTCCCGTAGAAATTTTCGTTTGTCCTACACAGTCCAATAAATCGGCATCGCACCTGTGGAAAGATAATTGGCTATGTCGACATACCATGGTGGATGCATAGCAACAAAGAGTTGCTCATCAGGGAATGAGTCCTCAATAGGTGACTCGTCAATGGAATTAGGTAGGACTAAGCGGGATAGATGATCCGCCACCACATTCTCTACTCCCTTCTTGTCCTTGATCTCTATATCGAATTCTTGAAGGAGTAGGCTCCATCTAAGCAAATGGGGCTTAGCATCCTTCTTAGAAAGAAGGTGTTTTATCGCCGAATGATCCGTGTAAACAATGACCTTGGATCCTATTAAGTAAGGCCTAAATTTGTCCAAGGCAAAAATGACAGCTAGGAGCTCCTTCTCTATAGTCAAGTAATTGACTTGGGCGAGATTCAAGGTCTACTCGCATAGTAGATAACGTGGGGCTTCTTATCTTTCTTTTGGCCTAACACCGCCCCAATAGCATAATCGCTCGCATCGCACATCAACTCAAAAGGTACGGACCAATCTGGTGGTTGCATGATAGGAGCAATTGTCAACATGACTTTTAGCTTTGAAAAAGCTAATTGACATTCGACACTCCACTCAAATTGGTTCTCCTTTTGGAGAAGGTTACATAAGAGCCTTGAGATATGACTGAAATCCTTTATGAACCTTCTATAAAAGCCGACGTGTCCAAGGAAGGACCACACATCGCGTATGCTTTTGGGTGGTGGTAGATTGAAAATTATATCGATTTTGGCCCGGTCTACCTCTATTCCATTAGAAGAGATGATATGTCCAAGGACTATTCCTCTCTGTACCATGAAATGGCACTTTTCCCAGTTTAAAATGAGGTTCTTCTCCTCGCACCTTGTTAAGACCAACTTCAAGTGATTTAGGCACTACTCGAAAGTACAACAAAAAACTGAGAAATCGTCCATAAATACCTCAAGAAACTAACCCACCATGTCTGAGAAAATACTCAACATACATCGTTGGAATGTGGCAGGTGCATTACATAGTCCGAATGGCATCCATCGATATGCAAAGGTGCTAAACGGGCATGTAAAGGTAGTCTTCTCTTGGTCTTCCGAGGCTATCTCAATTTGGTTGTAGTCAGAATAGCCATCCAAGAAGCAATAATAGGAGTGACCCGCTAACCTCTCTAAAATTTGATCCATGATGGGAGAGGGAAGTGGTCCTTCCTAGTGACCGTGTTTAGCTTCCGATAATCTATGCACATTCGCCAACCGGTGGTCACTCTAGTCGGTATAAGCTCATTGTTGGCATTTTCTATGATGGTAATACCCGGCTTCTTAGGGACAACTTGGGTAGGACTCACCCATTGGCTATCCGAGATGGGGTAGATGATACCCACATTTAGTAGCTTTAACACCTTGGCTTTGACAATCTCCATCATGTTTGGATTTAACCTTCTTTGAGATTGTCTAGTCATTTTCACATTCTCTTCGAGGTGTATACGGTAAGTACAGACTGAAGAGTCTATCCCCTTGAGGTCCGCTATTGTCCAACGTATGGCTCCCCTATGTTCTTTGAGTAGCTCAATCAACTTAAGCTCTTGGTCTTTTCCTAGGTGAGAGGCAATGACAACCGGGAATGTTTCTTCTTGACCCAAATATACATATTTCATCTCGGATGGCAATGGTTTAAGGTCAAGCTTCGGTAGTTTGATGTTAGACGGTAGAGGCCTTGATGTGGTTGGTGGCAATCTTTCAAAATGGGGCCTCCACCGGTTAGTACCAACTACCGGTTTCTCAATATTCAATGCTTGCACAATTTCACTAATAATGGGTCTTTAGAATCCTCAAAATGTGCTAAGCATGTCTCCAAGCTTTCTAGTAGTTCAAGTTGGAGGAGCTTTTCTTCTTCAAAAGATTCGAGCATGTTTACCTCGAAGAGCTCATCGTTATCAACATCCCTATGCCTTTTTGCCCAAGTGGAACACATTCACCTCTAATGTCATGTTCCCAAAAGATAATTGCATCACCCCGTTTCGACAATTTGATTGCGTTTGATGTAGCAAGGAATGAAATTGCGGTTTTACCGCTTGTAGAGACACTCGGAGATATGTCTTAGGACCTAGAGGGGGGGGGGGGGGGGGGGGGGGGGGGTGATTAGGACCTTTGAAATTCTTTTCGCCTACTTACACAATTCAACAAATTTAGCCTAGTAAGCAAGAACACTTCGGCTTCCAAGCCTAGGTGGGTCCAATCACAAGACTAGCAAAGGGTTAAGCAATAAACAATCCTAGTCTAAGCATGCATAGGAAAGTAAATGATACAACTAATTAAGCTTCTAACCTATGCAACTTGTGTAGACTTATGAGAGTGGATCAATGAGCTCTAGTCTACACAACTACTGAAGGTCCATCTTGTGTGAGGATGAATCTAAAAAGTGCCTAGCATACATTCCTATCAAGCATTCATAATTAAGCAATTAAACTAACAATACGAAGATATAAATGTGCTCAAGAACAATCACAAACACAAGGATGTATAGTGGTTCGACTACGTGTCTACTCCACTCCCGGTTCAAGTACTCAACCCCTTTGAGCACACCGGCATTCACTATCGGAGGTTTTAAATGAGATTCACCTCTCAACCTTTACACGGAGGTTTTATCGGTTCACCTCTCAACCCTTCCCGGAGTTTTAGTCATAGGCTAACTCTCAACCTAACGCACGTTTACTCCCGTGTCGGAGGCTCCCCCTTGGAGACTTAGTTTAGGCCCGGCTGACGGGCCAAGGAACGGCTAACGTCCCTAGGTCGAGTTCAACAAACAAACTCTAAAATGGACTCTCAAATAAGACAACCTACTTGTCGGATGAGCCCCTTGTGTAGCGCCGGATTGGGTTGCTTCATCTCCGCTCTCCCGTGTTTCAATCAGCTTCCCATGCTCCCACGATCGTGCCGCCGTTGCGTCGCCAATGCCTCAGCCACACTCGATCAAACACCTTGCATGCAATGCCTTTGAGATGCCCAAGGTGCTAGGAGGATAGGTTTGAGAACTCTACAACTAATGGGAATGGGTTGCCTAGAGTCTCTTACCTACAACGATCTCATCTTAGAGTTTTGGACAAGGATTTGCCAATCAAGAAGCTTCCAAACTCTAGAGATCAAGAGGGGATGAAGGTCATCTTCTTCATGAGCTTGGAATGCTCTAATCTTGTGTTAAAGCACAAGGAAGATACCTTGCATAGGTCAAGGAATGAGCCTCAAATGGTCTCCAACAATGGTGGCTTCACTCCTCCAAGAATCCCTCTCCAAATGCCAAAAAACGGAGCTCTATATGAAGAAAGGAGAGCTCCAACGGTCATAAAATGGACAGAAAATGGCTCTGGCCGACCTGTCCCGACCGGTCGGACCCCCTTGCTGAAGATATTCACCAATACAGGCCAACTACACAGGCCGACCGGTCAGCACTGGTCGGACCCCCTTTCTGGACAGCCTGCAGATCACAGGCCGACCGGTCAAGACCGGTCGAACCCCCTTACTGGTGCATTCAGAAAATGCAGGCCGACCGGTCTTGACCGGTCGGCCAAGCTTGCTGATCCCCCTCTATTGTGAAGGCCGACCGGTCTTGACCGGTCGGCTGGTCATTTCAATCATGCAGCAAGGCTGCTGGACGACCGGTCTTGACCGGTCGGACCAGCCTGGTTCCCCTCTACATTTTGCTGAACACGTCATTCTTCCGCCTATCCATTTTGGCCAAGGTTAGGGTGATCAATTTGGACACCTAGGGCCAGTCTATGATGACAAAATGATTCCTAATATGGTCAAGGTCATCAGGGAAACAAAGGGGTTGGGTTTTGGTCAAGGTTAAGGCACCAAGGCATCACTTTTACCTGAATCTTCTTCCTTGATGCAGCCAGTCCTTCTTGAGTCTTCGATCTTCGTCTTCATTGGGCTCAACCGACACTAGACTCACTGACGTAAGTGATTGACAAACAAGGTGCACTAGTATGCCACGGAAAAGTGCACTAACAAGGAACGACGGCCTAAAATCACCGGTATTTGAGTGCTAGCATCTATAACCGGTTGTGTGTCCAAGACAATAAAATCCACCGGGTAGTAGAATTTGTCAACTTGGACTAGAACATCCTCAACTATCCCTCTCGGTACACGGATGGATCTATCAGCGAGTTGCAATGTGGTTTTGGTGAGTTTTAATCCACCAAGACCCAATTGCTCATATACCGAGTACGGGATCAAGTTTACGCTTGCCCCCAAGTCTAGCAATGCACGCTCAATCCGGTAGTCACCAATGATACAGGAAATTATGGGACTACCGGGATCCTTGAATTTTGGGGGGTCTTTTGAGTGAGGATGGCACTCACTTGCTCATTCAAAAAGGTCTTCTGTTGCATATTATATTTGTGTTTGGTTGTGCATAGGTCCTTTAGAAACTTGGCATAAGAGGGGATTTGTTTGATGGCATCAAGCAATGGAATGTTGATCTTGACTTGTCTGAAAATCTCTAAGTTATCATGAGAGTTTGGAAGAGATTTTGGAGCAACCAATTGTTGAACCTCCAATTTATACATTGCATAGCCACTACATCACATTATATGCATGGTTTTCATGATTAAAAGGCCCATCTAACGCATGTTTTGTGATTGTAGGGATGAGAGCAGACTTCACTCAATTGGAGACCAAAAAGGGTCCATTTAGAACCTGTGAATGAAGGTCCAAGGTGGACTAAAGAAGGAAGAAAGAGGGAGAAAAGAGAATAAAGAAAAGAAGAAAAAGAAGAAGAATGGTTAGTCCGACCGATTGGACGACCGGTCGGCTACACCTTTGGACACCACTGGAAGAAGGACCAGTTGGTCCGACCGGTCTTGACCGGTCGGCCAACCGGTCGGTGCGGCTGCTGAGCTCGCTGGACGCATGACCAGAGTGGTCCGACCGGTCGTGACCGGTCGGCCAACAGGTCGGTGGCTGCTGGGAAACCCTCTAGACTAAAAATACATGTAGTCCGACCGGTCTTGACCGGTCGGTCATCAAGGTGGGAAGTCCACTGCACTCCCTGGACTGTCAAACAAGGTGGTCCGACCAGTTGTGGTCGAACCGGTCGGCCATGCGTGAAATCTGGCAGTTTCTATTTCTAATTCCGAAAATTGCTGCGAATTGCGTAACCTTACGTGGATTCTGGATGTTTCTGATGCAACCGAGCGTCCTCACTATAAAAGGACACCTAGGGGCTCTTCCTAGGGTATCATAGAAGCTAAGGGACATGGTGCTAGAGAGAGGAAGCCGTCATGGAGCATTTGCAACCCTTCAAACTCCGATTTTTCTAGTTTTTATGTTTTCTTTCATGAGTTTTAGTTGTAGCATGACAATGCTCGGCTAGAATCTCTCAGCTAAGGTTGAGAGGTGAAGCTTGTAGCTAATTTCATGTTTGATTCATTAATTCAAGTAATTTCAATTCAAGTTTGGATTTTTATTTATTCTAGTTCTTCAAGTTGATAGTTTGAGATGTTTTATGAGAGTTCATGTGCCCCGGACATGGATTCCTTGCAATTCTCTGAGATTATCATATGGTGCTTGTTTATATTCGAATTATAGTCGTCCTTGAGCAAGCCATAGTCCATAGGCATGGCTGTTACTCCGAAGGCTATGATTTTGAATTCTACATTGATTGAATGGGAGTAGAACTTGAAAGTTCAACTTGAATGGGATTGAATGTGTTTAATGCTTTATTTTCCAACTAGATGAGAGATAGGACTTCAAATCTAGTTGTGTATCTTGCTTGGATTGATTGGATTGACATGGGAATGCTACAAGTGGATCCTTAAATGCCTTAGTACTTTAAACTACTGATTTTCATTAAGTTATTGTTTTAGCATAAATATTCTAATTGAATCTCTTATCTATTGCAAACTGAGTTGCTGGAATAGTTTGGAATTTGTTATCCAATTCCCTGTGGATCGACCTCGGTCTTACCGACTTTTATTACTACATCGCAGCCTTACACTTGAGGCGAGCGAATACCAATCTCGAAGGGAATGGTGCTACGGGCTTATAAACGTGTTTCGTTTCTTATGGGGCTGAGTTAGATCCATCCCCATCCTCAGAATTTATCGGATCATTAGGTTTGTCGGCCTTCATCGGACTGGATTTGTCAATTTTCTTACCACTTCTAAGAGTGGTGACAGATTTGGCTTGCTCCACATGTTGGTTGGGGAGATTGGGGATGCTTACTTCATGTACTTGCTTTGGATTGGGCTGAGGTTGAGCTGGAAAGGTCCCTTCCCTAGCATTCAAGCGTCCCTTAGTCTCATCAATCGAGACTCTAAGTTCTTGAAACATTTGCTGATTTGATTGATTAATTTGCGTTTGCCCTTGCATAAACGCCTTTAAAGTATCCTCCATTGAGAATTGAGGTGGGGCCATATTTTGCATGGGTGGCCCTCCTTGAGAGTTGGTAGGATTTCTCGTGGGATTATTCTTCCAACTGAAATTTAGGTGGTTCTTCCAAGTAGAGTTATACGTGTTACCCACCGGTTCATTAAAAGGCCGCTGATAACCATGTGGCATTTGCATGTTCTTGTAACACCTCTTGAAACATAGGAAATGTAGGACAATCTTGCGTAGCATGTATATTAGTGAAACAAATCCCACACATGTTCTCAATAGCTTCATTGGGCGTTGAAACTCCACTCTTACTAAGTTCCATGGCCTTAATCTTCCTTGTGAGGCTGGCTATCTTTGCATTCACATCATCTTCCTCCTTAGGGATGTAAATCCCTCCTTTCTCTTTTTGTTGAGGAGGCTTGAGGCTATTAGATTTGTTCGAGGTATCCCATGATTGGGCATTCTCGGCCAACATATCCAAGTATCTCCAAGCTTCATCTGGATTTTTGCTCATAAACTCACCATTGCACATCATCTCTATGAATTGGCGCATATTGGAACTTAATCCATCATTGAAGAAGTTTATGATTCACCAACTTTCATAGCCATGATGTGGGCAAGCAACTAGGAGGTCCTTAAACCTTTCCCAACATTGGAAGAATGATTCATTCTCTTTAACCGAAAAGTTCATTATGTCTCTTCGAAGCGTGTTTGTTTTATGAGCCGGGAAGAACTTTTTCAAGAATTCCCGGGTCATCTCGTTCCATGACCCTATCGAGTGTGATCTAAGAGAGTGAAGCCAAGTCTTAGCTCTTTCTTTCAATAAGAAGGAAAAAAGTTTAAGTTTAATGGCATCTTCTGAAACATTAGTGTATTGCAAAGTAGCTACCACTTCTTCAAACTCCTTTAAGTGTAGGTATGGGCTCTATTATAGCCAAATTGCGGTGGTCGAAGATAGCGAAGACTCGATACCTGTGAGCACCTTTATGACGGTGTTTGACCTGCGAGCCCACATGGTTGAGGCTCACATATTGGACAAGTACGACGTACAACTCCCGAGCCACCGAGCCCTTATGGTCGAGGCTCGAATATTGGAGAAGTATGGAATACCCTTCTGGGTGTACGAACATCTCAATAGTGGTCGTTGAAAGGTTCTGCATCTTAAATATGCGAGAAGTTATCTCCGAGCACGAGCGTCCTCCGCCTTTTTAGTACCAGCAGCCCATATAGACCAACGTTGAGCTTATCTTAATTCGTGGTTCCGAACCTCAGGGGATCGCCATCAGGGAACGTAATCGACTAGATGATTAATTGGATCAAGCCATTTCCTTATCTAAGGAGCGACAAGATAAACACCTTATCTCTGGATATCAGGAGTAATCTTAACGCCTTGCGTAACAGACTGGATCACTCGGATCTATATAAATAGATGGTTTCATCAATGAGAAAGGTACACAGTCTCTAAGTTTAAAATCCCATTGTTTCCTTTTACAACCATATCTCGTCTGACTTAAGCTTCGGAGGGCCAACGGCTGGACGCCAGCCACCCTTAGTTCTCTCTTGTGCTCTTTTAAGTTCGAAGGGAAGCTGGCTTGAAGAAGAGTGAATGTCTAGAGGATCCTGTTACCCAAATTTGACGTAAACAGATTGGCGCCGTCTGTGGGAACTGATCGTCAAGATTAGCCATTCCAATCACTGATCGAAGTTCTCCCACCATGCCTCCCAAGAAGACGGTTCACCCTTTCACTTCAAGGCAGACGCTACCTCCACCTGACATTACTAAACCAGCGTCTAACCACCCTTAGACTGCTTCGACGGGCATTCCCAAGGGAGACCCTAATGTGCTATCACAAAACCCATTGTTTGATACATCCGGCAATCAAGAAGACGTTATGCGTTTCCTCGGAAACGCGCTTCTAACTCTCAAAGCCAGATTTCAAGCCTTATCTAATCGGCTTGATCAGCATTTTCCGGAGCCTCAGCGACAACCTCCAGAAGAGCCGCCGGCGCAACCTGTACCAGTGGCTTCCAGACATTCTATGGACGAGCCACAAACCTAGCAAAATCCTCCTCCATCAAATCGAATGCCACTTGGCAACCAAGTCCCTGTACTTCCTCCACATTCTATACACTCCAGTTATTCCCGACAATAGCAATCTCAGGGGTCCACCATCGAAGCTTCAGGCTACAACTTACCATGGGAAGGAGACCTCAAGAGAATCCACGATCATTTTGACGATATGGAACAGCGATATCAGGCGAATCGACCATCTATTGTTGTGGCGTCAATACATCGATCCGAATCTCCTTTCACCCGCGAGGTCATGGAAGCACCCTTACCTAGGAGGTATCGCACGCCTATCATCACTCCGTACACAGGTACTGGCGATCCTCTCGAACATCTGGAAACGTACAAATCTCTTATGGAATTGGAGGGACATGGTTTAGAAATCATGTGTAGGGCTTTTTCCCTAACCCTAAAGGACGCAGCGTGTACATGGTTCTGGGGGCTCAAATCCCGATCCATCGGGTCCTTCTCTCAGCTATTAGAGCTCTTCCTTTCTCAATTCATGGGGAGTATCTGCACCAAAAAGCTGGCATCTCATTTAATGGACCTGAAGCAGCAGCACGGGAGACGATAAAGGAGTTTATAGTTCGGTTCACTGCAGAAGCCATCTAGACTAAAGGTTATACCGAAGATAAAGGCCTTACCGCCCTCATAGGCAGAATTAAAAGCGAGAAGTTCGAATTCGCCCTAGATAAAAACCCCCCTAAAACTATGGCGGAATTTGAAGCAAAAGCCCAGAAATACATCAATGCAGAAGAGGTGGCTTTGGCACGTCATGGTACACAAGACAAGAAACGCAAGCCGGAGGAGATTTCTCCCCCGGATAAGAAATACCGGCGCGATAGACAGGACCGTTCCCCAGAGGCCTTACTCTGGTAAATATCGAAACTATAACCCTCTTATCCAATCTCCTGAGAAAGTATTAATGGAGATAAAGCACAAGCCTTACGTGAAGTGGCCTTCAAAGATCAAGTCTGATCCCGAAAAAAGAGATAAGGGTAAGTTTTGCTATTTCCATAAAGATCATGGGAACAACACCCAAGAATGTATATCACTAAGAGATCATATCGAAGCTCTCATCTGGAAAGGCCATCTCCGAGATTACTAGCCCGACAAGGTCGGTCACCTAAAAGGGCATAAGCCCCACCACACCAAAAAAAATCACCTCAACGTCATGTTTCACAAGAAGACGTTCAACCCACCGGTGAGATCCGGACCATCGCTGGAGGACCGGCTTGCAGGGGAGATTCAAGCCTTAAGAAAAGCATACACTTGCAAGACATATCAGAAGCCCCAGCATATCTACTGGTTGGAAAAGACACCCGACATGTCAGAACCCGGTCATCCTCCAATCTCCGTCTCTCTCGAGGATGCAGAGGGGATTCACTTCCCTCAAGAAGACTCCATTGTGGTCGCATTAAAGGTATCGAACTATTTTGACTCATACAGGCAGCTCCGCTGATATTCTCTACCTGGAGGCTTTCAACAAAATGGCACTCTCCAGGGGCTTGCTCAAACCGGTCTCAACTACTCTCGTCGGCTTCGGGGGTGAGGTGGTGACGCCTGAAGGAAGCATTGACCTTCCAGTCACCTTTGGAGAAAGTCCAGCAAAAACAACTATCTTCATTAATTTCCTTGTGGTAGATCGGAGATCAACGTACAACGCCATTTTGGGTCGACCTTCGCTCAATAAGGTAGGGGCAGCTTTACATCCTCTGTACTTATGCATCAAATTCCCCACCCCAAATGGAGTCGGGGTTGTACGAGGAAATCAAAAGGAAGCGCGGGCATGTTACGAGATCGTCGTACAAGATCGAAAGATGATGGTGACAAAAGATTCATCGAGCCTTCCGATGGTTACCTCGTTGGACCCAAGGGAGAATGCTCTCCAATCAGGAACTCCAGGGGAAGAGACAGTTGCAATCCACTTAACTAAAGATATCCATCCAAAATTGTCTACGTTGGATCCTCTTTAAGCAGTGTCTTTCGAGAAAATCTAGTCCGTTTCCTCACCGAATATCAAGATGTGTTTGCCTGGTCTCACAATGATATGCCAGGTATCAACCCCAGCGTCATAACACATCATTTGAATGTTGATCCAAAGTATAAACCTGTTCACCAGCGCCGACATGCCTTCACTGCAGAAAGACAAATGGTAATCAAGGCTGAAGTCGAGAAGCTGCTCACAGTCAATTTTATAAAGGAAGTTGACTACCTAGAATGGGTCGCTAACGTGGTCCTCGTTCGAAAGGCTAACGGCAAGTCGAGAATGTGTGTTGACTATTCGGATCTGAATAAAGCGTGCCCGAAAGATAACTTCCCGACTCCGCGAATCAACCAACTGGTTGATTCAACGGCAGGGCATGCCCTGCTCAGTTTTATGGACGCTTATTTTGGCTATAACCAGATTGTGATGCATCTGCCCGACCAACAACACACTGCCTTCATCACTGACTGCGGCATGTATTGTTACCAGGTAATACCTTTTGGTCTTAAAAATGGAGGAGCCACTTATCAGCGCCTAGTCAATAAAATATTCGCCGCACAAATCGGTAGGAATATGGAGGTTTATGTTGACGACATGCTCGTGAAAAGCGTTGTAGAAAACGACCACCTCACAGAACTTCGAGAAACCTTGGACTTAATGAGGAAGTATCAGATGAAGCTAAATCCAGATAAATGTATGTTTGGAGTGTCTGTTGGGAAATTTCTCGGATTTATGGTCGGCCAACGGGGAATCGAGGTGAATCCTGAAAAAATAAAAGCATTAATCGAGATGAAGTCTCCGTCCACTCTCAAAGATCTCCAGCGTCTGGCTGGTCGCATCGCTTCATTGAACAGGTTCATCTTGCGGGCCTTTGATAAGTGCCTACCCTTCTTTAAGCTCCTCCGAGCCACCGCCAAAGCCGACTGGGAGTGGACACCGTAATGCAAGGAAGCATTCCAACAACTGAAGCAGTATATGAGTGCACCCCCAGTTTTATCCAAACCTGTGGCACACGATCAACTTCTTCTTTATTTATCTGTGTCTTCTACGGCCGTTAGTGCCGCGTTAATAAGAGAAGATTCTGGGGTACAAAGGCCCGTTTACTATATTAGTCGAGCGATGGTGGATGCCGAAACTCGGTATTCTGATATGGAGAAGCTGGCCCTCGCCTTAGTCACTGCTGCCCGAAAACTGCGACCCTATTTCCAAGCCCATGCTATATTGGTGCCAACAAACCATCCGTTAAGGCGGGTCCTTCAAAAACCCGAGGTTTTGGGGCGATTAACTAAATGGACGATTGAGATTAGCGAGTATGATATTTTATTCTGTCCCAGAACCGCCGTCAAGGGTCAAGCCGTGGCCGATTTCATTGCCGAATTCACATATACTTCTTCGAATGATAACCCTACGACCAGCAACCAGATCCCCTGGTCGCTCTTTGTGGATGGGTGGTCATGGGCCACCGGGAGTGGAGCAGGCTTAATCTTAGTCGCTCCTGACGGGTCGCACTTTCAATATACCTTACGATTTTACTCTCACGTCTCAAACAATGAAGCAGAATATGAGGCTTTGATCGTCGGCCTCGAATTAGCAAACATCCTCTCGATTCCGAGTTTGCTTATTCATAGTGATTCTCAGCTCGTAGTCAATCAAGTACTCGGCGAATTTGAGGCGAGAGAGGAACGGATGGCTTTATACAAATCCCGAGTGCTCATCTTGCTCGCAAGGCTGAAGAATTATGAAATAATCCACATCCCTCGAGAGAAGAACAAACTCGCAGATTCTTTAGCAAAACTAGCCTCCGCACCCGAATCTGAATTATTACAATCTATTCCCATCGAGCATCTTCATGTTCCAAGTATCAACCAAACAACCTCCGATCAAGTAATCATCGCACACCCCTTTCTGTGTTGGATGGACCCCATTGTCCTTTATCTCAGAGACGGACAACTCCCGGGTGATAAGAAATCTACATGGCAAATCCGTCATCGCGCTGCTAGATATACATTACAAAACGGAACGTTGTTGCACAAGAGCTTCACCTTACCATATTTAAGGTGTCTTCACCCAGAAGAAGCGCATCACGCTCTGGACAAAATACTCCAGGGGACATCTGGTAACCATCCTAAGGGACGGTCTCTAGCATATAAGGCGATGAGGCAAGGGTATTATTGGCCCACTATGAAGGCAGATGCGATCGAATTCTTTAAAAGATGCGACAAGTGCCAGCGATATTCTTCTATACCTCATGTACCGTCTGAGCAAATGACGCCAATGGATGGCCCTTGGCCCTTCGCCCAATGGGGAGTCGATATCATCGGGCCCTTACCTACCGGGAAAGGTCAGAACAGGCTTGCAATCGTGGCAGTCGATTATTTCACCAAATGGGTCGAGGCAGAACCATTAGCCAGAATCACCAAAAAACAGACCACTAAGTTCGTGTGGAGAAATATCGTATGCCGTTATGGGCTCCCCCATATTATAATCACCGATAATGGAAAACAATTCGACAACGCCGCTTTCACAGAATTTTACGGAAAATGGAAGATATGTAATGTTCGCACCTCCTCATATCATCCTCAGGCTAATGGGCAAGTTGAAGCGGTGAATAAGATCATCAAACATCATTTAAAGACCAAGCACGGTGAATGTAAAGGCATGTGACCAGAACTCTTACCAGAAGTCTTATGGGCCTATAGGACTACGACTCGCACGTCAACAGGAGAAACTCCTTTCTCCTTGGCTTTCGGCACCGACACCGTGGTTCTAGTCGAAGTTCAGGTCCCCTCGTATCAGATCGAGCAGTATGATCCCAGTTGTAATCAGGAAGGTCTGAAGCTCCATCTCGACCTCTTGGAAGAGCGAAGGGATGCATCCCAGCTTCGAGCGGTAGCTTATCAACAGCGTATCGCTCATTCTTGTAACGCCAAAGTCCGACCTAGAGCTTTTTGGCTCGGTGATTTGGTCCTTAGACAAAACCTCGGAGTTCCTTCTCGTTCACTGGATCCAAATTGGGAAGGCCCGTATCGAGTCATCAAAATTGTGTGACCCGATACCTATTATCTCGAAGATATGCAAGGAAGACCCGTACGTCACCTTTGGCACATGGAACATTTGCTACGGTATTTCCCTTAATTCGATGTAAGTCCGAACGATATCCGAATAAAGGTGGATTGACTCTATCGTCTTTTGGTCGCTACTCCATTTGATTGGACCCGAATAGCCACGAAGAGAATACACACATTCTCTTGGCCAATCTTCTACCCTTGGTAGAATCAAAGTCTCAATCGATAGATCAGTCTATCTCCACACGGACATGGTCACCAAGACCCCCGGATTGAGCCTAACTCATTACTACATGAGTTAAGTATGAAGGCATTCAGTACACAAGAAAGGAAGAACGAAAGGAAGGAGAAATAAGATGCCAACAACATCATCAAAAAGTGTTTTCTCATTCATCTCATTGACTATAAATGTCAAGTTGTTTACAAATGTAAAATTGATACATGAGATAGGTAAAGGGAAGAAAGATGATCATCCTTGCGCATTGGTCGGAGGAGGAGCGACACTCTTGGCTTCAGGGCCCACTTCGGAGATCCCTCCTGCTTGAGTGACCTCAGTCACCTCGTTGTCGGCAGCTGCTCTTTCCTCCGCAGCTATGATGGCTGCGACCTTCTCGAATTCTCCCATATCAAAGGATGGGGACATCCGTTGCACTACTCGTAGTGCGAAGTCGCGACCAGCATCGTACGACTCATATCTTTCATCGTCGTACAGCTGCGAAGTCCGAAACTCTGTGATGGCTCGGGCCCCCTCTTCAGAGAGCATCTTGACAAGGGCCACTCTCTCTTCCTCCCAGTGGATCGAGTCGTCCTTGAGCTGCGCGAGGGTGGAGTGCTCTTTCTCCAGATTGCCACTAACTTCCTTGAGTTGTGACTTAATTTCTGCGAGCTTCTCCTCCAATGAGATCTTGTCCTGACGGAAGATCTCTCTTTCTCTCTCTGCCTTCTCCTTTATCTCTGCGAGCTTGGCAAAGTTCGAGTCCAAAGCTTGATATCTGTCAGTCAGGACTTGGACCTTCTCAATGAGGATTTTTCTCTCCTCGGTCATCTTCGCGATCAAGGTCTCGCGAGACTTGATGACTTGGTCCCTTCCGTGGACCGCCTTCTCCAGAGCAACCTTCTTCCCCTCAGCCTCATCTATTATACGGCGGGCAGCAAGGATGTCACGCCTCGTTCGTAAGATGAGGTCCAAGCCCTGCAGGATAGAAGGAAGATTATGAGATAAGTGTTTGAAAGTTAACAAAGAAAGCAAAAATGGAGTCAAATCAAAGCACATTTTACCTGGACCATCCTCACCCCCGCATCAAGGAAGAGGTTTTCAGGGCTTGGTTCGGGGAGGGCGCCGAAAGCCTGGGGGGTGATGTTGTCGAAAAGGAACTTGCAGATTGGGTGGAGGTGACTGGGGACGGTGAACGTTCCGACCCCAGAAGGCTGGGCTACGACCAGCCCAGTTGGGCTAGCGTCTTGAGCATCGGTCTGCTCGCGAGCAGGAATCAGCTCACGAGCATCTTCAAGCCCATGAGATTCTTCGGCCGGAAGGAAGCTTGACCCTACCCCGTCGTTCCTCAGGGAGTTATCAATGACATCAATGACCGGTGGTTCAGGAGGAGCCACCGGTGCAGAAACCGCTGGCGCAGCCACACAGCCTCAGGAAGTGGGGTTTGAGTAGCTTCACCCGGCTGATTAGACAGATGAGAGGGACCGGCATATGTCTTCTTCTACCTCTTTAAGCTGGTGCCCTTCAGGCGAGGCAGCAACTGTTGAACCTCCAATTTATACATTGCATTGCCCATTACACTACATAATTTGCATGATTTTCATGGTTAAAAGGCCCACCTAACATGTGTTTTGTGATTGTAGAGATAAGAGGGGATTTCATCAAATTAGAGTCAAAAGATTACATTTGAAGACATTGGATGAAGTCCTAAGATGGACCAAGGAAAGAAGAAGAAAGAGAGAGAAAAGAGAATGAAGAAAAGAAGAAAAAGATGAAGGAATACAAGGCTGACTGGTCGTCCGACCGGTCAGCCACATCACATGAACAAGAAGAAGAGAGGCCGACCGGTCATGACCGGTCGGCCATGCACGCTGGATGAGAGGGAGATCAGCCCGACCGGTCATGACCGGTCGGGCACACACGCTGGATGAATAAAAATCAGTCCGACCGGTCATGACCGGTCGGCTGTACTCACTGGAATGTTTGGAAATCAGCCCGACCGGTCACGACCGGTCGGCTCTGCGTAATAGGAATCCTTTCTAATTCGGGACTCCGAAATTTGCTGCGCAATGCGAAGTCTTTCGCAGGATCCGACGCAAGGGGGGTTTGTTGCTATAAAAGGACACCTAGGGGCTCTCCCTAAGGTATCAGAGAAGAGAAGGAACGTGAGTTTGGAGGCTGAAGGCGACTGTGGAGCGTCTGCAACATCTATCTTCGGGTTTTTCTAGTTTTATGCTTTATTTTCGAGTTTTTAGTTGTAGCATGACTATGCTCGGCTAAAACCTCTCAGCTAAGGCTGAGAGGTGAAGCTTGTAGCCAATTCTATGTTAATTTCAGTTTGATTCAAGTATTATTCAATTCAAAGTTAGAATTTTCTTATGTTCAGTTCAAAAGATGGTAGTTTGAGATGTCTTATCTGAGTTCATGTGCTCCGGACATGAATTCCTTTTAATTCTCTGAGATTATCACAGGTTGCTTGTTTAGATTCGAATTATAGTAATCCTTGAGCAGGCCATAGTCCATAGGCATGGCTGTTACTCCGCAGGCTATGAATTTGAATTCTACATTGATTGAATGGACTTGAACTTGGAAGTTCAACTTGAATTGGATAAATGTGTGTGAATGCTTTATTTTCCAACTAGATGAGAGATAGGACTTCAAATCTAGTTGTGTTCTCTACTTGGATTGACTGAATTGACATAGAATTGCTACAAGTGGATCCTTGAAAGCCTTAGTACATTATATCTCTGATTTTTCATTAAGTTACTGTTTTAATTAAACATCCTATTGAAATTGAATTTGCTCTATTAAACTGAGTTGCTGAAGTAATTAGGAAGCTGTTACTTTTTCCCTGTGGATCGACCTCGGTCTTACCGAGTTTTATTACTACATCGCAGCCTTACACTTGAGGCGAGCGAACAAGTTTTTGGCGCCGTTGCCGGGGACATTAGATAATAGTTTTCAAATAGTTTCAGTGGCTGTAGAAGTAGATAGGTTTTTCTGATTTTTCTTAGAACTAACAAAGTTTTCTGTTTTGTAGGAATTCTTCTTTCAGTTCAAGCGCATCAGGTGATACCTTTCTAACTTAGTTTTTAGAATTTTCAGATTGCAGTTTTCTAGGTTAAGATTAGTTTTGATTTCTGATTGAGTGGTTTATGTCCCGTTGGGAACGTAACCATTCAAATCGTCTCCAATCTGAAGGTGGTTTAGTTGGACCATTGTCAGTCCATAGACGAGTCCGGAATTATCAAGAGCATTGTGAAAGTTTGGGGAGTATGGAGCAAACACCCTTAAGGAATCCTCCACCCCCTACTCCAACCACAAACGCAAATCAGGAAGGAGTAGGAGAGAATGAGGTACATAATGATCCTCCAATGAGATCACTACGGGATTACCTACAACCTGCTCGTACAATTACACCTTCTTGCATAGTTCTACCAGCTAACGGTGGGACCCTTGACATAAAACCAGGAGTAATCCAACTTTTACCTAAATTCCATGGGCTAGACTCTGACCGCCCATACTTACACTTGCAAGAATTCGAAGAAGTGTTGGCCACCTTGCATTATCCCAATGTTTCTGGGGATACAATCAGACTTAAACTTTTTCCCTTCACCTTGAAAGAAAGAGCCAAAGATTGGCTTCACTCTCTTAGACCATATTCGATTGGGTCATGGGTTGAGATGAACCGGGAATTCTTGAAAAAGTTCTTCCCCGCTCATAAGACAAACACTCTTCGAAGGGCCATAATGAATTTCTCAGCAAAAGAGGGTGAATCATTCTTTCAATGTTGGGAAAGATTTAAGGAGCTCCTGCTTGCTTGCCCACATCATGGCTATGAGAGTTGGCGAATTATAAATTTTTTCAATGATGGATTAAGTCCTAATATGCGCCAATTTGTGGAAATGATGTGCAATGGCGAGTTCATGAGTAAAAATCCAGATGATGCTTGGAGTTACTTGGACATGTTGGCTGAAAATGCCCAATCTTGGGACACCTCGGATAAACCCAAGAACCCCAAGCCTACTCAAGAGAAAGGAGGGATATATGTCCTTAGAGAGGAAGACGACGTAAATGCAAGGATAGCCAACCTCACAAGGAAGGTTGAGGCCATGGAACTTAGCAAAAATGGAGTTTCCAAGTCCAAGGAAGCTGTTGAAACCACATGTGGGATTTGTCTCACCGACTTACACGCTACGCAAGATTGTCCCACAATTCCTGCATTTAAGGAAGTGTTGCAAGAGACAGCCAATGCCACATATGGTTATCAACGGCCCTTCAATGGACCGGTAGGTAATACATACAATGAGAGTTGGAAGAACCACCCGAATTTCAGTTGGAAGAATGCCCCAACAGGCAATCCTACCAACTCCCAAAGAGGGCCACCCATGCAAAATATGGCCCCACCTCAAGTCTCATGGGAGGATACTTTGAGAGCGTTTATGCAAGGGCAAGCGCAAATAAATGAATCAAATCAGCAATTGTTCCAAGAACTGAAAGTCTCGGTTGATGAGATTAAGGGACGCTTGAATGCTAGGGAAGGGACCTTTCCGGCCCAACCTCAGCCCAATCCTAAGCAAGTACATGAAGTAAGCATCCCTAATCCTTCCAACCAAAACATGGAGCAAGCTAAATCCATTACCACCCTTAGAAGTGGTAAACAAATTGACAAAACTATTCCGGTGAAGGCCGATGAGCCTAATGATCCGGTAAATTCTGAGGATGAAAATGGATCTAACCTAGCCCCACAACAACCGGAACGCATTTACAAGCCCATAGCACCATTCCCATCGAGATTGGTTGCCCCAAAATCGCTCCCAAATTCTCAAGATATTCTAGAGATTTTCAGACAAGTCAAGATCAATATCCCTTTGCTTGATGCCATCAAACAAATTCCCTCTTATGCCAAGTTTCTAAAAGACCTATGCACAACAAAACGCAAATACCATGTGCAGCAAAAGGCCTTCCTAACTGAGCAAGTTAGTGCCATCCTCACTCAAAAGACTCCCCCAAAATTCAAAGATCCCGGTAGTCCCACCGTCTCATGTATCATTGGAGACTACCGGATTGAACGTGCCTTGTTAGACTTGGGGGCAAGTGTGAACTTGATCCCATACTCGGTATATGAACAATTGGGTCTTGGTGAATTAAAACCCACCAAAACCACATTGCAACTCGCTGATAGATCTATCCGTGTACCGAGGGGGATAGTTGAGGATGTTCTAGTCCAAGTTGACAAATTCTACTACCCGGTAGACTTTATAGTCTTGGACACACAACCGGTTTTGGATGCTAGCACCCAAATACCGGTGATATTAGGCCGCCCATTCCTTGCCACATCAAACGCAATCATCAATTGCCGGAATGGGGTGATGCAATTATCTTTTGGAAACATGACACTAGAGGTGAATGTATTTCACCTGGGCAAAAGACATAGGGATGTCGATGATGATGAGTTCTTCGATGTAAACATGCTTGAAACCTTTGAAGAAGAAGAACTCCTCCAGCTTGAACCACTAGAAAGTTTGGAGGCATGCTTAGCACACTTCATGGATTCTAAAGACCCTATCATTAGTGAGATTGTGCATGCATTAAATATAGAAAGACCGGTAGTTGATACTAGCCGGTGGAGGCCCCATTTCGAAAAATTGCCACCAACCACATCAAGGCCTCTACCGTCTAGCATCAAACCACCGAAGCTTGACCTCAAACCATTGCCATCCGAGCTTAAATATGTATATCTGGGTCAAGAGGAAACTTTCCCAGTTGTCATTGCCTCCCACCTAGAAAAAGACCAAGAGCTCAAGTTGATTGAGTTACTCAAACAACACCGGGAAGCCATAGGTTGGACAATAGCGGATCTCAAAGGGATAGATCCTTCGGTTTGCACTCACCGTATACACCTTGAAGAAAACGCAAAAACGACTAGACAACCTCAAAGACGGCTAAATCCAAACATGATGGAGGTTGTCAAAGCCGAAGTATTAAAGCTATTGGATGTGGGTATCATCTACCCCATCTCAGATAGCCAATGGGTGAGTCCTACCCAAGTTGTCCCCAAGAAATCCGGTATTACCATCATTGAAAACGCCAACAACGAGCTTATACCGACTAGGGTGACCACCGGTTGGCGTATGTGCATTGATTATAGGAAGCTCAATACGGTCACTAGGAAAGACCACTTCCCTCTCCCATTTATGGACCAAATTTTGGAGAGGTTGGCAGGCCATCCCTACGATTGCTTCCTAGATGGCTATTCCGGATACAACCAAATTGAGATAGCTCCAGAAGACCAAGAGAAAACCACATTTACATGCCCGTTTGGTACCTTCGCCTACCGAAGGATGCCATTCGGGTTATGCAATGCACCCGCCACATTCCAACGATGCATGTTGAGTATTTTCTCAGACATGGTGGGTGAGTTTCTTGAGGTGTTCATGGATGACTTCTCTGTTTTTGGTTGTACATTTGATGAGTGCCTCGAGCACTTGAAGTTGGTCTTAATGAGGTGTGAGGAAAAGCAACTTGTATTAAACTGGGAAAAGTGCCACTTTATGGTACAAAGAGGAATAGTCCTTGGACACATCATCTCGTCCAATGGAATAGAGGTAGACCGGGCAAAAATTGACATAATCTCCAATCTACCACCACCCAAAGGCATACGCGATGTGCGGTCCTTCCTGGGACACGCCAGTTTCTATCGAAGGTTTATAAAGGACTTTAGTCACATCTCAAGGCCTTTATGCAACCTTCTACAAAAGGAGAACCAATTTGAGTGGAGTACCGAATGTCAATTAGCTTTTTCAAAGCTAAAAGACATGTTGACAACCGCTCCTATCATGCAACCACCAGATTGGTCCATTCCTTTTGAGTTGATGTGCGATGCGAGCGATTTTGCTATTGGGGCGGTGTTAGGCCAAAAGAAGGATAAAAAGCCCCATGTCATCTACTACGCGAGTAGGACCTCGAATCCTGCCCAAGTTAATTATTCAACTACGGAGAAAGAGCTCCTAGCTGTCATCTTTGCCTTGGACAAATTCAGGCCATACTTAATAGGATCCAAAGTTATTGTTTATACGGATCATGCGGCGCTGAAATACCTTCTTTCTAAGAAGGATGCTAAGCCCCGTTTGCTAAGATGGATCCTACTCCTTCAAGAATTCGACTTGGAGATCAAAGATAAGAAGGGGGTAGAAAATGTGGTCGCGGATCATCTATCCCGCCTAGTCCTACCAAATTCCATTGACGAGTCACCTATTGAGGACTCATTCCCGGATGAGCAACTCTTTGTTGCTATGCATCCACCATGGTACGCTGATATAGCCAACTATCTTTCCACAGGTGCGATGCCGAATCATTGGACTGCGCAAGACAAACGTAAATTTCTAAGGGAAGTGCGCAGATTTTTCTGGGATGAACCTTTATTGTTTAAATATTGCCCAGACCAAATTATAAGGAGATGCGTCCCCGATGATGAACACAATTCAGTCATCTCCTTTTGTCATGATCAAGCATGTGGGGGTCATTTTTCAGCCAAGAAAACAACTGCAAAAATTCTGCAGTGTGGTTTTTATTGGCCCACATTATTTAAAGATACCCACGAGTTTTGCAAAGCTTGCGAGCGCTGCCAGAAGTTAGGAGGATTATCCCGTCGAAATATGATGCCCCTCACCCCAATTCAACATCTTGAAGTCTTTGACTGTTGGGGCATCGATTTCATGGGACCATTCCCCTCATCTTTTGGACATGTCTATATTCTATTAGCCGTAGACTATGTGTCTAAATGGATAGAGGCTATCCCATGTAGAACCAACGATCATCGTACGGTTCTCAAGTTTCTCAAAGAAAATATACTTTCTAGATTTGGGACGCCTCGAGCCATTATTAGTGATGGTGGTGCTCACTTTTGCAATAGACCTTTTGAAACTTTGATGAAGAAATATGGTATTAGGCACAAAGTGAGTACCCCATACCACCCACAAACAAGTGGGCAAGCTGAAATCTCCAATAGGGAAATCAAACAGATTTTAGAAAAGACGGTGAGACCGGATCGCAAGGATTGGTCCTTACGATTAGATGATGCACTTTGGGCTCACCGTACTGCCTACAAGACACCCATTGGAATGTCCCCTTATAGACTGGTCTATGGGAAAGCTTGCCACTTGCCTGTGGAGATAGAACACAAAGCCTATTGGGCAATTCGGGTCCTAAATTTTGACATAGATAAGGCTAGCTCGCTTCGCAAATTTCAATTAAATGAGCTTGATGAGATCCGGAACGATGCATATGAGAATTCGAGGATTTACAAGAGCAAGATGAAGGCCTTTCATGACAAACACATCTTAAGAAAATCTTTCCATGAAGGACAGAAAGTGCTCTTGTATAATGCCCGACTTCATCTTTTTCCGGGAAAATTACGATCTCGATGGACCGGCCCATATATTGTTAAAGAAGTTTTTCCCCATGGGGCTGTCGAGATTAAGAATGCAGCGAATGGTGACTGTTTCAAAGTTAATGGACAACGCCTTAAACCATTTGTTGAGAAATTTGATTCAGAGGACATGTCCATCTCCCTGAATGATCCTGTCTATCAGGATGATTGATCTCCTAGTCTGATGGAGGTATAGCATAGGTAGGTTTAGTTTTGTTTTTACTGTTTTAGTAGGATTTAGTTGTTGGAATTGCAGACCTCCATGATCACTCTCTCAGGTACTATTGATTCTCATTCTCTCATATTTTACCATTGTTCTCATGTCATGCTAACTAATTATTTTTTTACATTGAGGACAATGTAAGTTTTGGTTGGGGGGTGAGATGAGATCCCTCATCTAGCATATTGCAACATTTCGAGCTTCATATGCACAAAATTTTTTCGAATTTTCTAACATCTCAAAACCCTTTTAGAAAATTTTCTAACATCTCAAAACCCTTTTAGAAAATTTTGTTTCTATACATTTGAGAGGCTATGAGTAGAAGAGGAGGAGAAACGAAGTGTGTGATGTTGTAGTTTGGAATTTCTTCCAACATAATGGCTTTATATGTTAATTCCCCTATTGTTGTGATTGATAGAAAATTTGAACACCTTTACACCAAGTTCACATCACACGATTTTCATGAGTAACAGGTTTATGTGATTTGTGGATTAGATAGGCTTTGGTTTAGAGGTGTTGAGCAGCCAAGCCGGGGTATTTTGTCCATCCTTGTCCATGGGAAAATAATGAAAGATATGGATTTCTAAAAATCCTATCTAAGTTAAAAGAAAAAGGAAAGAAAGGATGAAATCGGGAAGGAAAGAAAATTGGTGGAAAATTCCGAAGAGGGCTACCTATTACCAACCGGGGGATGGTCGAACCGTAACCAAAGCCGGAAATGGGACGTAGTGTGAAAGCCGTCGGAAGGACAGTAAGGCAAATTCCTGTCATAGGCTTGCTGTTGCTCTGTGCACCTTGAAATCCCTGGTCTACTTAATCTATAAAGAAGATGATCCCAGAAACTCATGAGATGAACTTTCACTATGCACACTAGGTTGAATTTGTTCGAGTTCTTCTATTTATCAATCAATCAGCGGGGATTTCATGTAAACACTTCTTATGTTTTGAGAGTCTAAGGTTCAGCTTCTAACACCTAATTTTTCCAAATTTTACACTTATACATCTTGGGATGGATAGAATCATAGGTTCTAAAGGGGAGTTGGATTTGGAGGGTTGAAATTATTTTCACGCATGTTTTGCTCGGGACTAGCAAAAAGCTGGTTGGGGGGTGTGTTGAACCTCCAATTTATACATTGCATTGCCCATTACGCTACATAATTTGCATGATTTTCATGGTTAAAAGGCCCACCTAACATGTGTTTTGTGATTGTAGAGATAAGAGGGGATTTCATCAAATTAGAGTCAAAAGATTACATTTGAAGACATTGGATGAAGTCCTAAGATGGACCAAGGAAAGAAGAAGAAAGAGAGAGAAAAGAGAATGAAGAAAAGAAGAAAAAGATGAAGGAATACAAGGCTGACCGGTCGTCCGACCGGTCAGCCACATCACATGAACAAGAAGAAGAGAGGCCGACCGGTCATGACCGGTCGGCCATGCACGCTGGATGAGAGGGAGATCAGCCCGACCGGTCATGACCGGTCGGGCACACACGCTGGATGAATAAAAATCAGTCCGACCGGTCATGACCGGTCGGCTGTACTCACTGGAATGTTTGGAAATCAGCCCGACCGGTCACGACCGGTCGGCTCTGCGTAATAGGAGTCCTTTCTAATTCGGGACTCCGAAATTTGCTGCGCAATGCGAAGTCTTTCGCAGGATCCGACGCAAGGGGGGTTTGTTGCTATAAAAGGACACCTAGGGGCTCTCCCTAAGGTATCAGAGAAGAGAAGGAACGTGAGTTTGGAGGCTGAAGGCGACTGTGGAGCGTCTGCAACATCTATCTTCGGGTTTTTCTAGTTTTATGCTTTATTTTCGAGTTTTTAGTTGTAGCATGACTATGCTCGGCTAAAACCTCTCAGCTAAGGCTGAGAGGTGAAGCTTGTAGCCAATTCTATGTTAATTTCAGTTTGATTCAAGTATTATTCAATTCAAAGTTAGAATTTTCTTATGTTCAGTTCAAAAGATGGTAGTTTGAGATGTCTTATCTGAGTTCATGTGCTCCGGACATGAATTCCTTTTAATTCTCTGAGATTATCACAGGTTGCTTGTTTAGATTCGAATTATAGTAATCCTTGAGCAGGCCATAGTCCATAGGCATGGCTGTTACTCCGCAGGCTATGAATTTGAATTCTACATTGATTGAATGGACTTGAACTTGGAAGTTCAACTTGAATTGGATAAATGTGTGTGAATGCTTTATTTTCCAACTAGATGAGAGATAGGACTTCAAATCTAGTTGTGTTCTCTACTTGGATTGACTGAATTGACATAGAATTGCTACAAGTGGATCCTTGAAAGCCTTAGTACATTATATCTCTGATTTTTCATTAAGTTACTGTTTTAATTAAACATCCTATTGAAATTGAATTTGCTCTATTAAACTGAGTTGCTGAAGTAATTAGGAAGCTGTTACTTTTTCCCTGTGGATCGACCTCGGTCTTACCGAGTTTTATTACTACATCGCAGCCTTACACTTGAGGCGAGCGAACAGCAGCCCTCTCTTCTCCCCAGCATTCGTCATCGTAATCTCCTCGCGAGATATCAGCCCAGCCGCTATGAGTCAAGAAACTGACAAATAAGCCTCAATATGCCTGTCGCGAGCCGGCAACTTGTAAACTTTCACGATCTTCTCGTGAATTCCTCCCTTTAAGTTCGGCTTCCCCAGAGTCAGAACACCTGTAAATACGAGCAGAGGTGAGAAAAGCAGAAAACTCTAAGTCAGCTCGTAAGTCTGGGAAGAGTGAAGCTACGCCCACCTTCATAGAAAAATCGGCTCACGTTGTGCCCCCTGGCGGCGGACCCCGTCTCGGATTCCCAGCTCCCGAAAGCGTAAAACCAGCGTTTCCTCCACTCGGGGTAATTCGAAGAGGGTTTCCCCAAGACGAAATTATTCCGATGCCAGTAACACAGGTAGTACCAACCCTCATTGGAGGGGCCTTTCTTGAGTTGGTACATCCAAAGGAACTCTTCTGCCATTAACTCCCCGTTACCAGTTTGCGCCCAAGGAGCGAAGGAGCTCAGAACTACCCTCCAGCCGTTCACAATAAGTTGCCCGGGGGCAATCTTATAACTTTGAAGTACGCCACGAATGAAGGGGTGGAGGGGAAGGCGCACCCCAAGAGTGAAGAAATAATCATAGAGGGCGACGCAGCCGGGGGGAGGTGAGTCCGGGGTTTCTCCCTCTCTGGGTAACCGAAAAACGACGGAGTTGGGAACCTGGTATCTCTCCCGCAACTCACTTAGATATTCCTTCGTCATGATGGAAGGGTACCCGGACACAGAGTATCTACCGGCCAGAACCCTCGCATTATTGGAGGAAGAAGACTCTGGGGTAGCATCCCCCAGGGGGACGGTTTCCTCGTCAGAATTCCTTACCATGGGCGTTTAAATATAAAAGAGAAGGAGAATGAGGGAACAGGAGTTATACCAGAGAGATTCGGAGAAACAGAGTCACACCAGAGGAAGAGAGTCACACCAGAAGGAAGCAAACAAAGAAAAGGGTTTTCGAAAACTCCGGACGAAATTTGGAAAACCTTGCAGGCTCCATATATTTATAAGAAATCATTCCTCAAGATTTGGTGACACGTGGCGACTGTTCGTTTGGCGCAGTAATTGAACGGACACAGCCATTAATTCTATGTATACATGGCGGGCGCCTCTTCATTTCCTCTCTGCCGAAAAGCTGCGGAAAGCTGGCGCTCATTAATGCGAGCCCAATCATGTACGGTTTTACCTCTGATAAAGGCATTTAGGCGGTTGTGCGTTCCAGTAAGCAAGTCCTTCCCTTAGACTTCTCGGCGGTAAGGACTTGGGGGGCACCTGTTATAGCTAAATTGCGGTGGTCGAAGATAGTGAAGACTCGATACCTGCGAGCACCTTTATGACGGTATTCGACCTGCGAGCCCACATGGTCGAGGCTCACATATTGGACAAGTACGACGTACAACTTCCGAGCCACCGAGCCCTTATGGTCGAGGCTTGAATATTGGGAAAGTATAAAATACCCTTCTGGGTGTACGAGCATCTCAATAGTGGTCGTCGAAAGGTTCTGCATCTCAAATATGCTAGAAGTTATCTCCGATCTCGAGCGTCCTCCGCCTTTTTAGTACCAGCAGCCCATATAGACTAACGTTGGGCTTATCTTAATTCGTGGTTCCGAACCTCAGGGGATCGCCATCAAGGAACGTAATCGACTAGATGATTAATTGGATCAAGACATTTCCTTATCTAAGGAGTGACAAGATAAACACCTTATCTCTAGATATCAGGAGTAATCTTAACGCCTTGCGTAACAGACTGGATCACTCGGATCTATATAAATAGATGGTTTCATCAATGAGAAAGGTACACAGTCTCTAAGTTTAAAATCCCATTGTTTCCTTTTACAACCATATCCCGTCTAACTTAAGCTTCGGAGGGCCAACGGCTGGATGCCAGCCACCTTTAGTTCTCTCTTGTGCTCTTTCAGGTTCGAAGGGAAGCTGGCTTGAAGAATAGTGAACGTCTGGAGGATCCTGTTACCCAAATTTGACGTAAACAGACTCTAAGAGTCTAGCCCATGGAACTTTGGTATGAGTAAAATTACACCCAGCTTTATATCGATGTTTCCCCCGGTTGGTGGTAAGACCACGCACGAGGGTGTAGTTGCATGGGCCGGTTGTAGGTAGTCAATGAGAAAGGTACACAGTCTCTAAGTTTAAAATCCCATTGTTTCATTTTACAACCATATCCCGTCTAACTTAAGCTTCGGAGGGCCAACGGCTGGATGCCAGCCACCTTTAGTTCTCTCTTGTGCTCTTTCAGGTTCGAAGGGAAGCTGACTTGAAGAAGAGTGAACGTCTGGAGGATCCTGTTACCCAAATTTGACGTAAACAGACTCTAAGAGTCTAGCCCATGGAACTTTGGTATGAGTAAAATTACACCCAGCTTTATATCGATGTTTCCCCCGGTTGGTGGTAAGACCACGCACGAGGGTGTAGTTGCATGGGCCGGTTGTAGGTAGTCCTGTAAAGATCTCGTTGGAGGAACATTTTGTACCTCATTCTCTCCTACTCCCTCTTGATTTGCGTTTGTCGTTGGAGTAGGGGGGGGGGGGGGGGGGGATTCCCTAATGGAATTTGATCCATACTTCTCAATTTTTCACGATGTTCTACAGATTTTCGAACTCGTCTATGAACGGAGAGTGGTCCAATAAACACCTTCGGATTGAAGATAATTGTTGTGGTCACGTTCCCAACGGGACATAAACCACACAATCCAAAATCGAAACTAATCCTAAATCCTAAAATCTGAAAATAAAAATTGAAAACTAAAGAGTTCAAGTTGGAAGGATAGTACCCGATTTGCTTTAACTAGAAGAACTTCCTACAAAACAAAACAAACTTTGTTAGTTCTATAATTCAGAAAAACTAGTTCTAGGAACACAGTAAAACCTAACTACTTCTACTCTATAGCCACTTAAACAATATAGAACCGTTTAACCTAGCTTCCCCGGCAACGGCGCCAAAAGCTTGTTCGCTCGCCTCAAGTGCAAGGCTGCGATGTAGTAATAATTCTCGGTAAGACTGAGGTCGATCCACAGGGAATTAGGTAAACCAATTCAAATTGTTCCAGAAACTTTGAATTTAATGAATTAAGAATTTCAAGTTTATAAACTAACTTAAAACAGTAATTGTAAAAATCTGTAATTAAAGGGAACTAAGGCTTTCGAGGATCCACTTGTGATAGCCCTTATGTGAATTCATTCATCCATGCATAACACAACTAGAATTGAAGTTCTATCTCTCTTCTAGTTGGAAGATATGGCATTCAACACAAACAATCGCTACTGAAGTTGAAGAATAATGTTCTAGTTCTAATGAAGCACGTAGAAGTTAAATATGTAGCCTTCGAAGTAATGACCATGCCAATGGATTATGGTACGCTCTAGGGTTACTACAATTCAAATATAATCAAACCAAACATGATAATCTCAGAGAATTGCAAGGAACTCATGTCTGAAGCACATGAACTCTCATAAAACATCCAAAAATATCGACTTTTATTCAAACTAGAACTTAAAAAATCCAAACTTTAAGCAAAGTACTTGAATTAGAACGAATCCAACATGATAACTACTCACAAGCTTCACCTCTTAGCGTTAGCTAAGAGGTTCTAGCGGAGCATTATCATGCTTTAAGTAGAATTCAAAGAAAAACTAAACAAAAACATGAAAAACTAGAAAAAAAAAACCCTAGTTGGAGGAGTTACAGTCGCTCCACGATGCTCTTCCTTGCTCCCCACGAACTTAGAACTCTTCTAGGATACCTTAGCAAGGATGCCAAGGTGTCCTTTTAAAGGAAAAATCACAAACCACCTCAGATTGCGTAAAGACTTACGCACTTAATCGATCATCAGACGTTGGTCGGGCGCCCGGTCATGTTTTGGTCGGGCACCTAACCGAGCTTTAATTCAATCAGTGCATTTTTTGTTTAATCCACTTTGAATATCGGGCGCCTGGCCAGATGTTGGTCGGGTGCCCGGTCAGGTCTAGATTTGTTCAGCATGTTCAGCATATTTTCTCCCAATTTCGGGCGCTCGACCAAAACATGGGCGGCCGCCCGGCGACCTTCTGTTAAGAATGTTGAAATCTCTTTTCTTCTGGCCGATCCAAGTCTTTCTGATGTGATTCTTCAGGGCTTATTTTCAATGTCTTCAATGTTAGATGGGTCTTTTAAGAATGCAAACCATGCATGTAATGTGATGTAATGGGCTAGAAAATGTATAAAATGGAAGCTCAACACTAGTCATGACCGGTTGGCCAATGCACTAACCGGTCGGTCACCTTGCAGAGAGGGGCACTAGAACTTGCTGGACCAAAACTGGATGAGTACGACCAGTCATGATTGGTCGGCCATGCATAGTAATTTTAAAATTCAATTATGTGGCCCACTGATTCAACTGCATAAGTCCTTACGCAATTCTCAAAATTTCTATGGCGGTGGCATACGATTGCTATAAAAGGACACCTCTAAAATCATCTAAACCCATCCTAGAAGAGATTTATAGTCACTGGAGGTGGAGAGGATCGTCGTGGAGCATCAACAACTCCTCCAACAATGGTTTTTCTATGCTTTCAAATAGTTTTTCTTTTAATTCTAGTTCTAGTATGACAATGTTCGGCCAGAATCTCTTAGGTAGTGCTCACTCCCCAAGTATAGGGTTGCGAAGTAGTAATAAATTCAGAAAGATCGAGTACCGTCCCACAGAGATTTATATGTAGATATTCCTAGAATTTATCTAAAACAACCTATTGTTGAAATCACATTAAGATCTAAATCTGGAAAATAATGATTCGGAATTAAACAGTGATTAGGAGAGGTAATAATAATCTAAAAAGGCACTAGAGTATCAAGGATCCACTTTTGACAGTTTTCAATACATCAACACAACTAGGTCTCTCAAAACTCAATCAGAATCGAATTTCTATCTCTATCCGATTGGAATATGGAGTAGTTCAATCAACACTTATCTAAAATAGTTGCTTTTTCATTTATTCGATTCCCACAATAATGCTCAGGCCTTGGGCACACTCAATTGTTTAGGCCAAGCCTCTTTCCAATCTAGCTGAGATTCACAACCATAACTTTCATCAAATCCTGTCACTAAACTTGACTACAACCAATGATTAGAACTCTAATTAAATCAAAATCAACTAACAAAATAATTATCTCAGATTATCATAAAAGATTAGAACTTTAGTTTGAATGAGATCCCACGTGAAGATCGTGCCATTGTACACAAGGCAATCAAAGAGTCTATCATGTTCGGAGTCGATGATAGATCAATGAACTACAGAAGCATAAATAATGTCAAAAAGGTAAGCTATTAGGTTTAGATTCACTAAGAAGCACATGAACCTGGAATCATCAAAAGATAAAAACAAAACTAAACTAGTACTTTATTCAAACTCTTATTAAACCAAATTCTTCAATCAAAGCATAAAAAGGAAACCTAGGTTGCATCAATCTATAAAAAATGAATCAAAAGCTTCACCTCTTAGCCCTAGCTAAGAGGTTTTAGTTCATCTCTAACATCCTTGAACTAGAAGCCTAAAAAACATGAAAAAACAACTAAGAAATAGAAGAAAACTAGAAAGAAATCTTTCTCCGAAGCTTCCTTCATCTTCCTCATGTCCTAGGATTCCTTGAAGATGAAGAGGAGTCCTTTTATAGCACAAATCACCCACCGACAAATAATCTTCTAGACTTGCGCAGCAAAAATCAAAATTAGAAGTCTCCTTGCGCAATCAGGACGCTGGTCGGCCAGTCGGAGGTTGCGCAACAACATACAGCATTCTTTGGAGGTTTATGTACACAAGTCGACTTGTCAGCCGGTCGGCCGGCCGTTCGGTCAATGGGTGGGACTGTGTAAAAATAGTCCAGTGAATTTGCAGTTTTTCGAAGGTTTGGGCAGCCTGCCGACTGCAGTGGCCGGCCGACCGGACAGTCTACAAATTCTGATTTCTTGTGCTTCTCTTTCTCCATCTCGATTGCATCTTTCTTCCACCTCTTGTCCTTTCTTCCATTGATCTTCAAGGCATGTAAAGTGAGTCCTTTAACATCATATAAGCGAAACCTCTCTCGCATTCCTACAAACACAAAACCATGTATTAGATTAGTCTTTAAGTCATAAGAAACATGCATAATGAGTGATGAATTAGGGTTAGAATATGCACAATTCAGAGCTCAACACACCCTCCACCAGCATTTTGCTAGTCCCGAGCAAAACATACGTGAAACAAATCCAACTTATCAAAAACCCAACTCTCTTTCAGAAACAATGCTTCTATAAACTTCAAGACATACAAGTACAAAATTTAGAGAAAATTAGTGATAGAAATTGAAATCTTAAACTCCCTAAACATAATGAGTGTTTTTCATAGAATTGTTGAACCTCCAATTTATACATTACATTGGCCATTACATCTCATTATATGCATGGTTTTCATTATTAAAAGGCCCACCTAATGCATGTTTCGTGATTTTAGGAACGAGAGTAAACTTCACCCAATTGAAGACCAAAAAGAACACATTAGGACCCTTTGAATGAAGGCCCAAGGTGGATCAAAGAAGAAAGAAGAAAGAGGGAGAAAAGAGAAGAAGGAAAAGAAAAAAAAGAAGCAAATGATCAAGGACCGACCGGTCCAGACCGGTCAGCTGACCTACCGGCCCCTGTGAAAATTGCAGGACAAAGGACCAGTTGGTCCGACCGGTCGGCTAACAGGTCGATGACTCTGGGAACTCTCTGGACAAAAAGATAGTCCGGTACGATCGGTCTTGACCGGTCGGCCATCAACTCAGAAAACCCCCTGTGCACACTGGACTGATGGGATAAGCAGCCCGACCGGTCGGTCAGCCCAGTCCGACCGGTCGAGACCGGTCAGCCACATGCAAAAACAGTCAGTTTCTATTCTGGGCTCCGAAAATTCCTGCGCAGTGCGTATCCTAACGCAATTTCTAGATAATTCCGATGCAGCAGAGCTTCCCCACCATAAAAGGACACCTAAGGGCTCTTCCTAGGGCATCTTAGAATAGATTGAGCACAATGGGAGATGGCAGAAGTCGATTTCGGAGTTCTACAACTCCTTCGAGTTTGCTTTCTAGTTTTATGCTTTGTTTGGTTTGTTTCATGTTTCCTTGGATCATGAACGGCTAAACCTCTTAGCTAGGGCTAAGAGGTGAAGCTTGTAGTGAATCTAAGGTGTTTCAATTCGTTTGATTTAGTTTTAAGTTGGATTTCTATTGAAGAACAATGGTTTGAAGTTTAAATAAAGTTCTAAGTAGTTTTTCTTAATCTTATGATGACTCATGGATGTTTGGAAGAACTGCTTGAGTTCTTAAATGTTTTGAGCTAGTCTAGACCTGTATGATCCGAGGAATTGGAATACGCTCTAGATCTATGATCTTCATGTGGGCGCTTCACACCAAAAGTCTATTTTTCTGGAAATTCTGAAATATGTGAGACTGTGTATGTGATTTGGATCAAGTTCAAATCATGATCTAGTTTTGTCTTGTGACAAGATTTAATGATGGTTATGACTGTGATCTTAACCAATTGGAATTGGGACTGACCTATGCAATTGAGTATGCTCGTCCTAGCTTGCATTGAGTGAATCATATACTTGGATCATACATATGTCAGATTGATTATTTTAACTGCTCTATCATCTGACTAGATAGAACTTAATTTCGATTTTAGTTGAGAAAGTAAGAAACCACAGCGAATTGAGCATCAAGGATTGCTACAAGTGGATCCTTGAACCCCTAGTGCCTTTTTATTAATTGATTACCTTCAGTTAGTTCAAAATATCTCTCTACATCAGATTACTAAATTCTGTTTAGTTAGTTCTTCAGTGAAAACTATTAGAAGTGTTTTGTGAATTCCTATATAAGTCCCTGTGGATCGACCTCGGTCTTATCGAGATTTATTACTACATCGCAACCCTACAGTTCGGGAAGCAAACAAGAATCCCCTCTGATTGATTGATAAATAAAAGAACCCGAACAAGTGCAGTCTAACATGCATAGTAAATGTTCATGTCATAAAATTCCAGGATTACCCTCTTCATCGATCAACGAAACTAAAGATCTAAGAGTGTACATATTAACAACAAGTCTATGACAAGAATTTGCCTTACCGTTCCTTCGATAGCTTTCACACTACTTCCCATTTCCAGCTTAGGTTACGAGTAGACCTTCCCCTGGTTGGTAATAGGTAGCCTTTTTCAGAATTTTTCAACATATATTTAATGAATAGCCATAATTTTCTTTCAATAATAGATAGAATTTTTTTAAATCCATATCTTTCAATCTTTTCTCTTAATTCACGTGAACAAGGATGGACAAAGTTCCCCGGCTTGGTTCCTCAACATCTTAAACCTTAGTCTAACTGATCCACAAATCTACATAATCCCTTCAAATCATGAGAATCGTGTAATGTGAACTAGAATTAAAAGTGTTCAAATTTTCTATCAATCAAATCAATAGGGAAATTTAAATAGAAAACTACCATGTTATAAGTCCTTTAAGAGTTTCAAAATCATCTCACTACATCTCTCTTCCTTTCATACTTATGACATCCCAAGTGCATATAAACACGATTTTCTAAAGGAGTTTTGAATTTTCAGAAAAATCAAAATTTTTTTACAAACATTGCTCGAAATGTCACAAATTGCTAGATTCATCTAGGAATCTCATCCCCTAACCAAAACTTTACATTGTGCTTAATGTACAATAATAAGCAATGAATGCAACAATATGAGAGCAATGACAAAATAAAGGGAAGTGAGAGCATGGTAAAATTGACTTGTAGAGATGGATTACTTCATAAACTAAGTCTACTAATCAAAGCAAATCCTAATGCAATTTCATTTTAGGAAAGCGATTAAAAATCCAAACCGTCCTTCGTCAGACTAGGATATTAATCCTAACAACTCATCCAAAAGCATAAAGTCAAGCAGAATCATTAGATGGATCAAAAGGTTTCGCAGTAAAGTCATCTAAGATCCTGCTTTACAATATACATGTGTGTGAGTGATCCTGATAAGCCATTGAAAATCCCAACAAGGAATTTCAGCAGGGTCTGTAATGTTTTCACCACATATATAAGAAGAGACATCATCATATTTGTCAAAAAAATATGTCTCCATTTAGATTTTCCTGGGCAATGATATTACAAGTATGGGTCGTCCCAGGATTGGTAGAGTTTGGTATGCATGATCCATAGAGGTGTGAAAATATGAATTGATTTCTTAACACAATAAAGTGTTATTTCCACATCCTCCTCGCGACTAATGTCATATGCCGGTACCGACTCTAAAAGTGCAACTACATCCCTCATCAAATCAACATTCTTATTAGGGGAGTGAGTCACTTCTTCTAAGTGATCATAGTAAAGAGGTGAGAGGGACTCATCTTCCACAATTGAATCGATCATGTTTATTTCATGGACCTCTTCATCTTCATCCTCTTGTTAGTTGTCAATATTAAAGGCATTTAACTCAATCGTTTTATTGCCAAAAGACATTTGGACAACCCCACTCCTATAATTGATGATTGTATTTGATGTAGCTAGGAATGGGCGGCCAAGTATAACAGGGATTTGAGTGCCAATATTAACCATGGGTCGTGTGTCCAAGATAATAAAGTCTACCGAGTAGTAGACCTTGTCAACTTGGACAAGGACATCCACAATCACTCCTCTCGGTATATGAATCAATCGGTCAGCAAGTTGTAACATAGTTTTGGTGGGTTTTAATTCACCTAAACCCAATTATGCATAAACCGAGAAAGGGATTAAGCTCACACTTGCCCCTAAATCGAATAAAGCGTGCTTCACCCGGTAGTCACCGATTATACATGATATTATTGGACTACCGGGATCTTTATATTTTTTTAAGCATTTATAATGGCGCTCACATTCTCTATCAAGAATGCCTTCTTCTGCATATGTATTTTCCTTTTTACCGTACAAAGGTCCTTTAGAAATTTGGCATATGATGGTATTTGTTTAATGGCATCCAACAATGGGATGTTGATCTTGACTTGCTTAAAAAACTTCAAAAATTCTTGATATTTATCTTGAGGTTTTGTTGAAATCAAGCGTTGAGGGAATAGAGCAATGGGCCTATATTCTTTAATTGCTCTTTTTCATGAATGGCGGTGCTAGGTCCATCATCCTCTTTGAAAGATACCGGATCATTAGGCATTGAGGCCTTCACTGGGTCAAATTTTTCAATAGTTTAACCACTTCTAAGAGTGGTGATGGATTTAACATGTTCCATGTGTTGGTTAGAGGAACTAGGCACGCTTATTTTACATTGTGATTTCGAATTAGGTAGGGGTTGGGCCAGAAGGGTCCCTTCCCTTGCATTTAAGTAAACCTTGATCTCCTCCACTGAGCTTTGAAACTCAAGCATCATTGTATTGTTTGTTTGGTTGATTTGAGCTTGGCCTTGCATGCATGCTTTCAATGTATCTTCTATAGACATTTGAGGTGGGGCCATAGGAAATTGTATTGGGGGCTCCCTTTGAGGATTACTTTGGTTGGCCATGGGTCCATTCGCCCAATTGTAGTTAGGATTGTTTCTCCAACTAGAATTGTACGTATTTGAATTTGGAGTACTAAAAGAACATTGATAACTATATATTTAAGGCATTTGATTGTTTACATAAAAGTTCCTGAAACGCAGGAATTGTAGGACAATCCTATGTTTGATGCACATTAGAAGAACAAATACCACAAATAGTTTTAACAGCCTCTCTTTGTTGAGTTGTGTCCACTTTCCTTAATTCCATAGCCTCAACTTTTCATGTGAGATTAGCCACTCTAGCACTCAGATCATCTTCATCATTCAAAACATAAATTCCTCCATTTTCCTTGGCTTGGGACTGTTTTGAACTTGTTGGCTTAGATGTATCCCATGATAGTGTGGTTTCAGCCAACATGTCAAAATAGTCCCAAGCTTCCTCTGTTTCCTTGCTCATGAACTCCCCATTGCACATCATCTCCATAAATTGGCATATGACTAAGTTTAGTCCATTATAGAAGAAACTAATTAGCCTCCACCGTTCGTAGCCATGATGTGGGCATACGTTTAATAGCTCCTTATACCTTTCCCAACATTGGAAGAAGGTTTCATCTTCTTTTTGGCCGAAGTTCATTATGGCCCTTCTTAGCACATTAGTTCAATGAGCCGGGAAGAACTTTTTAAGAAACTCCCGAGTCATCTCAGCCCATGTCCCAATAGACCTTGGTCTTAAGGAATGTAGCCGTGATTTGGCTTTCTCTTTCAAGAAGAAAGGAAACAATTTGAGTTCTATGGTATCCTTGGTTACATTATCATAGTTTATTGTGACAATAACTTCTTCGAACTCCTTAATGTGTAAATAAGCGCTTTCGAAGTCGAGTCCATGGAATTGGGGGAGAAGTTGGATCAACTCTGGTTTAAAATCAATGTTCCCCACATTGTGAGGAAAAATTATGCAAGAGGGAGTACTCGTCCTAGGAGGTTGTAAATAGTCACGTAAAGTCCTAGGTTAAGGTGCATCTCCCACTTCATTCTCATCAATTTCAGTAAAGTTTTGGGCTTGATTTTGATTAACCCCTTGATTGGGTTGATTTTCAACTATCTCTCTAGTAAAATCAGGAAGATTATGACATTTTCTAGCACGAGGCTCTCTATCAATCCCCTCAACAATTACTCTGTCATTTAACAATCACTGAGTGTGATCACGAACCCACTTGGGTATGAACTACTCAACATAAGCCTAAGATTTAACCCTACTTCTAAAAATAAAAATCTGAAACTATCTATAGTAAGAGGGGTAGAAGGATAGAACCTGAATTGAAGATCTATGTTAGAATCCTACAAAATCAAAACAAAACTAAGTTAGAAGAAAACCTACTCTAGAAAGTAAAACAAATCATAAACCTAACTTAACATAATCCCAACTAAAAGCTATCTCAGGAAAATTCTGAAAACACCGTATCAAATCCCCGGCAACGGCGTCAAAAACTTGTTCACTCCCCAAGTATAGGGGTACGAAGTAGTAATTAATTCAGAAAGACCGAGTATCGTCCCACAGAGATTTATATGTAGATATTCTTATAATTTATCTAAAACAACCTATTGTTGAAATCACATTAAGATTTAAATCTAAAAAATAATGATTCAAAATTAAATAGTGATTATGAGATATAATAATCATATAAAAAGGCACTAGAGCGCCAAGGATCCACTTTTGATGGTTTTCAATGCATCAACATAACTAGGTCTCTCACAACTCAATCGGAATCGAATTTCTATCTTCATCCGATCAAAATATGGAGAAGTTCAATTAAAACTTATCTAAAATAGTTGCTTGTTCATTGATTCGATTCCCACAATAATGCTCAGGCCTTGGGCACACTCAATTGTATAGGCCAAGCCTCTTTCCAATCTAGTTGAGATTCACAATCATAGCTTTCATCCAATCCTATCACTAGACTTGACTTTGACTAATAATTAGAACTTTAATTAAATCAAAATTAACTAACAAAACAACTATCTCAGATTATCATAAAAGATTAGAACTTTAGTTTGAATGAGTTCCCATATGAAGATCCTGCCATTCTATACAAGGCAATTAAAGAGTCTATCATGCTCGGAGTCGATGATAGATCAATGAACTACACAAGTATAAACAATGCCAAAAAGGTAAGCTACTAGGTTTAGATTCACTAAGAAGCACAAGAGCCTGGAGTCATCAAGAGATGAAAACAAAACTAAACTAGTACTTTATTCAAACTCTTATTAAACCAAATTCTTCAATTAAAGCATAAAAAGAAAACCTAGGTTGTATCAATCCATAAAAAATGAATAAAAAACTTCACCTCTTAGCCCTGGCTAAGAGGTTTTAGTTCATCTCTAACATCTTTGAACTAGAAGCCTCAAAAACATGAAAAACACAACTAAGAAATAAAAGAAAACTAGAAAAAAATCCTTCTCCGAAGCTTCCTTGATCTTCCCCACGTCCTAGCATTCCTTAAGGATGAAGAGGAGTCCTTTTATAGCACAAATCACCCACCGACGAAGAATCTTCTAGACTTGCGCAGTAAATATCGAAATTAGAAGTCTCCTTGCACAGTCAGGACGCTGGCCAACCAGTCGGTCAATGGGTCGAACTGTGTAAAAATAGTCCAATGAATTTGCAGTTTCTGGAAGGTTGGCCGACCAACCGGACAGTTTGCAAATTGTGATTTCTTATGCTTCTCTTTCTCCATCTCCATTGCATCTTTCTTCCACTTCTTGTCCCTTCTTCCATTGATCTTCAAGGCATGTAAAGTGAGTCCTTTAACATCATATAAGTGAAACCTCTCTCGCATTCCTACAAACACAAAACCATGTATTAGATTAGTCTTTAAATTATAAGAAACATGCATAATGAGTGATGAATTGGGGTTAGAATATGCACAATTCAGAGCTTAATAGGTAGGGCTAAGAGGAGAAGTGTTCGCTTCCCCAAGTGTAGGGTTGCGATGTAATAATAATCTCGGTAAGACCGAGGTCGATCCACAGGGACTTATGTAGGAATTCACAAAACACTTCCAATAGTTTCTGCTAAGAAACTAACAAATACGCTTTTAAGGAGATTGATGTGAATAGTAATTTTGAACTTAAACTGAAGTAATCAATTAATAAAAGGCACTAGGGGTTCAAGGATTGTTCGCTTCCCCAAGTGTAGGGTTGCGATGTAGTAATAAACTCGGTAAGACCGAGGTCGATCCACAGGGACTTGTGTAGGAATTCACAAACACATCCAATAGTGTCTATTGAGAGCTAACAACCAGATTTTGTATGAGATTGATGTAAGTAACAACTTTAAACTAATTTGAAAGTAAACAATTATAAAAAGGCACTAGGGGTTCAAGGATCCACTTGTAGCAATCCTTGATGCTTAATTCGTTGTGGTTTCTCATTCTCTCAACTAGAATCGATATTAAGATCTATCTAGTCGGATGGTAGAACTGTTAAACCAAACACTCTGTCATATGTAAGGCCAATGTATATGATTCACTCAATGCAACCTAAGATGAGCATGCTCAATTGCATAGGTCAGTCCCAATTCCAATAAACTAAGTTCATAATCATGATCATCATTAAGTCCTATCACCAGACAAAGCTAGATCATGATTGGAACTTGAATCAAATCACATGCACAATCCCATACATAATTCAGAAAACCAGAAAAGTAGAACTTTGGTAGGAAGTTCCCACATGAAGATCATAGTACTAGAGCGTACTCCAATTCCTCGGATCATACAGGTCTAGACTAACACAAAGCAATTAAGAACTTAAGTGATTCTCCTAAACATCTATGAGTCATCATAAGAATAAGAAAAACTACTTAGAACTTGTATAAACTTCAAACCATTGTTCATAAACATCAAATTCAATCTTAAAACCAACTTAGAACGAATTGAAACATCGTAGATCCACTACAAGCTTCACCTCTTAGCCCTAGCTAAGAGGTTTATCCGTTCATGATCCAAGGAAACATGAAACAACTAAGAAAAACATAAAACAGTCAAACAAACTAGAAGGAGTTGTGGAACTCTGAAATCCACTTCCGTCGCCTCCCACCTTGCTCAAACTCTTCTAAGATACCCTAGGAACGATCCTAGGTGTCCTTTTATAGTGGGGAGGCTCCGCAACTTCAGAATATTTGAGAATTTGCGTAAAACTTACGCAGTGCGTAGAGAAAATCGGCGCCATAAATAGAAAGTCAGCATCTTACGCGTGGCCGACCGGTCGCATGACCGGTCTGAGTAATTGGCCAACCGGTCACGACCGGTCGTGCCTCACTATGAAACAGTCCAGCAGCCTCTGAAGTTTAAAACATCTTCTGGCCGACCAGTCGCGACCGGTCGGACTGCATATGTAAACTGTCTAGCGAGTTTTGCTAATTTCCATTCTGAAATTTTTATTCAAAGACCGGTCGCACGACCGATCTGAGGAGTGGACGACTAGTCGCACGACCCGTCGCAGATGGTCCAGTGAACTTCTGCAAATACTCCTCTTCTGTTGAGTGATGAGACCGATCGGACTGACCGGTCTCGGGCCTTGGACGACCGGTCGGACGACTGGTCATGGGCGTCTTCTTCTTCCTTCTTTTCTTTTCTTCTTTGCTTCTTTCTTCCACACTTCCCCACTTGGTCCTTTGGTCTTCTTTTCTTCTAAATAGCGTCCTTAAGTCTTCAATTGATGCTTCCTCTCTCTTATCCCTACAATCACAAATCCATGCATTAGTTTAGTCTATAAACCATAAAAACGAGCATAATGAGTGATGAATTGGGGTTAGAATATGCACAATTAAGAGCTCAACACACCCCCCAACCAGCATTTTGCTAGTCCCGAGTAAAACATGCGTGAAACCAATTCCATTCGAAAAAACCCAACTCTCCTTTAGAAACCATTCTTCTATACATTCTAAGATACATAAGTGTAAGAGTTAGAGAAATTAGGTGATAGAGGTTGAAACCGTAAACTCTCAAAACATAATAAGCATCCATATGAAATTCCCGCAGATTGGTTGACAAATAGAAGAACTTGAACAAATTCAATCTAGTGTGCATAGTGAAAATTCTTTTCATGAGTCTCCAGGGTTATCTTCTTCAAAAATCAACTAGACTATGGATCTCAAGGTATATAGAGTAACAACAAGCCAATGACGGGAATTTACCTTACTGTCCTTCCAACGACTTTCACACTATGTCCCATTTCTGGCTTTGGTTACGGGTAGACCATCCCCCGGTTGGTAGTAGGTAGCCCTAATCGGAATTTTCCACCATTTTTACATCATTCCCAATTTCATCCTTCCTTTTCCTTCTTCTTTTAAATTAGATAGGATTTTTAGAAATCCATATCTTTCGTTATTTTCCCATGGACAAGGATGGACAAAGTACCCCGGCTTGATGTCTCAACACCTTGAATCAAAGTCTAACTAATCCACAAATCACATAATCCCTTCAACCCGTGAAAATCGTGTAATGTGAACTAGGTGTAAGAGTGTTCAAATTTTCTATCAATCACAAAAATAGGGGAATTCACATATAAAACCATTATGTTATGAGAAATTCCAAACTTGCAACCTCACTCACTTCATATCTCCTTCGCTTATGCTCATATCATATTGAATGCATAGAAATAAAGTTTTCCAAAAGAGTTTTGAATTTTAGAAAAATTGAAAAATATCTACATAATTGCTCGAAATGTTACAAAATGCTGGATTCATCCAAGTGATCCTACACCCCCAACCAAATCTTGCATTGTCCTCAATGTAAAAGATGTGCAATAAGCAAAACATGAGAGCAATTTGAAAATAAAAGGGAGTGAGGAATAAGAGTACCTAAAAAAGTGAAAAGTGAAATTCTTCCTCCTTCTAACAAACCTAAGCGGAAGCAAACAAAAGCAAAAAAAATCATAATCCTAACTACTCTATACCACCATCAGACCAGGAGATCAATCATCCTGGTAGACAGGATCAGTCAGAGGTATGGATATACCTTCTGAAGGAAATTTCTTAAAGAACGGCTTTAATCATTGCCCATTCGCCTTAAAATGTTGTTGTTGCTTGGATTTAACAACTCCACAGTCCCATATGGATAGACAGTTTGTACAATGTAGGGACCGGTCCATCGAGATCTCAATTTTCTCGAAAATAAATGTAGGCGGGAATTATACAGGACTTTTTGATTGATCGTGAATGTCTTACGAAGAATGTTCTTATCATGGAATATCTTCGTCTTGTCCTTATAAATTCTCACATTCTCATATGCTTCGTTCCGGATTTCTGCAAGTTTATTCAATTGTAGTTTGCACAACGAGCTTGCCTTGTCAGAATCAAAATTCATCTTCTTAATTGCCCAATATGCCCTATGTTCCAACTCCACAGGCAAGTGACAAGCCTTCTCATAGACAAGTCTATAGGGAGACATTCCAATAGGGGTCTTAAAAGCAGTACGGTAGGCCCAAAGCATATCGGTAAGCCGAAGTGACCAATCCTTGCGATCGGGGTTCACCATGTTCTCCAAAATGTGTTTAATCTCCCTATTGGATATCTCAGCTTGCCCACTCGTTTGTGGGTGATAGGGAGTGCTCACTTTGTGTGTTACGCCATATTTCTTCATTAAGGTTTCAAATGGGCGATTACAAAAGTGAGACCACCGTTTTATGGTCATTATTCCGGCAAGGGATGGCCTCGACCCATTTGGATACATAGTTAACGGCAAGCAAGATGTATGCATTTCCAAAAGAAGATGGGAATGGACCCATGAAATCGATGCCCCAACAATAAAAAATTTTGATTATTAAGATGGGATTGAGTGGCATCATATTTCCACGGGAGATTCCTCCCAATTTCTGACAAGGTTCACATGTTTTGCAAAACTCATGTGTGTCTTTGAACATAGTGGGCCAATAAAACCCACATTGCAGAATTTTCGCTGTGGTCTTTTTAGCTGAAAAGTGGCCACCACATGCCTGAGAATGATAGAAGGAAATGATACTTTGTTGTTCATCATCTGGGACACATCTCCTTATGATTTAATCGGGACAATACTTGAATAAGTATGGGTCGTCCCATAGGAATTTTCACACCTCAGAGAAGAATTTATCCTTATCTTGCTTTTTCTAATGTATAGGAATTGTACCTGTAGCAAGATAGTTAGCAATGTCCGCATACCATGGCAATTGGGAAACAGTAAAAAGTTGTTCATCAGGGAACATGTCATTGATCGCGGTCGTTTCAGGGGAATCAGTGAGGACAAGTCGAGAGAGATGGTCAGCCACTACATTTTCTACTCCTTTCTTATCACGTATCTCTATGTCAAATTCTTGGAGCAGAAGGATCCATCTTAACAACCGTGGTTTAGCATCCTTCTTAGAGAGAAGGTACTTAAGCGCAACGTGGTCAGTGAATATAATGATCTTGGATCCAATCAAGTAGGATCTAAACTTGTCCAAGGTAAAAACAACGGCTAAAAGTTCTTTTTCAGTAGTAGTGTAGTTTGCTTGGGCTGAGTTTAGGGTTCTACTTACATAGTAGATGACACATGGCTTTTTCTCTTTTCTTTGGCCTAGCACGGCCCCAATAGCATAGTCGTTAGCATCACACATAATTTCAAAAGGAAGGCTCCAATCAGGTGGTTGCATTATGGGAGCACATGTGAACATACCTTTAAGTAAGGTAAAGGCATTTTGACATTCTTTATTCCACTTGAACGAAGTTTCCTTTTGAAGTAGGTTACATAAAGGACGAGAGAGTGAACTGAAGTCCTTTATGAACCTTCTATAAAATCCTGCATGTCCCAAAAAGGACCGCACATCTCGTATGCTCTTGGGTGGTGGAAGGTTGGAGATAAGATCAATTTTCAGTTTATCTATCTCAATTACATTTTGTGAAATGATGTGACCAAGTACAATTCCCTTTTGAACCATAAAGTGACACTTCTCCCAATTCAGCACAAGGTTCTTCTCTTCACATCTTTCAGCACAGCTTTCAAGTGCATAAGGCAATCATCAAAGCTACAACCAAATACTGAAAAATCATCCATGAAGACTTCGAGAATTGTCCCCACCATATCAGAAAATATACTCATCATACAACGCTGAAAGGTGGCAGGGGCATTACATAGTCCAAACGGCATCCGTCGATAGGCGAAAGTGCCGAATGGACATGTGAATGTAGTCTTTTCTTGGTCTTCAAGGGCGATCTCTATTTGGTTGTACCCTGAATAGCCATCAAGGAAGCAAAAATGGGAATGACCGGGCAACCTTTCTAAAATTTGATCAACAAAAGTTAAGGGGAAGTGGTCTTTCCTCGTGACAGTGTTTAGCCTCCTGTAGTCAATGCACATTCTCCAACCGGTAGTGACTCTGGTTAGCACGAGTTCATTATTGGCATTGGCTACGATGGTTATTCCGGATTTCTTAGGCACCACTTGAGTTGTGCTCACTCATTGACTATCGGATATTGGGTAAATAATACCCGCATCCAATAGTTTCACCACTTCAGCCTTAACCACATCCTTCATGTTTGGATTTAGTCGTCATTGTGGTTGCCTAGATGTCTTCGCATTCTCCTCAAGGTGTATGCGATGAGTACAAATTAGTGGGTCTATGCCTTTGAGATCCGCAATTGACCACCCAATGGCACTCTTGTGCTCTAATAGAGTGGCAATCAGCCTACTCTCTTGTTCCTCATCCAAGTGGGAAGAAATCACCACCGGATATGTCTCATTTCGACCTAAATAGACATATTTCAGCTCACTTGGTAATGGTTTTAGGTCGAGTGTTGGTGCCTTGATATTAGATGGGAGGGCTTTGTTCTCGTTTACAGGCAAAGGCTCAAATAGGGCCCTCCATCTTTTGTTATCAAGCACCGACATCGTATCTAAGATGGCATCCATATCTCGTATTGTGTCATCATTTATCTCATGAAAAGGGGCCACACATGCCTCCAAAGGGTCGGAACATAATGACAAGGGGAATGTATTTTCCACGAATGATTCAATCATGTTTAGTTCGTGGATATCATCATCAACCTCCCGTGATTGTTTGCATAAATCAAATATGTTAAGCTCAAGGGTCATATTTCCAAAGGACATTTGTACAAGTCCGTTTCTACAATTGATAATTGCATTTGAAGTGGCTAGAAACGGTCGACCAAGTATGACGGGAATTTGAGCACCGGTACCTATCACGGGATGTGTATCCAAGACAATAAAGTCTACTGGGTAGTAGAATTTATCAACTTGGACTAGAACATCCTCAATCATTCCTCTCGGTATACGAATTGATATATCAGCAAGTTGGAGTGTGGTTTTGGTGGGTTTCAATTCACTGTTGAGCTCTTAATTGTGCATATTCTAACCCCAATTCATCACTCATTATGCATGGTTTCATGATTTAAAGACTAATCTAATGCATAGATTTGTGATTGTAGGAATGAGAAGGAGACTTCACCAATTCATGGTTAAAAGAGTCACTTTGTATGCATTGAAGATCAATAGAACAAGTGCCGAAAGGTGGAAGAAAGAAGCAAGAAAGAAAGAGAAGAGATGATGAAGAAAATCTAAAATTTTATGCTTAGACCTGTCTGTAGACCGGTCGCCAGACAGGTCTTAAGTGTATTTTTTGGACTGTTTTTTTCTCCTCTTAGACCGGTCTCCAGACAGGTCGAGAGTAGTCCAGAAACACAAAAACTCTCTGGACAGATTCTGTAGTTTTGAGACCGGTCGTGCGACCGGTCGTCCACAGTCTTAGACCGGTCGTGAGACCGGTCGTCAGTGCAACAGCGTGTGCGTGAAGCTCTGATTTTCTTTGCGCAACTGCGTAATTCCTTGCTAAATCTGGAATCTTCCATGCCAATCTATAAAAGAGACTTCTTCTCTTCATACCAGGGCATGCTAGGACGTGGGGATTGCTTGGGAGACGGATTCTACTTCAAGTTTTCTTAGTTTTCTTCCTGTTTTAGTAGTTTTTTATGTTTTTGAGTTTTTTTTAGTTCAAGGATGTTAGAGATGAACTAAAACCTCTTATCTAGGGCTAAGAGGTGAAGCTTTTGATTTGTTTTTGATGGATTAATGCAACTTAGGTTTCCTTTTTATGATTTAATTGATGAATTTTAGTTAATGTGAGTTTGAATCAAGTTCTAGTTGGGTTTTTACTTTGATCTCTTGATGACTCCGGGCTCATGTGATTCTTTGTGATCCTAACTTAGTAATTTAGCTTCTGAGCATTGTTTATGCTTGTGTACTTCATTGATCTATCATCGCCTCCGGGCATGGTAGACCCTTTGATTGCCTTGTGTACAATGGCCTGATTTTCATGTGGAAACTCATTCAACTAAAGTTCTTATCTTTTGTAGTAATTTGAAATAACTGTTTGTTGATTGATTTTGATTTACTTAGAGTTCTAATCATTAGTTGTAATCAAGTCTAGTGACAGGAATTGATGAAAGCTATGGTTGTGAATCTCAACTAGATTGGAAAGAGGCTTGGCCTACACAATTGAGTGTGCTCAAGGCCTGAGTATTATTGTGGGAATCAAATCAATGAATAAGCACTTGTTTTGGATAATTGCTGATTGAACCGCTCTATATTCCGATCGGATAGAGATATGAATTCGATTCTGATTGAGTTATGAGAGACCTAGTTGTGTTGATGCATTGAAACTTGTCAAAAGTGGATCCTTGGCGCTCTAGTGCCTTTTTAGATTGAAATTACCTTACACATTCACTGTTTAAACCTAAATTGCTATTTTCCAGCTTTAGCTCTTAATAGGATCTTAATTATTAGTTATTTTAGATAAATTCTGAGAATACACATTCATAAATCTCTGTGGGAACGATACTCGGTCTTTCCGAATTATTACTACTTCGCAACCCTACACTTGGGGAGTGAACATTCACCTAACCCAAGTTGTTCGTAAACGGAGTAAGGAATGAGGTTCACACTTGCCCCCAAATCGAGTAAGGCTTGTTTAATCTGGTAGTCTCCTAAGATGCATGAGATGGTTGGACTACCCAGATCCTTGTATTTTTGGGGCACCTCTTGTTTGATGATAGCGCTCAAATTCTCAGTCAAAAGTACTTTGTTGTGAACATTGTGTTTCCTTTTGACCGTACACAATTCCTTTAGAAATTTGGCATAAGATGGTATTTGTTTTATGGCATCCAACAACGGGATGTTGATCTTCACCTGCTTGAAAACTTCTAATATTTTTAGATTTTTGTCTAAAGGTTTAGGTGAAATCAACCTTTGTGGAAACGGGGCAACCGGCTTGTATTGCCTTTCTGGTTCTTTCTCTTGTGGAGTGTTGTTTGAGCTATCATCCTCTTTGGACTTTTCCGGATCCTTAGGCTTTGGGGCCTTCACCAGATTAGATTTGTCAATTACTTTTCCACTTCTCAAAGTGGTGATAGCTTGAACATGCTCCGTATGATGGGAGGATGAGCTTGCATCTTGTATCTCAAATTGGGTTCTTGGGTTAGGAAGAGGTTGGGCAGGAAGTGTGTGTTAGTGCACTTTTCCGTGGCATACTAGTGCACCTTGTTTGTCAATCACTTACAGCAGTGAGTCTAGAGTCGGTTCAGCCCAAAGAAGACGAAGAAAGAAGACTCAAGACGTTCAGCCGCATCAAGGAAGAAGATTCAGGTATATGAGATGCCTTGGTGCCTTAACCTCGACCAAAACCCATCCCCTTTGTATCTGTGATGTCCTTGACCATAATTAGAACCCATTAGGCATCATTGATAGGCCCTAGGTGTCCCATTTGAACATCCCCACCTTGGCCTAAAACTACAGCTGAAGAAAGAGGTGATTCAGCTTGTTGAAGAGGGGACCCAGGCTGGTCCGACCGGTCAAGACCGGTCGGACAGTAGCCCTGCTGCATTTTCATATGGCCAGCCGACCGGTCATGACCGGTCGGCCTTCACAATGGAAGGGTTCAGCAAGCCTGGCCGACCGGTCTTGACCGGTCGGCCTTCACAATCTAGGCCGTCCAGCAAGAGTGGCCGACCGGTCATGACCGGTCGGCCTGATATATTGAGGCTGTCCAGTGAGGGGGTCCGACCGGTCATGACCGGTCGGCCCATGTGTTTGGCCATGTTATGCTTGTCTTTCAGCAGGGGGGTCCGACCGGTCGTGACCGGTCGGGGCAGGCTGTTTTATGGCTGTTTTATGACCGTTGGAGCCTCTTTTCTATAAATATGGAGCTCCATTCTTGGGTCATGGAGAGAAGTTTTTGAGAGCCCATTCCACACTTAACTTGTACATCATTTGGGGCCTCAAAGAGGAGGTTTTCAAGTCATATCCCTTGTGTTTCAAACACAAGTATGGGCATTCAAATGCTATCAAGAGATGACTTGATTCCTCTCTCAAATCTAGAGGTGTGACACTATTCCACATAGGTATATCCTTTGTCCAAGACCTCTAGAAGACTCTCTAGGTGAATCTCCTAGTTGGAACAACCTACACATGATTCACCCATCCTCCTAGCACCTTGGGCATTTCAAGGCATCGCATGCAAGGTGTTTGATCGAATGTGGCTGAGGCATTGGCAACGCAACGGCGGCACGATCGAGGGAGCAAAGGGGAGCTGATTGAAGCACGGGAGAGCGGAGATCAAGCAACCCAATCCGGCGCTAAACAAGGGGCTCATCCGACAAGTAGGTTGTCTTATTTGAGAGTCCACTTTAGAGTTTGTTTTCGAACTCGACCCAGGGACGTTAGTCGTTCCTTGGCCCGTCAGCCGGGCCTAAACTTAGTCTCCAAGGGGGAGCCTCCGACACGGGAGTAAACGTGCGATAAGGTTGAGAGTTAGCCTATGTCTAAAACTCCGGATACGGTTGAGAGGTGAACCGATAAAACCTCCGTGTAAAGGTTGAGAGGTGAACCTCATTTAAAACCTCCGATAGTGAATGCTGGTGTGCTCAAGGGGGTTGAGTACTTGAACCGGGAGTGGAGTAGACACGTAGTCGAACCACTATACATCCTTGTGTTTGTGATTATTATTGAGCACATTGATATCTTTGCATTGTTAGTTTAATTGCTTAATTATGAATGATTGATATGAATGCATGCTAGGCACTTTTTAGGCATCCCCACACAAGATGTACCTTCACTACTTGTGTAGACTTGAGCTCATTGATCCACTCTCATAAGTCTACACAAGATGCATAGGTTAGGAGCTTGATTAGTTGTATAATTTACTTCCTATGCATGCTTAGACTAGGTTTGTTTATTGCTTATCCTCTTGCTAGTCTTTTGATTGGACCCACCAAGGCTTGGAAGCCGAGGTGTTCTTGCTTACGAAGCTTATTTTATTGAATTGCTGAAGTAGGCGAAAAGAATTTGAAAAAGGTCCATATCACCCCTTCTAGGTCCTTAGACATATCTCCAAGTGTCTCTACAAGCGGTAAAACCGCAATTTCAGTGTGCCCTTCTCTCTAACACTGAGATGAGATTCAACTCTAGCCATTGATGTTTTCAATTCATTGATGGCTTGAGTTGAATTTTGATTGAATTTCAATTGCTCTTGCATGAACCCATCTATTTTCAGAGAATTTGTCTTGTTATACTCAGCTTGAACCGATACAAATGCACCCAACATCTCCTCTAGTGTCACTTTTGGAGTAATGACTAGAGATGGACCTAGTATAGGTTGAGCTTGAGGGATATTGGTTGCATTCGCAGTGGGTCCATTCCTCCAACTGAAGTTGGGATGGTTCTTCCAACTAGCATTAAACGTGTTTGAGTTTGGAGCACTAAATTGTCCGTTGATAACTGTTTATGGCGTTTGATTGTTCTTGTAAGATGTCCTGAACTGCTGAAATTGTGGGACAATCTTGTGTTGCATGTTGATTTTCGACACAAATTCCACAAACAGTTTCAACGTCATTAGAGTTTATCGTCTCTCCTTTCCTTAATTCCATGGCTTCGACCTTTCTTGTGAGGCTAGCCACTCGTGCACTTATGCTATCCTCTTCCGATAAGACATACATTCCCCCTCTTTCCTTTTGTTGGCAAGTCTTGGAATTTGTTGGTTTCGATGTATCCCAAGACTGTGCATTCTCAGCCAATTCTTCCAAATAATCCCATGCTTCATCAGCTTCCTTATTCATGAACTCCCCATTACACATCATCTCTACAAATTGGTGCATGGGTGAAGTCAGTCCTTCATAGAAAAAGCTTATAATCGTCCAAATTTCATAGCCATGATGTGGGCATGCGTTTAATAAGTCCTTAAACTTCTCCCAACATTGGAAGAAGGTTTCATCTTCCTTTTGGGCAAAGTTCATGATAAGGCGCTTCAATATGTTTGTTTTGTGAGTAGGGAAGAATTTTTTTATAAATTCCCTATGCATATCAGTCCATGCACCAATTGATCTTGGCCTTAATGCATGAAGCCAACCTTTAGCTTTATCTTTAAAAGTAAAAGGGAAGAATTTGAGTCTCACCACATCATCAGTCACATTAGCAAAGTGCATGGTGGTTATTACCTCATCAAACTCCTTAAGGTGTTGATAGGCGCTTTCACTGTCCAATCCATGGAATTTAGGGAGAAGTTGGATCACTCCTAGGTTTCAAATCCACATTCCCTGCATTTTGTGGAAAAACTATGCATGAAGGAGTGCTCGCTCTTGCTGGTTGCAAGAAATCACCTAAAGTTCTTGGTCAGGGAACATTCTCAACCACATTCTCCCCCGTTTCAGTTTGGTTTTGGCCCAGATTAGGATTGGCCATCAGATTAAGTTGATTTGCAGCCATGTTTTCAGACAAAATTGGAGAGTTTAGATGTCTCCTAGCACTGTGGCTCTCTGTCAATTCCTTCAACTATTCTCCCTTCACTAATGAGTCGGTTATTGGAATCCCGAGCCCAATGTGGCATGCAAATAAAAAAAAATATGAAACGAAAAGAGAAACGAATTCTTCCTTCCCTTCTTTACTCTTCTTTGAGACCGAAGCACAAGGTGTCTTGCAATGTTTAGGCCAGAAGCAAGGATAGAGACCGATTTCTCCTCGTCAATAGGGGTTCAAAGAACTCCCCACCCAATCTTTGAATCCTTTAAGAAAAGTGCAGAAAAAGAAGAAAGAGGAGTGGAGGTGAGAAGAGAAATCTTTGAGCACAAAGTGATCCAAGATGGCAGAGCCGACCAATAGGAATCCAGGTGGCACAAGGCCTACCTTTCAGAGATCCAAAACGAGTCTCCACCCACTCTGCAAGAGATGAATATGATAGGAATGAATAGGAGAAGGAGAAGAGTAAGGTTTAGAAAGATAGAACCTGATTCGGCACTTGAAATCCTTATATCTTCTTCAGCTTCCTAGAAATCCCTGAAAAAGAAAAATAAATCAAAATAAACTAAGTTAGAACTATTCCTAAAAATCCTAAATAGATTCTATTTTAAAAAATCAGTGAAAAACCGTCAAAGTCCCCGGCAATGGCGCAAAAAACTTGTTCGCTTCCCCAAGTGTAGGGTTACGATGTAGTAATAAATTCGGTAAGACTGAGGTCGATCCACAGGGACTTGTGTAGGAATTCACAAACACATCCAATAGTGTCTATTGAGAGCTAACAACCAGATTTTGTATGAGATTGATGTAAGTAACAACTTTAAACTAATTTGAAGGTAAACAATTATAAAAAGGCACTAGGGGTTCAAGGATCTACTTGTAACAATCCTTGATGCTCAATTCGCTGTGGTTTCTCATTCTCTCAACTAGAATCGATATTATGATCTATCTAGCCGGATGGTAGAACTGTTAAACCAAACACTGTCGTATGTAAGGCCAATGTATATGATTCACTCAATGCAACCTAAGATGAGCATGCTCAATTGCATAGGTCAGTCCCAATTCCAATAAACTAAGTTCATAATCATGATCATCAGTAAGTCCTGTCACCAGACAAAGCTAGATCATGATTTGAACTTGAATCATTCACATGCACAGTCCCATACATAATTCAGAAAACCAGAAAAGTAGAACTTTGGTAGGAAGTTCCCACATGAAGATCATAGTACTAGAGCGTACTCCAATTCCTCGGATCATACAGGTCTAGACTAACACAAAGCAATTAAGAACTTAAGTAATTCTCCCAAACATCCATGAGTGATCATACGACTAAGAAAAACTACTTAGAACTTGTATAAACTTCAAACCATTGTTCATAAACATGAAATTCAATTTTAAAACCAACTTAGAACGAATTGAAACATCTTAGATCCACTACAAGCTTCACCTCTTAGCCCTAGCTAAGAGGTTTAGCCGTTCATGATCCAAGGAAACATGAAACAACTAAGAAAAACATAAAACAGTCAAACAAACTAGGAGTTGTGGAACTCCGAAATCCACTTTCGTCGCCTCCTACCTTGATCAAACTCTTCGAAGATACCCTAGGAATGATCCCTATGTGTCCTTTTATAGTGGGGAGGCTCCGCAACTTCAAAATATTTGAGAATTTGCGTAAAACTTATGCAGTGCGTAGAGAAAATCGGCGCCATAAATAGAAAGTCCGCATCTTACGCGTGGCCGACCGGTAGCATGACCGGTCTGAGTAACTGGCTAACTGGTTGTTCACTCGCCTCAAGTGTAAGGCTGCGATGTAGTAATAAATCTCGGTAAGACCGAGGTCGATCCACAGGGAATTAGAAACAACTTTTAAACTATTCCAGCAACTCAGTTTGCAATAGATATGAGGTTTAATTAGAATACTTATGCTAAAACAGTAACTTAACAAAAACCAGTAATTTAAAGTACTAAGGCATTCAAGGATCCACTTGTAACAATCCCATGTCAATCCAATCAATCCAAGCAAGATACACAACTAGATTTGAAGTCCTATCTCTCATCTAGTTGGAAAATAAAGCATTAAACACATTCAATCCCATTCAAGTTGAATTTCCAAGTTCTAGTCCCATTCAACACATGTTGACTTCGAAATCATAGCCTTCGGAGTAACAGCCATGCCTATGGACTATGGCTTGCTCAAGGGTTACCATAATTCGAATCTAAACAAACACCATATGATAATCTCAGAGAATTGTAAGGAATTCATGTCCGGAGCACATGAACTCTCATAAAACATCTCAAACTATCAACTTAAGGGACTAAAAGATTAAAAACCCAAACTTGAATTGAAATTACTTGAATTAAACTGAATCAAACATGGAAATTAGCTACAAGCTTCACCTCTCAGCCTTAGCTAAGAGATTCTAGCCGAGCATTGTCATACTACAACTAGAACTCATGAAAAGACTAGAAAGCATAGAAAAACCGGAGTTTGGAGGGTTGCAGACTGAAATTGCGTCAGGTAGTTTAACACGACACCCTATGCATACATGTGCGGAAGCTTGAAGAGCAACTAGAATTATGGCTAAACCTATAGGAGGGGGGTGATTAGGACCTTTTTAAAAAAATTTTCGCCTACTTAAACAATTCAACAAATTAAACTATGTAAGCGATTAACACTTCGGCTTCCAAGCCTAAGTGGGTCCAATCAAGAGACTAGCAAACTATAAGTGCAATCAGCAACCTAGTCTAAACAACTCATGTAGACTAGAGAGGATGGATCAAGAAATGCTCAAGTCAACATGAGGTAGTGAAAGTACATCTTGTGAGTGTGGATGTGCCTATCAAGTGCCTAGCATGCATTCCTAACTAAGCATTCATAATTAACCAATTTAAACACAATGCATAAAGAGAAATGTGCTCAAGAACAATCACAAACACATGGATGTATAGTGGTTCGACTATGTGTCTACTCCACTCCCGGTTCAAGTATTCAACCCCTTTGAGCACACCGGCATTCACTGGGGAGTTTAAATCTGGTTCCTCCCAACCAAGTTGTTTTAAATCGGATCCACCCAACCGGGGAGTTTACAAGTTCCTCCCAACCTACACGTTTGCACCTGTGTTGGTGGCTCCCCCTTGGAGACTTTGTTTAGGCCAACTAACGAGCCAAGGAACGTCTGACGTCCCTAGATTTTAGGCCCAACTAATAGGCCAAGGATCGGCTAACGACCCTAGTTCGAGTTTGTCAAACAAACTCTACACTCAACTCCCACAGGGAATTGAGTGGATGGACTCCTAACAAGACAACCTTGCTTGTCGGATTGAGCCCCTTGTTTAGCGCCGCTTTGGGTTGCTTCTTCTCCCTCTCCCGTGCTTGAATCAGCTCCCCTTGTGCTCTCCCGATCTTTGACGCCGCTGCTTTGCCAAGGCTTCAGCTCCAAGATCAGCTACCTTGCATGTGATACTCCATTGCAGATGCCCAAGGTGCTAGGGAAGGTAGTTTTGAGATCTCTACAACTTATGGGAATGGGTTACCTAGAGAGTCTCACCTACAACGATCTCATCATAGAGTATTGGATAGGAATATGACTATCAAGATCAATCCAATCTCTAGAGATCAAAAGAGCGACAAGTGCATCTTTTTCTTGAGCTTTGAATGCTCCATACTTGTGATGAATCACAAGGAAGATCACTTGTTTGGGTTAGGAATAGGGCTCTTAATGATCTTCAACAATGGTGGCTCCTATCTCCTCAAAATTCCCTCTCTTGGCTCAAAAACAAATCCCCCTCTTTAAATAGATTTTCTTCCAATGGTAAAAAAACGGGCAGATTCGTGCATCTCCGATTGATCGGAAAAAGGGTCCGATTTATCGGAGACCAGTCCGATTGATCGGAGACAAGTCCGGTTGATCGAAAATCTATCCAATGAAGTCTCTGGAGGATTTTCTGATTGATCGGAACACTGTCCAATTGATCGGACTGACCCCTTCCGATGGATCGGAAGACTGTCCGATTGATCGAAAATATGTCCAGTGGGTTTTCAAGGTTGCTGGAAAAATTTCCGATTGATCGGAGCTTCTGTCCGATGGATCTGAGTCCTATCGGAGCCAACGTCCGATTGATCTCTGATCAATCGGAAACTGCTGTTTGAGCTGTTTTAATTACAGCAGCTTCCACCTCTTTAATTAGTCTAACTTATCATGTTTTTCTTAGAGTTCTAAGACTAATGATGATGACTAAGGGTATACCTAGTTGGTCTAAGTCATCTAAGAGGTTATGGGTTAGGTTTTGGTCAAGGTAAGGCACACCAAGGCACCACTTTTACATGTTTCTTCTTTCTTGATGCAGCCGGTCCATCTTGAGTCTTCGTTCTTCGTCTTCATTAGGCTCAACCGACACTAGACTCACTGATGTAAGTGATTGACAAACAAGGTGCACTAGTATGCCACAGAAAATGTGCACTAACACAGACGCTCCACGACGGCTTCCTCTCTCTAGCACCACGTCCCTTGGCTTCTATGATGACCTAGGAAGAGCCCCTAGGTGTCCTTTTATAGTGAGGATGCTCGGTTGCGTCGGAAACATCCAGAAATTGCGTAAGGTTACACACTGCGCAGAAAATTTCGAAGCCGGAATTAGAAATTTCCTGATTTTTAGCATGGCTGACCGGTCACGACCGGTCGGACCTACCTGTTTTTAGTCCAGAGGGTTTCCCAGTAGCCACGACCTGTTGGCCGACCGGTCACGACCGGTCGGACCAAACTGGTCATGCGTCCAGCGAGCTCAGTAGCAGCACCGACCGGTTGGCCAACCGGTCAAGACCGGTCGGACCAACTGGTCCTTCTTACAGTGGTGTCCAGAGGTCTGGCCGACCGGTCAGACGACCGGTCGGACCAACTGTTCTTCCTCTTTTTCTTCTTTTCTTTATTCTCTTTTCTCCCTCTTTCTTCTTCCTTCTTTGGTCCACCTTGGACCTTCATTCACAGGTTCTAAATGGACCCTTTTAGTCTCCATTTGAGTGAAGTCTGCTCTCATCCCTACAATCACAAAACATGCGTTAGATGGGCCTTTTAATCATGAAAAACATGCATATAATGTGATGTAGTGGGCCATGCAATGTATAAATTGGAGGTTCAACACACCCCCAACCAGCTTTTTGCTAGTCCCGAGCAAAACATGCGTGAAACAATTTCAAACCTCCAAACCCAACTCTCTTTCAGAAACCATGTTTCTATCCATTCCAAGACATACAAGTATAAAATTTGGAGAAATTAGGTGCTAGAAGCTGAAACCTTAAACTCTCCAAACATAATAAGTGCCTATATGAAATTCCCGCTAATTGATTGATAAATAAAAGAACTCAAACAGATTCAATCTAGTGTGCATAGTGAAAGTTCATCTCATGAGTTTCTGGGATTATCTTCTTCATAGATTAAGTAAACCAAGGATTTTAAGGTGCACAGAGCAACAACAAGCCTATAACAGGAATTTGCGTTACCGTCCTTCCGACGGCTTTCACACTACGTCCCATTTCCGGCTTTGGTTACGGTTCGACCATCCCCCGGTTGGTAATAGGTAGCCCTTTTGGGAATTTTCCACCATTTTTCCTTCATTCCCGATTTCATCCTTTCTTTTCCTTTTTCTTTTAATTTAGATAGGATTTTTAAAAATCCATATCTTTCGTTATTTTCCCATAGACAAGGATGGACAAAATACCCCGGCTTGGTTTCTCAACACCTTTAAATCAAAGTCTAGCTAATCCACAAATCACATAATCCTTTCAACCCATGAAAATCGTGTAATGTGAACTAGGTGTAAAAGTGTTCAAATTTTCTATCGATCACAACAATAGGGGAACTGACATATAAAACCATTATGTTGGGAGAAATTCAAGACTTACAACATCACACACTTCGTATCTCCTCTTCTTATACTCCTATCATCTCGAACGCATGGAAATAAGGTTTTCTAAAGGAGTTGTGAATTTTTAGAAAATTCGAAAAAAATTTACGCATATGAGGCTCGAAATGTTGCAACATGCTAGATGAAGGATCTCATCTCACCCCCCAACCAAATCTTGCATTGTCCTCAATGTAAAAAGATATGTACTGAGCATGAACATGAGAGCAATGGTAAAATATGCGAAAGTGAGAACAATAGTACCTGAGAGAGCGATCATGGAAGTCTTCAACCCAACAACTAAAGCTACTTAAAACAGTAAAACTAGATAAACTAAACCTAATCTACAGAAAGCAATGAAGATAACTAACCCGTCCTTGTAAAAAGAGGATCTCCATCAGACTAGGAGATCGATTATCATTATAACATCCAAAAGGACAAAGTTGAGCAGGACCATCAAGTGGTGTAACAAATTTTTCAGTAGGACTGTCCACCATCCTGCTTTGGAAAGTACATTGGTGACATTGATTATTCTAACCCATTGAAAATCCGACTGAAAAATTTCAAGCAGGTTCTTCAACAAAATTGTCACATGTACTAGGAAAGGAGAATTGCAGTGGTTGGAAATCATTGAATATAGATCTCCTTTCCTTCTTGTCTGGGAAAAAATTATTCAAGTATGGATCATCCCAGAAGTGTTCTTTAGTTTGAACAAACCAAAGAGATGTGTAGACTTGTATTTCTTCTTCACGAGTTGATATGATCTCCACAAAATCAGATTTCACCGGTGCTTCCACAATTGATTTTTCAGTTTGGCACTTTGTGGAAGGAAGCTTTCTAGGCACCGGGGGGTCTCTCTCAAAGCCTGTACAATGTCCTGAATCATGGGATCATCCCAATCCTCAAAGTACGTTAAGCACTCCTCGAGTGTATAAGAGACCTCATCGGAGGAAATTTTCAGATTTGGACCCTTTATGTCTTCCTCCTTCTCAGAATATTGTGTAGGTTGGAGTGGTCCTCAACCTCTACACTTTCAGAAATTGGCCTCTCTGTAGGCAAGTCAAGCACCAATTCTTTCAAATCCTACACAACAATTTTGTGTAAATCAGAAATTGGTGACTTGTCAAATGAATTTTCAGAAATTGACACTTCCAAGGTCTTAATAAAATGAGAATTAGATTCATCCTTAGAATGTGTCAAACATGTCCCCAAGCTTTTAGGTAGATCATGTTGGAAAAACCCCCCATCATCCATGGATTCTATCATGTTTACCTCATGGGGGCCATCATTATCGTCCCAATCCTCAAAGGGATTAAAGCTAACAACATCTAGAAGATCAAAATTGTGCCTTAAAGCGAACTCCTCTTCCACGATTGAATCAATCAAATCAACCTCGTGGACATCATCATCATCCTTATGCCTTTTGCGTAAGTGGAACACATTCACCTCCAATGTCATGTTCCCAAAGGATAATTGCATCACCCCATTCCGTCAATTGATGATTGCATTTGATGTAGCAAGGAATGGGCGGCCTAAGATCACCGGTATTTGAGTGCTAGCATCTAAAACCGGTTGTGTGTCCAAGACAATAAAATCTACCGAGTAGTAGAATTTGTCAACTTGGACTAGAACATCCTCAACTATCCCCCTTGGTACACGGATAGATCTATCAGCGAGTTGCAACAGTGATTTTGGTGGGTTTTAATTCACCAAGACCCAAATGCTCATATACCGAGTATGGGATCAAGTTCACACTTGCCCCCAAATCTAGCAATGCACGCTCAATCCGGTAGTCTCCAATGATACATGAGACGGTGGGACTACCGGGATCTTTGAATTTTGGGGGGGTCTTTTGAGTGAGAATGGCACTCACTTGCTCATTTAAGAAGGCCTTTTGCTGCACATTATATTTGCGTTTTGTTGTGCATAGGTCCTTTAGAAACTTGGCATAAGAGGGGATTTGTTTGATGGCATCAAGCAAAGGAATGTTAATCTTAACTTGTCTGAAAATCTCTAGAATATCATGAGAGTTTGGGAGAGATTTTGGGGTAACCAATCTCAAAGGGAATGGTGCTACGGGCTTGTAAATGCGTTCCATTTCTTGTGGGGCTAAGTTAGATCCATCCTCATCTTCAGAATTTACCGGATCATTAGGCTTGTCGGCCTTCACCGGAATAGATTTGTCAATTTGTTTACCACTTCTAAGAGTGGTGATGGATTTGGCTTGCTCCATGTGTTGGTTGGAAGGATTAGGAATGCTCACTTCATGTACTTGTTTTGGATTAGGCTCAGGTTGGGCCGGAAAGGTCCCTTCCCTAGCATTCAAGCGTCCCTTAATCTCATCAACCGAGACTTTAAGCTCTTGGAACATTTGCTGATTTGTTTGATTGATTTGCGTTTGCCCTTGTATAAACGCTTTCAAGGTATCCTCCATTGAGAACTGAGGTGGGGCCATATTTTGCATGGGTGGCTCTCCTTGAGAGTTGGTAGGATTACCCGTGGAAACATTCGTCCAACTGAAATTTGGGTGGTTCTTCCAACTAGTATTGTACGTATTACCCACCGGTCCATTGAAAGGCCGTTGATACCCATATGTGGCATTTGCATGTTCATGTAATACCTCTTAAAATGCAGGGATTGTGGGATAATCTTGCGTAGCGTGTAAATCGGTGTGACAAATCCCACATATGGTCTCAATGGCTTCATTGGACTTTGGAACTCCACTTTTACTAAGTTCCATAGCCTCGATCTTCCTTATGAGGTTGGCTATCCTTGCATTCACGTCGTCTCCCTCCTTGAGGATATAAATCCCTCCTTTCTCTTTCTCTTGAATAGGTCTGGGGTTATTGGGTTTATCCGAGATATCCCAAGATTGGACATTTTCAGCCAACATGTCCAAATAACTCCAAGCCTCATATGGATTTTTGCTCATAAACTCACCATTGCACATCTCTCTACAAATTGGCGCATATTGGAACTTAATCCATCATTGAAAAAATTTATAATTCGCCAACTCTCATAGTCATGATGTGGGCAAGCAAGTAGGAGGTCCTTAAATCTTTCCCAACATTGGAAAAAAGATTCACCCTCTTTAGTCGAAAAATTCATTATGGCTCTTCGAAGGGTGTTTGTTTTATGGGCCGGGAAGAACTTTTTCAAGAATTCTCGGGTCATCTCATTCCATGACCCAATCGAATGTGGTTTAAGAGAGTGAAGCCAATCTTTGGCTCTTTCTTTCAATGAAAAGGGAAAGAGTTTAAGTTTAATGGTATCTTCTGAAACATTGGTGTATTGCAAGGTAGCCACCACTTCTTCGAATTCTTTTAAGTGCAAATATGGGCGGTCAGAGTCTAGCCCATGGAACTTTGGTATAAGTTGAATTACACCCGGCTTTATGTTAATGTTTCCGCCGTTTGGTGGTAGAACCACGCAAGAGGGTGTAATTGCACGGGCTGGTTGTAGGTAATCCCGCAGTGATCACATTGGAGGAACGTTATGTACCTTGTTGTAGATAAATTTAGCTTTAAAGAGAAGTGAGGAATCGCGGTCGCATCTCCAAAATGCGACCAGCCCGGCTCGTGCTCGACGAAAGGGGTCACATCTCCAAAATGCGACGTAAATAGTTTAGCACCGTCTATGGGAAACGATTTGATCATCAAAGTCAGTCGTTCTTACCACTGATCAAAATCCTTCCACCATGCCTCCTAAAAAGACTGTTCATCCTTCCACATCAAGGCAGACACTACTGTTGAGCTCTTAATTGTGCATATTCTAACCCCAATTCATCACTCATTGTGCAAGGTTTGTATGGTTTGTAGGCTAATCCAATGCATGTTTTGTGACTACAGGACTGAGAGGGAATTCCACTCAATTGAAGACAAAAAGGGTTCACTTGGGATCATTCTGATGAAGAACGTTTGAGGACCAAAGAAGAAAAGAAAGAAAGAAGTAAAGAAGAAAAGAAAGCAGAAGAAAGAAAGGATGAAAACAAGAAGAAAAGAGAGCTGACCGGTCGTGACCGGTCGGCCAAGGAAGCCAGACCGGTCAGTGACCGGTCAGCCATGCGTGTTTGGAGGTACTGAGGACGTCCGACCAGTCATGACCGGTCGGATAGGATTGCTGGAACGTCAATGAACAAGGTCAACCGGTCATGACCGGTCAGCCATGGCTGCTGTAACATAAGAAGAAACGTCCGACCGGTCTTGACCGGTCAAACATCATTGCTGGATTGAAGATAAATAGGCCCGACCGGTCTTGATCGGTCGGGCATGCTTGCTGGAGTGATTGTTTATTGAGGCCGACCGGTCATGACCGGTCGGCTGTGCGAAAGAAGTTCGAAATTTCTAATTTCATCCCGATGTTCTCTGCGCTGCGTAAGTGTTACGCAAGTTCTCGATTCTTCCGAAGTTGTGGAGCTTCCAGACTATAAAAGGACACCTAGGGATCGTTCCTAGGGCATCCTAGAAGGGTTCAAGCGAGGTTGGTGATGAGTACCTAATATTTCATAATTAACCCTGGTTGTTAAGAGCATTATCATTGTTTTTCCAGTTAATTATCCCTCATTAGGCGATTTTTCAATGTCCAGGTAATCAGGAGAGGTTGGACAAGATTCAAGCCAATCAATATGACCAAAATCAAGCATGGAGATAGCTCTAGAGGAAATTGAAATATAAAGGTCGAAGGCTGGACCATATTGTATGATTGAGATAGAAGAAGATGCCCCGAAGGACCTTATCAAGGTCACACATTTTGGAGGTCCAGGCTGTATGCAGATCAGATGAAGATCTCATCATCTTCACCATCCATTCAACTATCAACCATTTGATGAAGCCCATGCACATGCACGACATGAGAGGACCAACAACATTGAAATCCCAAGTCGTCCATCCAACAGGACCAGCGTCCATCCTCCAACCATCCATCATGAGTGACCGACACGTGTGTACCAGCCACACATCCAACGAGTAGTGCTGCATCCCACCATCCACTTCAACCTATCATCAATCCACCCTCTCATCTTGTACATGTGTGGAGCCAACAAGCACTCAACAGTGGCAGACCTCATCTCCAACCACATGTGCCATCAAAGACTAGTAGCTTCATCAACGTTCTGCAGCAATCCATCATCTAGTGGACCCCGCAAACTGTTGATCACGTGTCCAGCGTTCATCAACACCATCCAAAGCCATCAGCGGTCAGCCCAAAGCTCCAGCGTCCAACCATCTCAGCTGGCCACCATCTTCATCCCTCCATCTCCACCACTCCATCATCTGGCAGAGGACGTCTGTCCAATCCAGGCCACCATCCTTCCAGCCATCCATTCATCCAGTTGCTGGATGAACCGTCCAGCAAGGTGGACTCCATTTCCAGCCGTCCAAGGCCAATAACGTCCTCCTCTTCAGCTCTGCTCGTGCATCCATCCACCCAACCTTCACCCATGTCTAGCTGGAAGGTGGGCCACCTATCAGACAGCTCCATCACGTCCAGCAGTTGAAGCCACTTCACCAGCCGTTCATCCAGCACCACAAGCAGCAACAGCTGCTTCTATCTTCAGTTGACGTCCAGAGTTCAATCAGCAGCCGTCCATTCAGCCAGCAACAGGATGAACCGTCCACCATCTTCAATTTCCAACCGTCCATTCCAAGCAGTCCATCCACTCCAGCTTCCTGTAGAAGAGGTCGTCTGCACGTCCATGAAGAGGCTGTAAGTCCAGCATCCGTCCAGGCAGTGGACTCCACAGCTGAGCTCGGCCCTCCAATCAGCACAGTTCCAGCAGCTTTATCACAGCTGCTCTTTAACGTGCTTCATCAGGACCAACCACCATCATCAATCTCATCTCCAACATCATGCTGCTTCAAACAGCAGCCGTCCATCAAAATGGACCCCACAGCTCCTTCCAGCCATCCAACCATCTGCCACACCAGCGGCCAGCTCTCCACCATCCAGTGGACCCCTTGATCCTTCTCATCATCTCCTTCATGGCTGCAAGAGAGAAGCTCTCTCTCTCTCTCTCTCTCTCTCTCTCTCTCTCTCTCTCTCTCCCCACACATGTGTAAGGCATGGAATGCCACCTCATCATCCAAGCCTCACTCCAAGCCCAAACCTAAAAGAAAAGTTTGCTTTAGGCTTGGAGTGACACCTAGGCTTGGAGTACTTTTCTTGCCACATGTCCATCCAAGCCTAACTCCAAGCCCGAACCTAAAAGAAAAGTTGCTTTGGGCACTCCAAGCCTAACTCCATTCCCAAACCTAAAGAAACTTTTGGAGTGCCACCTAGGATTGGGAGGAGGCTTGGAAGCTCCTCATAAGGCTATAAAAGGATGCCTCTCCTCCTCATTTCAATCATCCCATCCAAGAGTTCTCTCTTCTTTAGTATTCTCTTCTTTCTTTTGTAGTGTAGAGTAGTATAGTTTTTCCTTTGTAGAGAATTTAGTCTTCCATTGTAGCATGGTTGGCTAAACCTCTAGCTAAGGCTAGGGGTGAAGCCTTTGAAGAAATTTGCAAGATATGGTTCTTTTGGTTCAACATTGTGTGGTGTAAATGTTGGAGTTCTCTTTGGTTGATCAGTTTGGTTATCCACCTCGGCGGACGCTATTGTTGTGTAAGCCCCTTGATCCATCGTCGACTCCGGGCACGTTGGATGCTTGAGATCCCTTGCACACCAATTAGCTAGTTCATGATCGATAAAGTCCCTTGATCCATCGTCGACTCCGGGCACGTTGGATGCTTTGAATTCCCTACGGTCATCGAGCTAGTGCAGGTAAAGTCATCGATCTGTAAAATCCCTTGATCCATTGCGGTTCAGATCACCATCTTTTATGAAATATGCAAATGGTTTAACTGTTTCATCTTCCGATTGGAATGAATCTTTATTCAATTCCAGTTGAGTTATAGTTGGACCAATAAATCAAATCTTGTGAATGAATCAAAGGTGGATCCCTGATGCCTTAGCCCATTTTCTATTTTTGTCTTTCACCACACACAACTTGCTCCACTCTCGTGGATAAACCAGATTTCATCTCTCTCACCTAAACTAATTCCTCTAAGTGTTCTTAACCCCAATCCCTGTGGATCGACCTCGGTCTTACCGAGTATTTTACTACTTCGCTACCTGCACTTGGGTGTGCAATCTTCGGATTGTAGCAAGTTTTTGGCGCCGCTGCCGGGGATTGGCATCGGTTTAAGAATATTTTTGGAATTGGTTTATATATATATTTTGTCAATAGTATACTAACTTCTTTTATTTTGTTGCTCTTAGGAATTACTCATAACCAAGTGTTCTTCTTTCCTGGTAACCTCTTTCCTTATCTCCTTGTTTAGTGTTTATGCGTAAGTGGACTCGTGATCACACAAGACGTCTTCTAAGCGACGGAATTTTGGTTGAAGGTCTATCCAATCACTGTGTTAGAAAACTTCCTGATAGTTGTGAATTAACCATAAACATGAGGATTGATCTCCTAGTCTGACGGAGAATTTGCTAACATCTATCCAATCACCAGAGAATTTGCCCCAGAGGAGGAATCCACCCCTCTGGAAGATCCTGTTTATCAGGATTGATCTCCTAGTCTGACGGAGATCCCCTTTTGTATACTAGTAGGTTAGTTTGTTTGTTGTATTTTGTTTTGGCAACTCAGAAAATTCCAGCGCTTACAAGCATTCATCCTCTTAGGTACTCTTTACCCTCTATTCTTTACCATTTTTGCTCTCATGTTGCAGTTGTCTATGCATTCATTTTTCAACATTGAGGACAATGTTACATTTAGGTTGGGGGGTGTGGAATTCCTGTAAAAAATCTTTCCAATTGTCTATCTCTTTGCTATTTTGTCTATCTCTTTGCTATTTTAGGTTCAAAAAAAAGAAAAAAAAAAGAATGGTTTTATTGGAAACATCCTGTTCGTGTTGAACGCACCGTGATAGAGGACCTTAGTTGGAAATCGCTGTTGAAACTGACAGATATTCCCTGTTCTCAGAAATCATGAAGGGGATTAAGGCAGCTGGGAGGTGAAGCACACTCTCATGGTATTATGAGCAGCGTAAGACCCCAAACTGAATTGATCATGGGAAATGTGAGGATGTGGCTCATCTTGTGGCCGAAGGAGTTTGTCGGATGATACGTGGTCTATGTGCATTGCACAAAAGGAGCAGGAAATTTTGTGGTTGTATTGACTGTAAATTATTATTTCTTTAGCCTTAAAAATACTAGGGATTTATGTGATTTATGTGATTTTGAAATAATTTGAATAGTAGAATGAAAAGGCATTTAGTGATGACAATGTTAAAGCTTAAAGTTTAGTCGCTTCAGTAAATTTCAAAATTGAGTTCTTTCCATTAATTTTCTATTAGAAAATGATAAACATTGATTGAGTCATAAATTTTCACAGTTCACATCTAGCTTGCACTGCCAGGATTTGAGTTTGATACTATAATGTTGACTTGATGATTGTTGAGAGTAATAGGAACCAAGCCTGGAGATCCTTGTCTACTTTATTCATAGAAAAGTGAAAAAAAAAATATTCATAGTAATTTGGGGCAAGGATTTTCATCCATTGTCGTTACCATTACAAAACATTACCATAGTACGAAGTGAGCCTTTTGGAGTCTTCGGCTATCGGTTATAAAAAAAAAAAAAAAAAAATCAAAAGCTGGAAAATGTTGAAAAGAACAGTAGCAAGGTTCGGAATCAGTGACTTGGTTGATCTGACTATTCTCTTCAATCATCAGTGTTAACATGAAAGTAGAAGACTGAACTCCTAGTTGTGTTAAGGCTAGACTTCACAATGCACCATGGAACTCAATGTTTAGAATGCTTCTATTGAATGACTAATGCTTTGAACTCAATTTGTTTACTAAGTGACTAGAATCTATATTTAAATATTCTCAAAACTATATGCCTTGGAAACTCTACTGTTTAGATAATTTGAAGGATCACATAAAATCTTTTCTTCCTTTATCTTTGTTTTATTAGGAAATAAGAGAAGTCTTGAGATGATTTCGATTGATGAAAACTGTCGAGGATAAGATTTATTGCAGTATTTTGAAAAATCCTTCGATTATTTTCGCATGTTTTGCTCGAGACTAGCAAAATGCTGGTTGGCGGGTGTGATGAGTACCTAATATTGTATAATTAACCCTAGTTGTTAAGAGCATTATTATTGTTTTTTCAGTTAATTATCCCTCATTAGGCGATTTTTCAATGTCCAGGTAATCAGGAGAGGTTGGACAAGATTCAAGCCAATCAATACGACCAAAATCAAGCATGGAGATAGCTCTAGAGGAAATTGAAATATAAAGGTCGAAGGCTGGACCATATTGTATGATTGAGATAGAAGAAGATGCCCCGAAGGACCTTATTAAGGTCACACATTTTGGAGGTCCAGGCTGTGTGCAGATCAGATGAAGATCCCATCATCTTCACCATCCATTCAACTATCAACCATTTGATGAAGCCCATGCACATGCACGACATGAGAGGACCAACAACATTGAAATCCCAAGTCGTCCATCCATCAGGACCAGCGTCCATCCTCCAACCATCCATCATGAGTGACCGACACGTGTGTACCAGCCACACATCCAGCGAGTAGTGCTGCATCCCACCATCCACTTCAACCTATCTTCAATCCACCCTCTCATCTTGTACATGTGTGGAGCCAACAAGCACTCAACAGTGGCAGACCTCATCTCCAACCACATGTGCCATCAAAGACTAGTAGCTTCATCAACGTTCTGCAGCAATCCATCATCTAGTGGACCCCGCAAACTGTTGATCACGTGTCCAGCGTTCATCAACACCATCCAAAGCCATCAGCGGTCAGCCCAAAGCTCCAGCGTCCAACCATCTCAGCTGGCCACCATCTTCATCCCTCCATCTCCACCACTCCATCATCCGGCAGAGGACGTCTGTCCAATCCAGGCCACCATGCTTCCAGCCATCCATTCATCTAGTTGCTGGATGAACCGTCCAACAAGGTGGACTCCATTTCCAGCCGTCCAAGGCCAACAACGTCCTCCTCTCCAGCTCTGCTCGTGCATCCATCCACCCAACCTTCACCCATGTCTAGCTGGAAGGTGGGCCACCTATCAGACAGCTCCATCACGTCCAGCAGTTGAAGCCACTTCACCAGCCGTTCATCCAGCACCACAAGCAGCAACAGCTGCTTCTATCTTCAGTTGACGTCCAGAGTTCAATCAACAGCCGTCCATTCAGCCAGCAACTGGATGAACCGTCCAACATCTTCAATTTCCAACCGTCCATTCCAAGCAGTCCATCCACTCCAGCTTCCTGTAGAAGAGGTCGTCTGCACGTCCATGAAGAGGCTGTAAGTACAGCATCCGTCCAGGCAGTGGACTCCACAGCTGAGCTCGGCCCTCCAATCAGCACCGTTCCAGCAGCTTTATCACAGCTGCTCCTTAACGTGCTTCATCAGGACCAACCACCATCATCAATCTCATCTCCAACATCATGCTGTTTCAAACAGCAGCCGTCCATCAAAATGGACCCCACAGCTCCTTCCAGCCATCCAACCATCTGCCACACCAGCGGCCAGCTCTCCACCATCCAGTGGACCCCTTGATCCTTCTCATCATCTCCTCCATGGCTGCAAGAGAGAAGCTCTCTCTCTCTCTCTCTCTCTCTCTCTCTCTCTCTCTCTCTCTCTCTCGCCACACATGTGTAAGGCATGGAATGCCACCTCATCATCCAAGCCTCACTCCAAGCCCAAACCTAAAAGAAAAGTTTGCTTTAGGCTTGGAGTGACACCTAGGCTTGGAGTACTTTTCTTGCCACATGTCCATCCAAGCCTAACTCCAAGCCCGAACCTAAAAGAAAAGTTGCTTTGGGCACTCCAAGCCTAACTCCATTCCCAAACCTAAAGAAACTTTTGGAGTGCCACCTAGGATTGGGAGGAGGCTTGGAAGCTCCTCATAAGGCTATAAAAGGAGGCCTCTCCTCCTCATTTCAATCATCCCATCCAAGAGTTCTCTCTTCTTTAGTCTTCTCTTCTTTCTTTTGTAGTGTAGAGTAGTATAGTTTTTCCTTTGTAGAGAATTTAGTCTTCCATTGTAGCATGGTTGGCTAAACCTCTAGCTAAGGCTAGGGGTGAAGCCTTTGAAGAAATTTGCAAGATATGGTTCTTTTGGTTCAACATTGTGTGGTGTAAATGTTGGAGTTCTCTTTGGTTGATCGGTTTGGTTATCCACCTCGGCGGACGCTATTGTTGTGCAAGCCCCTTGATCCATCGTCGACTCCGGGCACGTTGGATGCTTGAGATCCCTTGCACACCAATTAGCTAGTTCATGATCGATAAAGTCCCTTGATCCATCGTCGACTCCAGGCACGTTGGATGCTTTGGATTCCCTACGGTCATCGAGCTAGTGCAGGTAAAGTCATCGATCTGTAAAATCCCTTGATCCATTGTAGACTCCGGGCACATTGGATGCTTTGGATTCCCTGCGATCGATAGACGAGATCTTAACGGTTGGATCGGTCAATCAAAGCCTCCTATCTTGTAAGTATGCATTTGATCGTATGAATTGTGATCTTATCGGTTGACTTGTTGGCAAAGTTGTTGATCTGTACAATTCCTTGATCCATTGTCGACTCCGGGCACAGTGGATGCTTGGAATTCCCTGTGATCAACTAACGAGTGCTTTATGGTCAAATCAATCGGTTCAGATCACCATCTTTTATGAAATATGCAAATGGTTTAACTGTTTCATCTTCCGATTGGAATGAATCTTTATTCAATTCCAGTTGAGTTATAGTTGGACCAATAAATCAAATCTTGTGAATGAATCAAAGGTGGATCCCTGATGCCTTAGCCCATTTTCTATTTTTGTCTTTCACCACACACAACTTGCTCCACTCTCGTGGATAAACCAGATTTCATCTCTCTCACCTAAACTAATTCCTCTAAGTGTTCTTAACCCCAATCCCTGTGGATCGACCTCGGTCTTACCGAGTATTTTACTACTTCGCTACCTGCACTTGGGTGTGCAATCTTCGGATTGTAGCAGTTGGAGACTGTGGAAGTGGAGATTGGAGTTTCACAACTCCTTTTGGTTTGCTTTGCTATTTTCATGCTTTTTGTAGTTGTTTTATGTTTCCTTGGATCATGAGCAGCTAAACCTCTTAGCTAGGGCTAAGAAGTGAAGCTTGTAGTGAATCCAAGATGTTTTAATTCGTAGTTAAGTGGTTTAAGTGTGGAATTCATGATTATGAACTAAGGTTTGAAGTTTATACAAGTTTTTAAGTAATTTTTCTTAGTCTTGTGATGACTCATGGATGTTTGGATGAATTACTTAGCTTCTTAATTCGTTTGCAACGGTCTAGACCTATATGATCTGAGGAATCGGAGTGCGCTCTAGTACTAAGCTCTTCATAAAGGGACTTCATGCCAAAGTTCTATTTTTGTTGATTTTCTGGAATATTTAATGACTGTGCATGTGATTTGAATCCAGTTCAAATCCTGATCTAGCCTTGTCTTGTGAGAGGACTTGAGGATGGTTATGATTGAGAACTGGACTTATAGGAAAGGGGAATGACCTATGCAATTGAGCATGCTCAGCTCGGCCTACATTGAGTGAATCTTATGCATAGAACTTACATATTACAGAATGTTTGGTTTAACAGCTCTATCATCCGACTAGATAGACAGGAATGTCGATTCTAGTTGAGAGAATAAGAAACCACAACAGATTGAACATCAAGGATTGCTACAAGTGGATCCTCTGAACCCCTAGTGCCTTCTTATAATTAATTACTTTCGATTTAATTCAGCTTTTGTTACTCACATCAACTTCATACAACAATCTGATTAGTAGACTTAAATAGACACCTGTGGATGAATTTGTGAGATCCTACATAGTCCCTGTGGATCGACCTCGGTCTTACCGAGTTTATTACTACATCGCAACCCTACACTTGGGGAAGCGAACAAGTTTTTGGCGCCGCTGCCGGGGACCTTGACGGTTTTCACAAATTTCTGAAATTAGTATCTATTTAGGAATTTTTTTTAGATTTTTAGACTAACTTAATTTGTTTATTTGATTTTTCTTTTCAGGGATTTCTAGGAAGATGAAGAAGATTCAAGGATTTCAAGTGCGAATCAGGTTCTATCCTTCTAAAACCTTACTCTTCTCCTTCTCCTATTCATTCCTATTCATCTCTTGTAGAGTGGGTGGAGATTCCTTTTGGATCTCTAAAAGGTCGGCCTTTTTGCCACCTGGATTCCTATTGGTCGGCTCAGCCGCCTTGGATCACCTTGTGCTCAGAGATTTCTTTTCTCATCTATACTCCTCTTTTTCCTTTTTCTGCACTTTTTCTCAAAAGATTCAAAGAGTGGGTGGGGAGTTCTCTGAACCCCTATTGACCAGGAGAAATCGGTCTCTATCCTTGCTTCTGGCCTAACCATTGCAAGACACCTTGTGCTTCGGTCTTAGAGAAGAGTAAAGAAAAGGGAGGAAGAATTCTTCTTTCTTTTTGTTTCTTATTTTTGGTTTTGCATGCCACATTGGGCTCTGGATTCCAATAACCGACTCATAAGTGAAGGGGGGGTAGTAGAAGGAATTGATAGAGAGCCACGTGCTAGGAGACAGCTAGATTCTCCAATTTTATCTGAAAATATGGCTGCAAATCAACCTAACCCGATCTAAAATCAAACTGAAACAGGGGAGAATGTGGTCGAGGATGTTTCCTGACCAAGGACTTTATGTGATTTCTTGCAACCTGCAAGAACGAGCACTCCCTCATGCATAATTTTCCCACAAAATGCAGGGAATGTGGATTTGAAACCGGGAGTGATCAATCTTCTCCCTAAATTCCATGGTTTAGACAGTGAAAGTGCCTATCAACACCTTAGGGAGTTTGATGAGGTAATCACCACCATGCACTTTGCAAATGTGACTGAAGATGTAGTAAGACTTAAATTCTTCCCTTTCACTCTTAAGGATAAAGCCAAGGGTTGGCTTTATGCATTGAGGCCAAGATCGATTGGTTCATGGACTGATATGCACAGAGAATTTATTAAAAAATTCTTCCCTACTCACAAAACGAACATGCTTAAGCGCCTTATCATGAACTTTGCCCAAAAGGAAGATGAAACTTTTTCCCAATGTTGGGAGAGGTTTAAGGACCTATTAAACGCATGCCCACATCATGGCTATGAAATTTGGCGGATTATAAGTTTTTTCTATGAAGGACTGACTTCATCCATGCGCCAATTTGTAGAAATGATGTGTAATGGAGAGTTCATGAATAAGGAAGCTGATGAAGCATGGGATTATTTGGAAGAATTGGCTGAGAGTGCACAGTCTTGGGACACATCTAAACCAACAAGTTCCAAGACTGGCCAACAAAAGGAAAAGGGAGGAATGTATGTCTTATCAGAAGAAGATAGCATAAGTGCACGGTTGGCTAGCCTCACAAGAAAGGTCGAAGCCATGGAATTAAGGAAAGGAGAAACAATCAACTCCACTGACGTTGAAACTGTTTGTGGAATTTGTGCTGGAAATCAACATGCTACACCAGATTGTCCCACAATTTCAGCAGTCCAAGGCATCTTACAAGAACAAACAAATGCCATAAACAGTTATCAACAGCAATATGGTGCTCCAAACTCAAACACGTTTAATCCTAATTGGAAGAACCATCCCAACTTCAGTTGGAGGAATGGACCCACTGCAAATGCAAACAACACTCCAAAAGTATCACTAGAAGAGATGTTGGGTGCACTCGTATCGGTCCAGAATGAGTATAACAAGACAAATTCTCTAAAAATAGATGGGTTCATGCAAGAGCAATTGAAATTCAATCAAAATTCAAACCAAGCCATTAATGAATTGAAAACATCTCTGGCTAGAGTTGAAGCTCACCTTAGTGGTAGAGAGAAGGGCACACTTCCTGCTCAACCTCTTCCTAACCCAAGGACCCAGTATGAGATACAAGATGCAAGCTCATCCTCCCACCATACGGAACATGTTCAAGCTATCACCACTTTGAGAAGTGGGAAAGAAATTGACAAATCTAATCCGGTGAAGGCTCCAAAGCCTAAGGATCCGAAAATTCTCCAAGAGGATGATAACTCAAACAATACTCCACAAGAGAAAGAACCGGAGAGACAATACAAGCCGGTTGCCCCATTTCCACAAAGGTTGATTTCACCTAAACCTTTAGATAAAAATTTGGAGATTCTGGAAGTTTTCAAGCAGGTGAAGATTAACATCCTGCTGTTGGATGCAATAAAACAAATACCATCTTATGCCAAATTTCTAAAGGAATTGTGTACAGTCAAAAGGAAACATAACGTTCACAACAAAGTTCTTTTGGCTGAGAATTTGAGCGCCATCATCAAACAAGAGGTGCCCCAAAAATATAAGGATCCAGGTAGTCCAACCATCTCATGCATCATAGGAGACTACCAGATTAAACAGGCTCTACTCGACTTGGGGGAAAGTGTGAATCTCATTCCATACTCGGTCTATGAACAACTTGGGTTAGGTGAATTGAAACCCACTAAAACCACACTCCAACTTGCTGATAGATCCATCCGGATACCGAGAGGAATGATAGAGGATGTTCTAGTCCAAGTTGATAAATTCTACTACCCAGTAGATTTTATTGTCTTGGACACACATCCCGTGATAGGCACCGGTACTCAAATTCCCGTCATACTTGGATGACCGTTTCTAGCTACCTCAAACGCCATTATCAATTGTAGAAATGGACTTGTACAAATGTCCTTTGCAAATATGACCCTTAAGCTTAACATATTTGAGTTATGCAAACAACCACGGGAAGTTGATGATGATGTCCACGAATTAAACATGATCGAATCATTCGTGGAGGATACAGTCCCCTTATCACTATTTTCCAACCCTTTGGAGGCATGTATGGCCCATTCTCATGAGACAAATGATTACACAATACAAGAGATGGATGCCATTCTAGAGATGATGCCAGTACTTGACAATAAAAGATGGAGGGCCCCAATTGAACCTTTGCCTGTAAATGAAAACAAGGCTCTCCCATCTAACATCAAGGCACCTACACTCGACCTAAAACCATTGCCAAGTGAGCTAAAATATGTTTATTCAGGTCGAGATGAGACATATCCAGTGGTGATTTCTTCCCACTTGGATGAGGAACAAGAGAGCAGGCTAATAGTCACTCTATTAGAGCACAAGAGCGCCATTTGATGGTCAATTGCGGATCTCAAAGGCATAGACCCACTGATTTGTACTCACCGCATACACCTTGAGGAAAATGCGAAGACATCCCGGCAACCACAAAGACGACTAAATCCAAACATGAAGGATGTGATTAAGGCCGAGGTGGTGAAACTATTGGATGTAGGTATCATTTACCCAATATCTGATAGCCAATGGGTGAGCCCAACTCAAGTGGTGCCTAAGAAATCCGGAATAACCATCGTAGCCAATGCCAATAATGAACTCGTACCAACTAGAGTCACTACCGGTTGGAGAATGTGCATTGACTACAGGAAGCTAAACACTGTCACGAGGAAAGACCACTTCCCCCTACTGTTTGTTGATCAAATTTTAGAACGGTTGGCGGGTCATTCCCACTTTTGCTTCCTTGATGGCTATTCAGGGTACAACCAAATAGAAATTGCTCGTGAAGACCAAGAAAAGACTACATTCACATGTCCATTCGACACTTTCGCCTATCGACGGATGCCGTTTGGACTATGTAATGCCCCTGCCACCTTTCAGCGTTGTATGATGAGCATCTTTTCTGACATGGTGGGGACCATTCTCGAAGTCTTCATGGATGATTTTTCCGTATTCGGTTGTAACTTTGATGAGTGCCTTGAGCACTTGAAATCTGTGCTAAAAAGATGTGAAGAGAAGAACCTTGTGCTCAATTGGGAAAAGTGTCACTTCATGGTTCGAAAGGAAATTGTACTTGGTCACATCGTTTCACAAAATGGAATTGAGGTGGACAAGGCGAAAATTGATCTTATCTCTAACCTTCCACCACCCAAAGCATACGAGATATACGATCCTTTTTAGGACACGCAGGATTTTACAGAAGGTTCATAAAGGATTTCAGTTCACTCTCTCGTCCTTTATGTAACCTACTTCAAAAGGAAAATTCATTCGAGTGGAATGAAGAATGTCAAAAGGCCTTTACCACCCTTAAAGGTATGTTGACATGTGCCCCAATAATGCAACCACCTGATTGGAACCTTCCTTTTGAGATTATGTGCGATGCTAGCGACTATGCTATTGGGGCCGTGTTAGGCTAAAGAAAAGATAAAAAGCCATGTGTCATCTACTATGCAAGTAGAACCCTAAACTCAGCCCAGGCAAACTACACCACTACTGAAAAGGAACTTTTAGCTGTAGTTTTTGCCTTGGAGAAGTTTAGATCCTACTTGATTGGATCCAAGATCATTGTATTCACTGACCATGCCGCGCTTAAGTATCTTCTCTCTAAAAAGGATGCTAAACCACGGTTGTTAAGATGGATCCTTCTACTTCAGGAATTCGACATAGAAATACGTGATAAGAAAGGAGTAGAGAATGTAGTAGCTGACCACCTCTCTCGACTTGTCCTCACTGATTCTCCTGAAACGACTGCAATCAATGACATGTTCCCTGATGAACAACTCTTTGTTGTTTCCCAATTACCATGGTATGCGGACATTGCTAACTATCTTGCTACAGGTACAATTCCTACATATTGGAAAAAGCAAGATAAGGATAGATTCTTCTGGGAGGTGCGGAAATTTCTATGGGACGACCCATACTTATTCAAGTATTGTCCCGATCAAATCATAAGGAGATGTGTCCCAGATGATGAGCAACAAAGCATCATCTCCTTCTGTCATTCTCAAGCATATGGTGGCCATTTTTCGGCTAAAAAGACCACAGCGAAAATTCTGCAATGTGGGTTTTATTAGGCCCACTATGTTCAAAGACACACATGAGTTTTGCAAAGCATGTGAACCTTGTCAGAAATTAGGGGGAATCTCCCGTAGAAACATGATGCCACTCAATCCCATCTTAATTATCGAAATTTTTTATTGTTGGGGCATCGATTTCATGGGCCCATTCCCATCTTCTTTTGAAAACCTATACATCTTGCTTGCCGTCGACTATGTTTCCAAATGGGTCGAGGCTATCCCTTACCGGAATAATGACCATAAAACGGTCATTAGATTTTTAAAAGAAAATATTCTTTCCCGGTTTGGAACGCCTCGAGTCATCATAAGTGATGAAGGGTCTCACTTTTGCAATCGCCCTTTTGAAGCCCTAATGAAGAAATATGGCGTAACACACAAAGTGAGCACTCCCTATCACCCACAAACTAGTGGAGAAGCTGAGATATCCAATAGGAAAATTAAACACATTTTAGAGAAAACGGTGAACCCTGATCGCAAGGATTGGTCACTTCGGCTTACTGATGCGCTTTGGGCTTACCGTACAGCTTTCAAAACTCCTATTGGAATGTCCCCCTATAGACTTGTCTATGGGAAGGCTTGTCACTTGCCTGTGGAGTTGGAACATAAGGCATATTGGGCTATTAAGAAGATGAATTTCAATTCTGACAAGGCAAGCTCGCTACGCAAACTACAATTGAATGAACTTGCAGAAATCCGGAATGAAGCTTATGAGAATGCGAGAATTTACAAGGACAAGACAAAGATATTCCATGATAAGAATATTCTTCGCAAGACATTCACGATAAATCAAAAAGTTCTCATGTATAATTCTCGCTTACATCTATTTCTGGGAAAATTGCGATCTCGATGGACCGGTCCCTACATTGTGCAAACTGTCTATCCATATGGGACTGTCGAGCTGTTGAATCCAAGAAACGGCAATATTTTTAAAGCAAATGGGCAGCGATTAAAGCCGTTCTTTAAGAAATTCCCTTCAGAAGGTATGTCCATACCTCTGAATGATCCTGTGTATCAGGACGATTGATCTCCTAGTCTGATGGAGGTATAGAGTAGTTAGGATTAGGATTTTGCTGCTTTTATTTTCGTTTTCATAGGTTTGGTAGAAGGAGGAAGATTCCACTTTTCACTCTCTCAGGTACTATCATTCCTCACTCCCTTTTATTTTCAAATTGCTCTCATGTTTTGCTCATTGCGCATCTTTTACATTGAGGACAATGCAAGATTTAGGTTGGGGGGTGTAGGATCACTTGGATGAATCCAGCGTTTTGCAATATTTCAAGCAATTATGTAGAAATTTTTCGATTTGTCAAACATTCGAAACTCTTTTGGAAAACACCGGTTCTATGCATTCAAGTTGATATGAGCATAAGAGGAAGAGATATGCAGTGTATGGGGCTGGATGTCTGGAATTCCTCATAGCATAATGGTTTTTATTTGTGAACTCCCCTATTTTTGTGATTGATGGAAAACCTGAACACTTTTACACCTAGTTCACATTACACGATTTTCATGAGTTGAAGGAATTATATGATTTATGGATTAGCTAGACTTTGAATTAAGGTATTGAGAAATCTGGCCAGGGTACTTTGTCCATCCTTGTCCATGGGAAAATAATGAAAGATATGGATTTTTAAAAATCCTATCTAATTTAAAAAGAAAAAAAGGAAAAGGAAGGATGAAATTGGGAATGTGGAAAAACGGTGGAAAATTTCGATTAGGGCTACCTACTACCAACCGGGGGATGGTCTACCCATAACCAAAGCCGGAAATGGGACGTAGTGTGAAAGTCGTCGGAAGGACGGTAAGGCAAATTCCTGTCATTGGCTTGATGTGGCTCTATGTACCTTGAGTTCTATAGTCTAGTTGATCTATGAAGAAGATAAACCTAGAAACTCGTGAAATGAATTTTCACTACCCACACTAGGTTGAATTTGTTCAAGTTCTTCTATTTATCAACCAATCAGCGGGAATTTCATATCAATGCTTATTATGTTTTGAGGATTTACGGTTCCAACTTTTGACGCTTAATCTTTCTGAATCTTACACTTATGAACCTTGGAATGTATAGAAGGATGGTTTCTGAAAGAGAGTTGAGCTTTGAAGAATGAGATTAGTTTCACGCATGTTTTGCTCAGGACTAGCAAAATGCTGGTTGGGGGGTGTGTTGAGCTCTTAATTGTGCATATTCTAACCCCAATTCATCACTCATTGTGCAAGGTTTGTATGGTTTGTAGGCTAATCCAATGCATGTTTTGTGACTACAGGACTGAGAGGGAATTCCACTCAATTGAAGACAAAAAGGGTTCACTTGGGATCATTCTGATGAAGAACGTTTGAGGACCAAAGAAGAAAAGAAAGAAAGAAGTAAAGAAGAAAAGAAAGCAGAAGAAAGAAAGGATGAAAACAAGAAGAAAAGAGAGCTGACCGGTCGTGACCGGTCGGCCAAGGAAGCCAGACCGGTCAGTGACCGGTCAGCCATGCGTGTTTGGAGGTACTGAGGACGTCCGACCGGTCATGACCGGTCGGATAGGATTGCTGTAACGTCAATGAACAAGGCCGACCGGTCATGACCGGTCGGCCATGGTTGCTGTAACATAAGAAGAAACGTCCGACCGGTCTTGACCGGTCAGACATCATTGCTGGATTGAAGATAAATAGGCCCGACCGGTCCTTGACCGGTCGGGCATGCTTGCTGGAGTGATTGTTTATTGAGGCCGACCGGTCATGACGGGTCGGCTGTGCGAAAGAAGTTAGAAATTTCTAATTTCATCCCGATGTTCTCTGCGCTGCGTAAGTGTTACGCAAGTTCTCGATTCTTCCGAAGTTGTGGAGCTTCCAGACTATAAAAGGACACCTAGGGATCGTTCCTAGGGCATCCTAGAAGGGTTCAAGTGAGGTTGGAGACTGTGGAAGTGGAGATTGGAGTTTCACAACTCCTTTTGGTTTGCTTTGCTATTTTCATGCTTTTTGTAGTTGTTTCATGTTTCCTTGGATCATGAGCAGCTAAACCTCTTAGCTAGGGCTAAGAGGTGAAGCTTGTAGTGAATCCAAGATGTTTTAATTCGTAGTTAAGTGGTTTAAGTGTGGAATTCATGATTATGAACTAAGGTTTGAAGTTTATACAAGTTTTTAAGTAATTTTTCTTAGTCTTGTGATGACTCATGGATGTTTGGATGAATTACTTAGCTTCTTAATTCGTTTGCAACAGTCTAGACCTGTATGATCTGAGGAATCGGAGTGCGCTCTAGTACTAAGCTCTTCATAAAGGGACTTCATGCCAAAGTTCTATTTTTGTTGATTTTCTGGAATATTTAATGACTGTGCATGTGATTTGAATCCAGTTCAAATCCTGATCTAGCCTTGTCTTGTGAGAGGACTTGAGGATGGTTATGATTGAGAACTGGACTTATAGGAAAGGGGAATGACCTATGCAATTGAGCATGCTCAGCTCAGCCTACATTGAATGAATCTTATGCATAGAACTTACATATTACAGAATGTTTGGTTTAACAGCTCTATCATCCGACTAGATAGACAGGAATGTCGATTCTAGTTGAGAGAATAAGAAACCATAGCAGATTGAACATCAAGGATTGCTACAAGTGGATCCTCTGAACCCCTAGTGCCTTCTTATAATTAATAACTTTCGATTTAATTCAGCTTTTGTTACTCACATCAACTTCATACAATAATCTGATTAGTAGACTTAAATAGACACTTGTGGATGAATTTTTGAGATCCTACATAGTCCCTGTGGATCGACCTCGGTCTTACCGAGTTTATTACTACATCGCAACCCTACACTTGGGGAAGCGAACAACTACCTCCGCCTGACGTTACGGAATCAGTGCCTATTCCTCAAACCACTTCAATCAACATCCCTCAAGGAGCTCCAAACGTGCCATCAGCGAACGCGTTATTTGAGGTTTCCGAAAGTCAAGAGGACGTCATGCGTTTCCTCGAAAATACCCTTCTAACCCTCAACGCCGGAGTTCAAGCCCTGTCTAATCGGCTTGATCAGCATTTCCTGGAGCCGCAGAGACAACCTTCCGAAGGGTTGCTAGCACAACCCATACCGGTGGCTTCCAGACATTCTGTGGACGAGCCACAAGTCCAACCAAATCATCCTCCATCAAATCGAATGCCGCTTGGCAACCAACCCTTTGTGCTACCTCCACATTCCATACATTCTAGTGCTTCTGGTCAACATCAATCTCAGGGGTCCACCGTTGAAACGTCAGGTTATACTTTACCATGGGAAGGAGACCTTAAAAGAATCCATGATCGTTTTGATGTCATGGAGCAACGATATCAGGCAAATCGACCATCAGCTGTGGTGGCGTCGATACATCGATCCGAGTCTCCTTTCACCAGTGAGGTCATGGGAGCACCTTTATCTAGAAAATATCGTATACCTGTCATCACTCCATATACAGGTATAGGCGATCCTCTCGAACACTTGGAAACTTATAGGTCTCTTATGGAGCTGGAGGGACATGGGTCGGAAATCATGTGTAGAGCTTTTTCCCAAACCTTAAAGGAAGCAGCTCGTATGTGGTTCCGGGGGCTGAAGCCTCGATCTATCGGCTCCTTTTCACAGTTATCGGAGCTTTTTCTCTCTCAATTCATGGGAAGCATCCGCACCAAGAAGCCAGCGTCCCACTTAATGGATTTGAAACAGTAGCATGGGGAGACGATAAAGGAGTTCACAGTACGGTTCACTGCCGAAGCCATCCAAACTAAAGGATATACCGAAGAAAAAGGCCTCACCGCCCTCATAGCTGGAATTACGAGCGAAAAATTCAGATTTGCCTTAGATAAAAACCCTCCAAAAACCATGGCAGAATTCCAAGCTAAAGCTCAGAAGTATATCAATGCAGAAGAAGTTGCTTTGGCACGTCATGATATACAGGGTAAGAAGCACAAGCCAGAGGAAATCTCGCCCCCAGATAAAAAATATCGATGTGATCGACGAGACCGCTCTCCGAAGAAGCCTTATTCTGGTAAATATCATAACTACACTCCTCTCAACCGATCCCATGAAAAGGTGTTAATGGAGATTAAACATAAACCATATGTAAAATGGCCGGCCAAGATCAAATTTGATCCTGAAAAGAGAGATAAGGGCAAGTTTTGTTACTTCCATAAAGATCATGGAAATAGAACCCAAGATTGCATATCTCTGCGAGATCACATCAAAGCTCTCATTCAAAAGGGCCATCTCCAAGATTATGTTGCTCGTCGAGGTCGATCACCAGAAAGGGCAAAAGCCTCACCCCACCAGAAGAAGTCGCCTCACCATCATACTTCACAAGAAGACGTTGAACCTACTAGTGAAATTCGTACCATCGCCGGGGGACCAGCTTGCGGTGGCGATTCTTAAGCTTCAAGAAAAGCATACACTCGTAAGGCGTCCAAGAAGCCCCAGCATATCTACTGGCTGGAACAGACGCCCAACGCATCAAGAACCAGTCATCCTCCCATTTCCTTCTCCCTTGAAGATGCAGAGGGAATTCACTCCCCTCACGAAGACTCCATCGTAGTCGCACTAAAGGTATCAAACTATTTGACTCATCATATTATGGTGGATACAGGTAGCTCTATTGATATTCTATACCTGGAGACTTTCAACAAAATGGCACTCACCAGAAGCCTACTCAAGCCAGTCTCAACTCCCCTCATCGGCTTCGGGGGGCGAAGTGGTGACACCTGAATGAAGCATTGACCTTCCAGTCACCTTTGGGGAGAGTCCAGCGAAGACGACTATCTTCATAAATTTCCTCGTGGTGGACCGAAGATCAGCATACAACGCCATTTTGGGGCGGCCATCTCTTAATAAGGTTGGGGCAGCTTTACATCCTTTGTATTTGTGCATCAAATTTCCTACCCCGAATGGTGTTGGGGTTGTACAAGGAAACCAAAAAGAGGCCCGGTCTTGTTATGAGATAGCCCTACAAGATCAAAAGAAAGCACAAGCGACACCAGTTATGATGTTAGCACAAGGTTCATCCAACTCCCCAGCGGATACCTCGTTGGACCCAAGAGAGGATACTCTCCAATCAGGAACTCCTGGGGAAGAGACAGTAGCGATTCATTTAAATGAAGGTGACCCATCCAAAGTTGTTTGTGTGGGATCCTCTTTGAGGAACGTCTTTCGAGCAAATTTGATCTGCCTCCTCACTGAATATCAAGATGTGTTTGCCTGGTCTCACAAAGACATGCCTGGCATTGACCCTAGTGTCATCGCACACCGTCTGAACATCGACCCAAAGTATAAACCTATCCACCAGCGCCGTCATGCCTTCACTGCGGAAAGGCAAATGGCGATCAAGGCTGAAGTCGAGAAGCTGCTTACGGTCAATTTCATAAAAGAAGTTGACTACCCAGAATGGGTGGCGAATGTAGTTCTCGTTCGAAAATCTAATGGCAAATGGAGAATGTGTGTCGACTATTCGGATTTGAACAAAGCGTGCCCCAAAGATAGCTTCCCGACCCCGCGAATTGACCAGTTGGTCGATTCAACAGCTGGGCATGCTCTGCTCAGTTTTATGGATGCTTATTCTGGTTATAACCAGATCATGATGCATCCGCCCTATAGCCAACATACTGCCTTCATCACTGACCGAGGTCTATATTACTACCAGGTAATGCCGTTTGGTCTTAAAAATGTAGGGGCCACCTATCAGCGTCTCGTCAATAAGATATTCGCCGCGTAAATTGGTAGGAATATGGAAGTCTATGTTGATGACATGCTCGTGAAAAGTGTCGTAGAAGACGATCACCTTTCAGATCTTTGAGAAGCCTTCGACCAGATGAGGAAATATCAGATGAAGTTAAACCCAGAAAAATGTGCGTTCGGAGTGTCTGCTAGAAAATTTCTTGAATTTATGGTCGGCCAACGAGGAATTGAGGCAAATCCTGAAAAAATAAAAGCATTGATAGAGATGAAATCCCCAACCACTCTTAAGGACGTCCAACGTCTGGCTGGTCGCATTGCATCGCTAAATAGGTTCATTTCACTGGCATCTGACAAGTGCTTACCCTTCTTTAAGCTCTTCCGTGCCACAGCCAAATCTGATTGGGAGTGGACACCACAGTGCGAAGAAGCTTTTCAACAACTGAAGCAATATATGAGCACACCCCTTATTTTATCTAAACCTGTGGCGCATGAGCAACTCATCCTTTATTTATCTGTGTCCTCCACGGCCATTAGCGCCACTTTAATAAGAGAAGATTCCGGGATACAAAGTCCCGTTTATTATATCAGTCGAGCAATGGTGGACGCTGAAACTCGATATTCTGATATGGAGAAACTAGCCCTTGCTTTAGTCACGGCAGCCCGAAAACTGCGACCATACTTTCAAGCCCACGCCATTTTAGTACCAACAAATCATCCGCTACGACAAGTCCTTCAAAAACCTGAGGCTTCCGGGCGATTAACTAAATGGGCGGTCGAGATTAGTGAGCATGACATATCGTTCTGCCCCAGGACCGCAATCAAGGGCCAGGCCTGTAGCTGACTTCATCGCCGAATTCACATACTCCTCTTCCGATGATAATACCGCGATCAACGACCAGCCCTCCTGGTCACTCTTCGTGGACGGGTCTTCAAGGGCCACCGGCAGTGGAGCGGGCCTAATTTTAGTCGCCCCAGATGGGTCGCATTTCCAATACGCTTTACTTTTTTATTCTCGCATCTCGAATAATGAAGCAGAATATGAGACCTTGATTGTTGGTCTCGAACTAGCAAACGTCATCTCAATTCAGAATTTACTCATTCACAGTGATTCTCAGCTCATAGTTAATCAGGTACTCGGTGAATTCGAAGCAAAAGAAGAAAGGATGGCCTTATACAAATCTCGAGTGCTCATCCTGCTCGCAAAGCTAAAGAATTATGAAATAATCCACATCCCTCGGGAGAAGAATAAACTCGTTGATTCTTTGGCAAAAATCGCCTCTACACCAGAATCTGAGTTATCATATTTAATTCCCATCGAGCACCTTCAGAACTCGAGTGTCGACCAAGCAACTCTCGAGCAGGTGATTGCGGTACATCCGTCTCCATGTTGGATGGACCTCATACTCCTTTATCTCAGAGACGGATACCTCCCAGACGATAAGAAAGCCGCCTGACAAATTCGTCATCGAGCCGCCAGGTATACCTTACAAGATGGAATATTGTTACATAAGAGTTTTTCCTTGCCCTATTTAAGGTGTCTTCACCCAGAAGAAGCACATTGTGTTCTAGATGAAATACACCAGGGGGCATGTGGTAACCACCCAAGGGGGCGATCCCTAGCGTATAAGGCGATGAGGTAAGGATACTATTGGCCCACTATGAAGGCAGACGCAATTGAATTATCTAAAAAATGTGACAAGTGTCAGTGATACTCTCCTATACCTCATGTACCGTCCGAGCAAATGACTCCAATTGATAGCTCTTGGCCCTTCGCTCAATGGGGGGTCGATATCATCGGGCCCTTGCCTACTGGAAAAGGACAAAATAGGTTCGCGATAGTGGGGGTCGATTACTTCACCAAATGGGCCGAGGCGGATCCACTAGCCAGAATTACTGAGAAACAGAACACTAAGTTCGTATAGAGAAACATCATATGCCAGTTATGGACTCCCCCATACTATAATCACCGATAATGGAAAGCAATTCGACAATGCCGCTTTCAATGAATTTTGCAAAACATGGAAGATACGCAATATCCGCACTTCTCCCTATCATCCTCAGGCAAATGGGCAAGTTGAAGCAGTGAATAAAATCATCAAGCATCATTTGAAGACCAAGCTCGGTGAATATAAAGGCATGTGGCCAGAACTCCTGCCAGAAATCTTATGGGCGTATAGGACTACGACTCGCACGTCTACACGCGAAACTCCCTTCTCCTTGGCATTCGATATCCGACGCGGTAGTACCAGTTGAAATTCAAGTACCCTCGTATCGGATCGAGCAGTACGATCCCACTTGTAATCAGGAAAGTCTTCGACTTCACTTCGATCTCTTGGAAGAACGGAGAATTGCCTCCCAGATGCGAGCAGTAGCGTATCAGCAGCGTATTGCTCGTTACCGTAACGCTAAAGTTCGGCCTAGAGCTTTCCAGCTCGGCGATTTAGTCCTCAGACAGAACCTCGGAGCTCCTACTCGTTCGTTTGATCCGCATTGGGAAGGTCCGTATCGAGTCATCAAAATTGTGCGACCCGGTACTTATTATCTTGAAGACATGCAGGGAAGACCCGTACATCGCCCTTGGCATGTGGAACACTTATTACGGTATTTCCCTTAATTGGATGTAATTCTGAACGACATTCCGAATGAATAAGAATTAAAATCATTCCTTTTGGTCGCTACTCCATTTAATTAGACTCGAATAGCCCCGAAGAGAATACATACATTCTCTTGGCCAATTGCCTACCCTTGGTAAGGTTAAGATCATTCTGGTTGGTTGCTTCTCCATTTTATGGATAAAAAATAGCCCTGAAGAGAACATACGTGTTCTCTTGACCAATCTTCTACCCTTAGTGGAATCAAAACCTCAATCGATAGACCAGTCTATCTCAACGCGGACATGGTCATACGACCCCCTGATTGAGTCTAATTCACTTTTTCATGAGTTAGTTATGCGAGCAGTCAGTATACGATCAACACAGGGCGAAAAAGCTAGGGAAAGTACACAACATTAAAGAAATGGATGTTTCATTATAATTAACCAAAAAGTCAAGTCAGTTACATACACAAATTCTTCTTAAAGGTGTAAAAAAATATAAAATAGAGGAAGGCGGACAATACTTTAAGATTGGTCATCCCCATCTGGAGTAGGCTCGCGGCTCTCAGCCTCAGGGCTGATCTCAGAAGCAGGCGCGGCATCTGTGGCTTCGGTGACCTCATTCTCAGCTGCAGCCCGCTCCCTAGCCTCGACCTCGAAAGCCACCCTCTCAAACTCCTTAACGTTGAAAGACGGAGCAATCTGCTGCATAACCCTGACCGCAAAATCGCGACCAGCGATATACGCTTTATAGCGATCCTCGTCGTAGAGTTGAGAGGTTCGGAACTCTCGGACTGCACGAGGGCCTTCGTCAGATACCATTTGAACAAGAGCCACTCGCTCCTCCTCCCAGTGAATGGAGTCATCCTTCAGTTGGTTGAGTCTCTTCATGGCCTCCTCGAGCTTAGTCCGAGAATCCTTGAACTGCTCCTCGAGGGGGATCTTGTCTTCGTGGAAAATCTCCTTCTCCCTCTCACTCTTGGTATGGGGTTCTTGGAGCTTCACTAGTTGAAGGTCCACTGACTGAAAACGGTCAGTCAGGGCCTGAATCTTAACAAGGAGGATTTGCTTTTCTTAATCCAGTTTGGCGATTTGGGCTTCCAGTGCCTTCACCAGGTGGTCCCTTCCCTGGACTTCGGCCTCCATCATCTTTTTCTTCTTTTTCGCATCTTCAACAGTGCAGCGAGCAGCTTCAATGTCACGTCTGACACGAAGCGTGAGATCCAGACTCTGAAATAAACAAACAAAGAAGGATTATATTGGCTCGCTGCATTATTAATCCATAGACAGAACGATAGAGGGGAAATGAGCTGTTACCTGAATCAATCTCACCCCTATATCAGTAGAGAGAGCCTCTGGGCTTGGCTCAGGGAGGCTCCCGAAGGAGTTGGGGGAGATGTTATCGAACATAAACTTGCATATTGGGTGCAAGTACAATGGGATAACAAAGACTCCCGACCCAGAGGGTTGGGCTACAACCATCTCGTTGGAGCCCGTCTAGCGGGCATTCGCAGCACCCAAGGAAGGTGTCACGGACTTGCGAGCAGCAAAAGGCTCACATACTGTCTCCTTAAGAGGGAGGCCTCCCTCCCTTCGATGGCCTTTCAGTGAATTATTAGCGACTTCGATTACCGGCTGGCCACGAGCGCCAAACGGAGGAGTCGCAGCAACCGGAGGGGTCGTAGTCGCATGAGGAGTTGGGGCGGCCCCCCCTTTTCCAGCAGCATGTGGCTGTTTGCCGCGAGCAGATCCTTCTGCCGGATCGGGCGCAGCTGAAGGACCGGCCATAGTTTTCTTTTGCCTCTTCGAGGCTGTACCCTTTAAACGAGGGAGCACCCTAGCGCACCCCTCTTTATCTCCTACGTTCATCATCTCTTCCTGCGAAATTAGGCCTGCGACACAGAGGCAACGTGGCTCTAAGGCGACGTTAACGTGGCGCGCGGCTGCTGAGAGCTTGTAAACCTTTCTAGCTTTTCGTGAAGTCCTCCTCGGAGGTTCGGTTTTACACCAGTCAGAATGCCTGCAAGAAATATAGGAAAGGTACATCAATCACCATAAGCGAAATTATTGTTCCCTTTCAAACAGACGGGCAGAAACTCAACCCACCTTCGCCAAAATAGCAACTAACGTTATGGCCTTTGGGGTCGGAGCCCGCTTCGGACTCCCAGTTGCGAAGACGTAAAACCATTTTTTCCTCCATCCAGGGCAATTGGAGGAGGGGTTCCCCAGAATGAAGTTATTCCAGTGCCAGAAGCAGAGGTAATACCAACCGTCGGTAGATGGGGCCCGTTTTAACTGGAATAACCTCAAAAATTTGCCAGCAGTTAACTCATCATTACCCGCTTGTTTCCAGAGGACGAAGGTACTTATAAGCACTCGCCAGCCGTTTACGATAAGCTGGCTAGGGGCAATCTTATAAATACGTAGAAAATTCCGGATGAATGGATGGAGGGGAAGACGCACACCAACTTTGAAAAAATATTCATAAAAGGCCACATAGCCTGGTGGTGGTGTATCAGCTGTCTCCCCTCTCCCAGGTAATCTAAAAGTAACGAAATCTAGGGACCCGATATCTCTCCCGAAGGCTAGAAAGCCATTCTTCTGTTAGTATTGAGGATTAACCGGCAGCAGAATACCTTCCTACCGGTACCCTAGCAGTGTTAGATTCAGATGAATCGGGGGTGTGATCTCCCAGGGGAATGATCTCTTCATCGGAAGACTCCACCATTGCAAAAGAAAAAATAAGATAGAAAAAGAAAAGATGAAGGAGGACTACCTCTGCGAAGAGGTTTGCACCGGAAGCAAAGGAGAAGAAGAAAGAAGAATACCCTGTAGCCAAAAATTCGAAAATGAAGAAAATTCTGCAGGATCTGATATTTATACGCAATCATTTCGTTTAATTTGGTTAACACGCGACAGCCTCTCACCCGGCACGACAGACAAACGGGCACAAGCATTAAGTACGAAGACACGTGGCGACCGACGCCTCATTTCTTGCTGCAGGAAAAGCTGCGTAAAGCTGGCCATCATAAATGCAGAATCATGTTAAATGAATCATACGTGATTCTCTCCAAGCAGTCAACTACGCATACAAACAAAACCCTTGGCATAGTTCCTCAACGCCAAGGGTTTGGGGGGCACTTGTTGTAGACAAATTTGGCTTTAAAGAGAAGTGAGGAATCACGGTCGCATCTCCAAAATGCGACCAGCCCGGCTCGTGCTCGACGAAAGGGGTCGCATCTTCAAAATGCGACCAGCCCAGGCTCGTGCTCGACGAAAGGGGTCGCATCTCCAAAAGGCGACCAGCTTGGCTCGTGATTGTTGAAAGGGGTCGTACCCCAGAATGCAAGCACTCTTGATATGAGCAGCTCCCGACATATGAGCGGTCGTGATTTTTGGTCTCTGGCATGGATGGCCCTCATCTCATAGTACCAGCAGCCCGTATAGGCTGATTTTGGTTTATATCTATTCATAGTTCCGAATATCTAGAGACGTAATCAGCTAGATGTCTAGAATGTTTTGACTACTTCCTTATTCAAGGATTAACAAGATAAGCTTCTTATCCCATGAAATCAGTACTAATCTTAACAGCTTGCGTAGCAGGTTGGATCATTTTTATCTGTATAAATAGATGACTCTATTGATGATAAAGGTACACAATACTCAATCTCTAACCCCGGTCGTTTGTTTGTTCTCTTTTCAACCTCACCCTATCTAACTTAAGCATTGGAGGGCCAACGGCTGGACGCCGGCCACCCTTAGTTATTTTCTGTCTCCTTTCAGGCCCAAGGAGGAAATCGCTTAGAGAGAGGGTGAACGTCCAGAGGACCCTGTTACAAAATTCGACGTAAACATACCTCATTCTCTCCCACTCCCTCTTGATTTGCGTTTGTCGTTGGAGTAGGGGGGAGGATTCCTTAAAGGTGTTTGATCCATACTCCCCAAATTTTCACGATGTTCTTGGTAGTTTTGGACTCGTCTATGGACTGACAATGGTCCAACTAAACCACCTTCTGATTGGAGATGATTAGAGTGGTTACGTTCCCAACGGGACATAAACCACTCAACCAAAAACTAAACTAGTCCTAAATCCTAGAAATCTAAAATTAATCTGAAAATAGAAAATATGCTAAGTTAGAAAGGTATTACTAGATGTGTTTAAACTAGACAAGAAATCCTACAAAATAAAACAATTTGTTAATTCTAAAAAAAATCAGAAAACCCATCTACTTCTACTTCTACAGCCACTAAAACTAATTTGAAAACTGTTATCTAAATTCCCCAGCAACAGCGCCAAAAACTTGTTCGCTCGCCTCAAGTGTAAGGCTGCAATGTAGTAATAAATCTCGGTAAGACCGAGGTCGATCCACAGGGAATTAGAAACAACTTTCAAACTATTCCAGCAACTCAGTTTGCAATAGATATGAGGTTTAATTGAAATACTTATGCTAAAATAGTAACTTAACAAAAACTAGTAATTTAAAGTACTAAGGCATTCAAGGATCCACTTGTAGCAATCCCATGTCAATCTAATCAATCCAAGCAAGATACACAACTAGATTTGAAGTCCTATCTCTCATCTAGTTGGAAAATAAAGCATTAAACACATTCAATCCCATTCAAGTTGAATTTCCAAGTTCTAGTCCCATTCAACACATGTAGACTTCGAAATCATAGCCTTCGGAGTAACAGCCATGCCTATAGACTATGGCTTGCTTAAGGGTTACCATAATTCGAATCTAAACAAACACCATATGATAATTGTTAGAACGCTTTTTAGAAAAAGGGGTAAAGATCAGATCTACTCGTCAGCAGTCCTTCTTTCTTTTTTTTGTGTTTCTTTTATTCTGGGGGAATTCTGAGTATAGAGACATTCATAGACAATCATAAGCAATCACAAAGTGTACACAAGAGAGAGATATCGCAAGGCGAATTTTATTCTAGAGATTCTGAGATCTTTTACATTCCAGGCTGTGATACTGGTCACGAGTCTTTAATTACATCAACGGTTGATCACCCTTGATTGGAAGGTAAAAGACTAATCCGCCGGGGATTATGGTCTCGAGTTCATGGTCGTGTAGACCTTTGTTTTCTTGTTATGGACTGAGCCACATTTATTAGACACGCCGGATGTCTATGTCCCATTTTCTTTCGGTATGTCCGGGTTGAGAGACTGTCAGGATTCGAGTGGTGCAACTCGGGGCCCGCGCCTGTTACTGTGAACAGGTGACCGCTGGAATACACGAACCTCGAATGTTGGTCGGCATGACCCAAGGCCCACGCCCGTACTTTTATGACTGGTGACCTTAGGAAAGCACTCCACAACGTTCCCGAACGAGGGTTTTAATCGAGTGGTGCAACTCGGGGCCCGCGCCTGTTACTGTGAACAGGTGACCGCTGGAATACACGAACCTCGAAATGTTGGTCGGCATAACCTAAAGCCCGCGCCCGTATTTTTATGACGGGTGACCTTAGGAAAGCAATCTGCAACTACCTCATCAGCTCAACCGACGGACCCGTTGTCGATGGGTAGGGCATCGACGGTCTTTTTCATAGTGGCAGTCCATAGCAAGATGTTTCAAGCTTAGTTAGAACTCTTTGTTTGTGGTTTCTCGTGGTAACCATAACCCCTTAGGTTTAGCCTCGGACCTTTATCCGGGATGAATAGAGCTTTGTACAATAAAGTAAATGTGTTTCTTCTGGAGTCGGGCGACTCGTCTTTGAGAACACTCTTTCTTCTGAGTATTTTTCAATGATCTGTATGGGATCAGATAGGCTTTGTCGAGCCAAGATCTCTTGAGGATCCAAATTCAATGGGCTGGATCGGCTGTTTCCGATGCCTGCAAATGGCTAAGTATAGGGTCCGATGAGTATCCACATATGCCAATTTCTTATGAATAATGGGGATCGGTGCCCCGTGAATGCTTGACTCGGCTGTTGGATAGCCTGAGTACTTCAACTTTGCCTCGGCGTCTTCGAGATCGCGGTTGATTTCAACTGGCATTAGTCAATTTTCAAGCCAACAGGGCACTTCCCAGGGCTGAAAATGACTGAGTAGTGGACCTGTTCGCGATCTGATTAGAGAGACTAGAGAGTATTATTGATAACCGTCTCTGAACAGGGGTGGATTACGTCCACGAAGATCGCGGTGCGATCGCATTCCGATTTGTTTAGCAGAAGTTGATTTTCGGGCCGACAGGGCACTTCCCAGGGCTGAAAACGACTAAGTAGTGGACCTGTCTGCGGTCTAATCAGGGAAATCGATGAATATTATCGATGACCATCTTTGAACAGGGATGGATTACGTCCACGAAGATCGCGGTGCGATCGCATTTCAATTTGTTTAGCAGAAGTCGATTTTCGGGCCGACTAGGGCACTTCCCAGGGCTGAAAACGACTAAGTAGTGGACCTGCTTACAGTCCGATCAGGGAAATCGGTGAGTATTACCGATGACCATCCTTGAACAGGGGTGGATTATGTCCACGAAGATCGCGGTGCGATCGCATTTCAATTTGCTTAGCAAAAGTCAATTTCAGGGCCAACAGGGCACTTCCCAGGGCTGGAAATGACTAAGTAGTGGACCTGCTTGATTAGGGTATTCGAGGGTCCTGAGATCGGATAACCTGGTCACGGTGCATGATTATGGTGTATCATGTCATGTAGAAGAAAAGCTTCCCTCTCGGGCTCGGTCCAATTCCGCCCGATTCTTCTCGTTTTCAGCCGTTTTCGGCTCTTTCGGAAGGATTTCCGGGGCTACCAAATTCGCTAAGTGTTGGTCGTTTTGGACCAAAACACTGATTTGGGCCATTTATCATTGACCGTTGGAGAATTTGATCCGATGGATGGATAGATCTCGTCGAGATGCATCCGGCGGAAGTGATTTCATCAAAATCGGATTCCGGACGAAGGCGGGGCAAGCGATCGAAGGTCCACCCCTCCCATCAGCGTCCAGGCGCATGGAGGGGTGGATATGCAGGCGCATGTGGCATTTTTAGCAAGGTTCCAGGTGCATGTGGTAGGGAGGTGGGCGCATGTCCCATCTTCCGGGCGCATGTGAAGTGTTTTTTTTTTTTTTTTTATGAAAAAACAGATGGAGAAGAGGTGTTCCGGGCGCATGTGGCAATGCACATGCGCCTAGACTCAAAGAGTGGGCGCATGTCCCTCCTGGACTTAGCAGATTTTTAGGATTTTCCGGTGGGAAAAGCTGGCGCATGTGATGGAATAAGCCGGCGCATGTGGGGGATATGCAGGCGCATGTGCCCAGCACTTAGAAAATTTCAGGATTTTCTTCTTGAACTTGGGATTCCGGCAAGGAAATCCCTTTCCGACGAGGGTTTTCGGTGAGGAAATCCACTCCGGCCAAGGCATTCGGCGGGGGGAGAGAAAGCAAGCGCATGTGGTGCTTACATCACTCTGAGGTCGGCAGGGGATGATCTCGTGCTAATGTAATGAGGTGACTTCACTATTTATAGGAGGGAAATCGGGTTCGGGTCTACCCGGCGGGTATTTTCCGGCACATGTGCCAGAAACAATATTAAGCGCATGTGAGAAAAATGCACCGGGCGCATGTGGTGGATCCGGGCGCATGTGCTTTACCGGTGCATTTCCCAGCGCTTTTCGGAAAAGTGTTCGGATCACTTCCTTTCACTACTAGGGTGCAAGCGCATGTGGTTAGAGGCCAGGCGCATGTCCTTTGCCGGCGCTTTCCCACTACTTAGCCAGATTTTCAGGATTCCAGCACTTAGAAAATTTCAGCATTTCAGCTCCGACGGGGGACCTCCAAAGGACAGCTACCTTTTCTAGACATGCACTCACTGTCGCCAAGCCACTTCTAGGCTATGATTAACCTCCTGAATGAACGGGATGGGGTGTGGAAGTCCAGATGTTGCTAATTTTGGTACTTCCTTCCTAATTTGGAGCCTCCGGGTCGGCTTGTCGTATAGGAACGTTGCTCCGGGGAGCGCGCGCATGGAAATATTCATCGTAATGACTTCAAACTTGCTATTTAAGGGTTTTGGGGCACTCCGAATCATTTGGCGGTGAAGCGCATGTCCAGTTCTACTTTGAAATGGTAGTTGTAGGCTTACGGACCCCTTTTTGTCAGTTTCGGGCAGGGACGAAACGCATTTCGAGGTGCGCGGGCAAAAATATGCATCGGATGACTTCAAAACTTGCAGGTCAAGGGTTTTAGGACATTTCGGATCATTTGGCGGTGAAGCGCATGTCGGAAATCGGGTTCGGGTCTACCCGGCGGGTATTTTCCGGCACATGTGCTAGAAACAATATCAAGCGCATGTGAGAAAAATGCACCGGGCGCATGTGGTGGATCCGGGCGCATGTGCTTTACCGGTGCATTTCCCAGCGCTTTTCGGAAAAGTGTTCGGATCACTTCCTTTCACTACTAGGGTGCAAGCGCATGTGGTTAGAGGCCAGGCGCATGTCCTTTGCCGGCGCTTTCCCACTACTTAGCCAGATTTTCAGGATTCCAGCACTTAGAAAATTTCAGCATTTCAGCTCCGACGGGGGACCTCCAAAGGACAGCTACCTTTTCTAGACATGCACTCACTGTCGCCAAGCCACTTCTAGGCTATGATTAACCTCCTGAATGAACGGGATGGGGTGTGGAAGTCCAGATGTTGCTAATTTTGGTACTTCCTTCCTAATTTGGAGCCTCCGGGTCAGCTTGTCGTATAGGAACGTTGCTCCGGGGAGCGCGCGCATGGAAATATTCATCGTAATGACTTCAAACTTGCTATTTAAGGGTTTTGGGGCACTCCGAATCATTTGGCGGTGAAGCGCATGTCCAGTTCTACTTTGAAATGGTAGTTGTAGGCTTACGGACCCCTTTTTGTCAGTTTCGGGCAGGGACGAAACGCATTTCGAGGTGCGCGGGCAAAAATATGCATCGGATGACTTCAAAACTTGCAGGTCAAGGGTTTTAGGACATTTCGGATCATTTGGCGGTGAAGCGCATGTCCAGTTCCGCTCCTGAAATGCTGTTTATGGATTTTGGTCGCTACCAAGCGATCAGGGTTGTGCTGGCATTTTCAGGGCTTTCCTAGCCTCAAAACTTATCTAAATCATTGCCACTAGACCATGGGATGTTGTTTTATAATGGGTGCAAATTTGAGCCCCAACAATAATCTCAGATAATTGCAAGGAATTCATGTCCGGAGCACATGAACTCTCATAAAACATCTCAAACTATCAACTTAAGGGACTAAAAGATTAAAAACCCAAACTTGAATTGAAATTACTTGAATTAAACTGAATCAAACATGAAAATTAGCTACAAGCTTCACCTCTCAGCCTTAGCTGAGAGATTCTAGCCGAGCATTATCATACTACAACTATAACTCATGAAAAAAACTAGAAAACATAGAAAAACCGAAGTTTGGAGGGTTGCAGACGCTCCACGACGGCTTCCTCTCTCTAGCACCACATCCCTTGGCTTCTATGATGACCTAGGAAGAGCCCCTAGGTGTCCTTTTATAGTGAGGACGCTTGGTTGCGTCGGAAACATCCAGAAATTGCGTAAGGTTACGCACTGCGCAGAAAATCTCGGAGCCGGAATTAGAAATTTCCTAATTTTTAGCATGGCCGACCGGTCGGATTGGCCTGGCCGACCGGTCACGACCGGTCGGACCTACCTATTTTTAGTCTAGAGGGTTTCCCAGCAGCCACGACCTGTTGGCCGACCGGTCACGATCGGTCGAACCAAACTGGTCATGTGTCCAACGAGCTCAGCAGCAGCACCAACCGGTTGGAGACCGGTCGGACCAACTGGTCCTTCTTCCAGTGGTGTCCAGAGGTGTGGCCGACCGGTCGGACGACCGGTCAGACCAACTGTTCTTCCTCTTTTTCTTCTTTTCTTTATTCTCTTTTCTCCCTCTTTCTTCTTCCTTCTTTGGTCCACCTTGGACCTTCATTCACAGGTTCTAAATGGACCCTTTTTAGTCTCCATTTGAGCGAAGTCTGCTCTCATCCCTACAATCACAAAACATGCGTTAGATGGGCCTTTTAATCATGAAAACCATGCATATAATGTGATGTAGTGGGCTATGCAATGTATAAATTGGAGGTTCAACACCGGTCACGACCGGTCGTGCCTTACTATGAAACAGTCCAGCAGCCTCTGGAGTTTAAAACATCTTCTGGTCGACAGGTCGCGGCCGGTCGGACTGCATATGTAAACTGTCCAGCGAGTTTTACTAATTTCCATTCTGAAATTTTTATTCAAAGACCGGTCGCACGACCGGTTGCAGATGGTCCAGTGAACTTTTGCAAATACTCCTCTTCTGTTGAGTGATGAGACCGGTCGGACGACCGGTCGTGGGTGTCTTCTTCTTCCTTCTTTTCTTCTCTTCTTTGCTTCTTTCTTCCACACTTCCCCACTTGGTCCTTTGGTCTTCTTTTCTTCTAAATAGCGTCCTTAAGTCTTCAATTAATGCTTCCTCTCTCTCATCCCTACAATCACAAATCCATCCATTAGTTTAGTCTATAAACCATAAAAACAAGCATAATGAGTGATGAATTGGGGTTAGAATATGCACAATTAAGAGCTCAACAAGGATCCACTTGTAGCAATCCTTGAGGCTCAATTCACTGTGGTTTCTCACTTTCTCAACTAGAATCGAAATTAAGATATATCTAGTTGGATGATAGAGCAATTAATCCAACAATCTGCCATATGTAAGATCAATGTACATGAATCACTCAAAGCAAGCTAAGACGAGCATACTCAATTGAATAGGTCAGTCCCAATTCCAATAGACTAAATTCACAATCATAACCATCATTACGTCCTGTCACAAGATAAAGCTAGATCATGACTTGAATTTGATTCAAATCACATACACAGTCCACATACAACAGAATTCCAGAAAAAGTAGAACTTTGGTAGGAAGTTCCCACATGAAGATCATAGTACTAAAGCGTACTCCAATTCCTCGGATCATACAGGTCTAGACTAACACACAACAATTAAGAACTCAAGTACTTCTTCCAAACATCCATGAGTCATCATAAGACTAAGAAGAACTAAGACGAACTACTTAGAACTTGAATTAAACTTCAAACCATTGTTCATAAACATGAAAATCCAACTTAAAACCAACTCAAACGAATTGAAACATCTTAGATGCACTACAAGCTTCACCTCTTAGCCCTAGCTAAGAGGTTTAGCCATGCATTATCCAAGGAAACATGAAACAACTAAGAAAAAACATAAAAATAGCAAACAAACTAGGAGGAGTTGTGGAACTCCAAAATCCACTTCCGCCGCCTCCCACCGTGCTGATTCTGTTCTAGGATACCCTAGGAACGATCCCTAGGTGTCCTTTTATAGTGGGGAGGCTCCGCAGCATCAGAATCTTCCAGAAATTGCGTAAGAGTACGCAGTGTGCAGAAAAATCCGGAGCTTGTAGAACACACTCAGTAACGCAGACGACCGGTCGCACGACCGGTCTGAGCTCCTGGACGACCGGTCGCAAAAGTGCAAAAAAGGTCCAGTGAGTTTTCAAAAATTCAAAACCCATGATTTTAATTCAAGGACCAGTCTGAGCAGTGGACGACCGGTGGTGGACAGTCCAGTGAGCTGTGGCCCTGTGGCCCCTCCTGTTGAGTGATTGGACAGGTCGGACGACCGGTCCTGGGCCTTGGACGACCGGTCGGACGACCAATCTTGGGTGTCTTCTTCTTCCTTCTTTTCTTCTCTTCTTTACTTCTTTCTTCCACCCTTTCACACTTGGTCCTTTAATCTTCTTTGCTTCTAAATGGCATCTTTAAGTCTTCAATTGATGATTCCTCTCTCTCATCCCTACAATCACAAATCCATGCATTAGTTTAGTCTATAAATCATGAAAACCTTACATAATGAGTGATGAATTGGGGTTAGAATATGCACAATTAAGAGCTCAACACACCCCCCAACAAGCATTTTGCTAGTCCCGAACAAAACATGCGTGAAACAAGATTCATTCCCCAAATCCAACTCTCCTTTAAAAACCATTCTTCTATACATCCCTAGACACACAAGTGTAAGATTCAGAAAGATTAGGTGATAGAGGTTGAAATCATAAACTCTCAAGACATTGTTATAGGCAAAATGATGGAGATAAGATTTCACGCGGAAATGCCCACTTACGCTCTCGCTCTCGAGATTATCTGATCGAGAGTCGAATATTGGATAAGTGCGGGACGTCCATTCGACTCTCGAGATTATATGATCGAGAGTCGAATATTGGATAAGTGCGGGACGTCCATTCGACTCTCGAGATTATATGATCGAGAGTCGAATATTGGATAAGTGCGGGACGACCATTCGACTCTCGAGCTCACCTGATCAGGAGTCATAGATTGAAAAATATGGAGCAGCTATTCGCAAGTCTCGAGTCTTCATAACCGATAGTCAAATACGGCAAAGCTCGATCCGCGAGCAGACCTTCTCACAAGTCGTTGAAAGATGTTACATCCAAAATATGTACTTGGACTCACGACCACATTTTAACCTGCGAGCAGCTTTCCTACGGGTTGCAACCAGTTCGGAGGCTATGACTCTAACTACGGGCGTCTCCTTCCTTTTCGGAGGCCATGACTCCAACTACGGGCGTCTCCTTCCTTTTCAGAGGCCATGACTCCAACTACGGGCGTCTCCTTCCTTTTCGGAGGCCATGACTCCAACTACGGGCGTCTCCTTCCTTTTCGGAGGTCATGACTCCAACTATGGTTTCCAGCCGGATCCAGCCGGATTTCAAGGGATTACCATCTAGGGGCGTGATTGTTGGAATAAGTCATTGGGTTGGATCTACTAAAAAGATAGGATCTTATCCCAAGAAATCAGCGAATTCTCAGTATCGTATGCGACATCAACGGGATTTCGACATCTCACGTAACAGATTGGATTGCTTCAGATCTATATAAAGGGGTGGCTCCATTGAGAGCAGGTACGTACACATCATTCAATCTTGGTCCCATTTTGCTTGGCTTCTCTTCTGTGGTCTAACTTGAGCATCGGAGGGCTAACGGCTGGTCCCCAGCCACCCTTATTCGCTGTCTTGCTTCAGGTCTGGTGGTGGAAATCCCTGCTGGAGCGAAGGAGAAAAGCCGGAGGATCTCGTTACGAAATTTGACATTAACAGTTTGGCGCCGTCTGTGGGAATGACTTGATCATCAAAATCAATCGTGTTAGCCATCGATCAAAATCCTTCGGTGATGCCTCCTAAAAAGACTGTTCACCCTTCAACTTCGAGGCAGGCATCACCTCCGCCCGGTGAGACGGAATCCGCACCTGCCCTCCCACCTGTTCCGACGGATATCCCTCAAGGAGCCCCAAATATACCATCAACAAATCCATTATTGGAGGCCTCTGGAAATCAGGATGATGTCCTACGATTCCTCGGGAACACTCTCCTAACTTTAAACGCCGGAGTTCAGGCACTGTCAAATCGGCTTGATCAGCACTTCCCTGAACCGCAAAGACAACCCTCCGAAGGGTTACCACCGCCACCCATACCAGTTGCTTCCAGACATTCTATGGATGAACCACAGGTCCCACCACTTGGCGGCCATCCCCCTGTGCCGTCTCCACATTCTATACATTCCAGTTCGTCTCGACAACCTCAACCGCAAGGCTCCACGGCCGAAACGTCTAGCTATACCTTGCCATGGGAAGGAGATCTCAAAAGAATCCAAGATCGTTTTGATGTCATGGAGCAGAGATACCAGGCAAATCGGCCATCTGCTGTCATGGCAGCAATACATCAATCTGAATCTCCCTTCACAAGCGAGGTCATGGAAGCCCCGTTGCCCAGAAAGTATCGAACGCCTGTTATCGCTCCGTATACAGGTATTGGCGATCCTCTGGAACATCTGGAAACCTATAGGTCCCTCATGGAGTTGGAGGGACATGGTTCAGAAATCATGTGTAGGGCTTTTCCCCTTACATTGAAGGAAGCGGCTCGTACGTGGTTTCGGGGGTTAAAGCCTCTTTCCATCAGTTCCTTTTCCCAATTATCGGAGATATTTCTTTCTCAATTCATGGGAAGTATTCGCATTAAAAAGCCAGCCTCCCATCTGATGAATCTGAAACAGCAACATGGGGAGACAATAAAAGAGTTCACAGTACGGTTCACTGCCGAAGCCGTTCAAACTGAGGGTTACACTGAAGAAAAGGGTCTCACAGCCCTCATTGCTGGAATAACGAGCGAGAAATTTAGGTTTGCCTTAGATAAGAGCCCACCGAAAACTATGGCGGAATTCCAAGCCAAAGCTCAGAAATATATCAATGCAGAAGAAGTCGCATTGACACGCCATGGAGTACAGAGTAAGAAACGCAAGCCAGAAGGAACTTCTATAGATAAAAAATACCATCGCGATCAGCGCGATCGTTCTCCCAGGAAGCCTTATTCTGGTAAATATCATAATTACACTCCTCTTAATCGGTCTCCTGAAAAGGTTCTAATGGAGATAAAACACAAGCCATATGTGAAGTGGCCTGCAAAGATTAAATCCGATCCCGAGAAGAGAGATAAGAGTAAGTTCTGTTACTTCCACAAAGATCACGGGCATAGGACCCAGGACTGTATCTCTCTACGAGACCATATCGAAGCCCTTATTCGAAAAGGCCATCTCCAGGATTATGTTGCTCGTAAGAATCGGTCACCAGAAAGGGCGAAGACCTCATCTCGCCAAAAGGAACCGTCTCATCATCAAACCGACCAAGAGGATGCTGAGCCCACAGGAGAAATTCGCACTATCGTCGGGGGTCCAGCTTGCGGGGGTGACTCTCAAGCTTCAAGAAAGGCATACGCCCGAAAGGCGTCCAAAGAACCCCAGCAGATCTATTGGCTGGAACAAACGTCCAACTCATCGAAGGCTAGCCATCCCCCAATTTCTTTCACCCTCGAAGATGCAGCGGGAATTCATTTCCCTCATGAAGATTCCATCGTAGTCACACTGAAGGTATCAAATTATCTGACTCATCGAATTATGGTGGATACAGGTAGCTCGGCCGATATCCTGTATTTGGAGGCTTTCGACAAGATGGCACTTGCCAGAAACCTCCTCAAGCCAGTATCGACCCCTCTTGTCGGCTTTGGAGGAGAAGTGGTAACACCTGAAGGAAGTATCGATCTCCCAGTCACCTTTGGGGAGAGTCCAGCGAAGACCACCGTCTTCGTAAACTTCCTCGTCGTGGATCGAAAATCAGCATATAACGCCATCTTGGGGAGACCGTCTCTAACTAAGGTTGGAGCGGCCTTGCACCCTTCATATTTATGTGTTAAATTTCCGACCCCAAATGGCATCGGGGTCGTGCGAGGAAGTCAGCAGGAGGCACGGTCCTGTTACCAAATAGCCCTCCAAGATCGAAAGAAGGCTCAAGCGACACCTGTCATGGAAATAGTTCAAGGTTCATCCGACGTTCTCGCCACCGCGTTGGATCCAAGGGAAAATGCTCTGAAATCAGGAACTCCAGGGGAGGAAACAGTGGCGATCCGCTTGACCGAAGACGACCAGTCTAAGATCGTGTACATCGGTTCCTCCTTAAACGGTATCCACCGTGAAGATTTGATCCGTTTCCTCACTGAATACCAGGACGTGTTTGCTTGGTCTCATAAAGATATGCCGGGCATCGATCCTGATGTCATCGTACATCGTCTCAACATTGACCCGAAGCATAAACCCGTACATCAGCGTCGACGTGCCTTTACTAGCAGAAAGACAAATGGCGATCAAAACTGAAGTTGAGAAGCTGCTCGCGGCAAATTTCATAAAAGAAGTTGACTACCCACAGTGGGTCGCCAACGTAGTTCTCGTCAGGAAAGCTAATGGCAAATGGAGGATGTGCGTCGATTATTCAGACTTAAACAAAGCATGTCCCAAAGATAGCTTCCCGACACCACGAATCGACCAGTTGGTCGACTCGACAGCTGGACATGCCCTCCTCAGTTTTATGGATGCTTATTCTGGTTACAACCAGATTATGATGCATCCACCTGATGGCCAACATACTGCCTTCATCACAGATCGAGGACTATATTGCTACCAGGTAATGCCGTTTGGTCTCAAAAATGCAGGGGCCACTTATCAGCGTCTTGTCAACAAAATATTCGCTGCTCAAATCGGTAGGAATATGGAAGTATATGTTGACGATATGCTCGTGAAAAGCATCGATGAAGATGACCACATTCCTGATCTTCGAGAAGCCTTTGATCTGATGAGGAAGTATCAGATGAAATTAAATCCAGAAAAATGTGCGTTTGGAGTATCTGCAGGGAAATTTCTTGGGTTCATGGTTGGCCAACGTGGAATTGAAGCAAATCCCGAAAAGATTAAAGCATTGATAGAGATGAAATCCCCAGTGACTCTGAAGGACGTTCAGCGTCTAGCTGGTCGCATCGCATCATTGAACAGGTTCATCTCGCGAGCATCTGACAAGTGCCTGCCCTTCTTCAAACTCCTTCGTGCAACGGCCAAGTCTGATTGGAACTGGACACCTCAATGTGACGAAGCTTTTCAACAACTGAAGCAATATATGAGCGCTCCCCCCATTTTATCTAAGCCTGTGGCACATGAGCGACTCATTCTTTATTTATCTGTGTCTTCCACGGCCGTTAGTGCCGCTTTAATAAGAGAAGATTCCGGGGTACAAAGGCCCGTTTATTATATCAGTCGAGCAATGGTTGATGCAGAAACTAGGTATTCTGATTTGGAGAAACTGGCCCTAGCCTTAATCACGGCAGCTCGAAAACTGCGACCATACTTTCAAGCCCATGCTATTTTAGTACCAACAAATCATCCACTACGTCAAGTCCTTCAAAAGCCTGAGGCTTCCGGGCGCTTAACTAAATGGGCGGTCGAGATCAGCGAGCATGATATTTCATTCTGTCCTAGGACCGCAGTCAAGGGCCAGGCCGTGGCTGACTTCATCGCCGAATTTACATATTCTTCTGAAGATAGCGTCATGACCAGCGACCAGCCTCCTTGGTCGCTCTTCGTGGACGGGTCGTCGCGGGCCAGTGGCAGTGGAGCGGGCCTGATTTTAGTGGCTCCAGACGGGTCGCATTTTCAATACGCTCTGCGTTTCGAATCACGCGTCTCCAATAATGAAGCAGAATATGAGGCCCTTATTGTTGGCCTCGAGCTAGCCGTTGTCCTCGCAGTCCAGAATTTGATAATTCATAGCGACTCCCAGCTCATTGTCAACCAAGTTCTTGGCGAATTCGAAACCAAAGAAGAAAGAATGGCCTTATACAAGTCTCGTGTCCTCATCCTGCTCGCCAAACTGAAGACTTACAAAATATTCCATATCCCTCGCGAGCAGAACCAACTTGCCGATTCCTTGGCAAAACTCGCTTCTGCACCAGAATCAGAACTATCACATTCGATCCCCATCGAGCACCGTCAACACTTGAGTATCGACCAAGTGACTCCCGAGCAAGTTATATCGGTACAATCGTCTCCATGCTGGATGGATCCTATCATCCTTTATCTCAGAGATGGATACCTACCAGAAAACAAGAAAGCTGCAAGACAAATTCAGCTTCGAGCTGCCAGGTACACCTTACAAGATGGAATCTTGTTGCGAAAAAGCTTCTCCTTGCCTTATTTGAGGTGTCTTCATCCAGAAGAAGCACATCGTGTTCTAGATGAAGTACACCAGGGGGCATGTGGTAATCATCCCAGGGGGCGATCTCTAGCATATAAAGCGATGAGGCAAGGATATTATTGGCCTACTATGAAAGCAGACGCCATAGAATTTTCTAAAAAATGCGACAAGTGTCAACGATATCAACCTATACCTCGTGTACCGTCTGAGCGGATGACCCCAGTCGACAGCCCTTGGCCTTTTGCTCAGTGGGGGATCGATATCATCGGACCCTTACCTATGGGAAAGGGACAGAATAGGTTCGCGATCGTGGCGGTTGATTATTTCACCAAATGGGCCGAGGCAGAACCATTAGCCAAAATTACTGAAAAACAAACTACTAAGTTTATGTGGAGAAATATTATATGTCGCTTCGGACTTCCTCATACTATAATTACCGATAACGGAACGCAGTTCGACAACGCAGCCTTTGATGAATTTTGCGACAAATGGAAGATACGTAATCTCCGCACTTCTCCATATCATCCACAGGCGAATGGGCAGGTCGAGGCAGTGAATAAAATTATAAAGCATCATTTAAAGACCAAGCTAAGTGAATGTAAAGGGGTGTGGCCAGAACTTCTGCCAGAAGTGTTATGGGCCTATAGAACCACGGCTTGTACATCGACAGGTGAAACTCCTTTCTCCTTAGCATTTGGTGTTGACGCAGTGGTACCAGTGGAAATTCAAGTGCCCTCATATCGGATCGAACAGTATGATCCCGCGAGCAATCAGGAAAATCTCCGACTTCATCTCGATCTCTTGGAAGAGCGAAGAAATGCTTCCCAAGTACGAGTGGCGGCATATCAACAACGTATTGCTCGTTATCGGAATGCGAAGGTTCGACCTAGATCCTTCCAGTTCGGAGATTTGGTTCTAAGGCAAAATCTTGGAATTCCTGTTCGTTCATTGGATCCGAATTGGGAAGGCCCGTATCGGGTTATTAGGGTTGTGCGACCCGGTACTTATTATCTTGAAGACATGCAAGGGAAGCCTGTACGTCGCCCTTGGCACGTGGAGCATTTGCTAAGATACTACCCCTAGATTCGATGTAGTTTATCATAACATTTTATGAATAAAGTAAAAGATATCTTTTGGCCGCTACTCCATTTATATGGACCAGAATAGCCCTGAAGAGTGCTTACACGTCCTCTTGGCCAATTACCTACCTTTGGTAGGACTGAAATCATTACTAGTTGGTCGCTTCTCCATTCTCATGGACCTGAACAGCCTCGAAGAGAATGAATACCATCTCTTGACCAACCTTCTGCCCTTGGTAGAACCAAAATCTCAATCGATAGATCAGTCTATCTCAACGCGGACATGGTCTCACGACCCCCGGATTGAGTCTAATTCATTTTTTCATGAGTTAGTTACTCGCGATTGGTGAGAGGAGGGATCGCACTCCAAAATGCGAGCACCGCAGCTCGTGCTCTAATTAGGGCAGCAAACGGGGTCACATCCTGATCGCGAGCAGCTTAGCTCATGCTCGAATTAAAGGGTCACATCTCTGACGAATCCATTCAAGATTAACAAGCAAAAAATGAAAGATGAAGGGAGAACAGCAACGAAACAGCAACACTTCCAAAAATATCTTTTTATTGATAATCAGATGATTACATATACATGAGCGCAGATACAAGAGAAAAAAAATAAAGGAAATCAATCGCTAGGAGGAGCCACGCTCTCGACTTCAGGGCCCATTTCAGGAGCCCCTCCAGCCTGCGTGGCTTCGGTCACCTCGTTCTCGGCAGCAGCTTGCTCTTCTGCAGCTATGATGGTCGCGACTCGACCGAATTCCCCCATATCGAAGGATAGGGATCATTCGTTGCACTACTCTTAGTGCAAAGTCTCGACCAGCATCGTATGACTCATATCGTTCATCGTCATACAGCTGCGAAGTCCGGAACTCGGAAACTGCCCGAGTACCTTCCTCCGAGAGCATTTTTACAAGGGCGACTCTCTCCTCGTCCCAGTGGATCGAGTCAGTCCTTAAGCTGCGCAAGAGCGGTGCGCTCCCTAGTCAAGTTGTCGTAGGCCTCCTTGAGCTGCGACCTGGCTCCCGCGAATTGCTCCTCTAACGAGATCTTGTCCTGTCGGAAGATCTCCCTCTCTCTCTCTGCCTTCTCCTTCAGACCCGTGAGCTTCACGTAGTCTGAGTCCAAGGCCTGATATCTGTCGGTCAGGACTTGGATCTTCTCGATGAGGATCTTTTTCTCCTCATCTCTCTTCGAGATCACTGCCTCACGAGCCTTGAGCAGTTGATCTCTTCCTTGAACTGCCTTTTCCAAGGCAGTCCTCTTTCCCTCGGCCTCCTCTATCGTGCGACGGGCGGCAACAATATCACGCCTCGTTCGCAGAATAAGATCTAAACCCTGCAAAGAGATGGAAAATATAAGATTTCTGGAACGTAACAACAGGTCGAAACAGATCTTGACGAAGTCTTACCTGAACCATCCTCATCCCCGCTTCAAGGATAAGGTTCTCAGGACTTGGCTCGGGGAGAGAGCCGAAGGCGTGAGGCGGGACGTTCTCGAACAAAAACTTACATACAGGGTGGTGGCGGCGTGGAATCGAGTACGTCCCGCTCCCAGACGGTTGGGCAACGACCAAACCGGCCTGCTCGCGAGGTGGAGGCATGGACTCGCGAGCAGGTCCCTGCTCGGCAGCTGGGACCAGTTCCCGAGCAGGAGTCGGCTCTTGAGGCTCTACCTGCTCTCGAGCCTCTTCAGCTGGGGGGCAGCTGGACCCCACCCCATCTGGGGAATTATCTGCAATGTTGATCACTGGTGGCCCAGGTGCGACCACTAGTGAAGGAATAGTTGGCCCAGCTGGGGCCCCCGCCATGCTCGCGGGAAGGGCAGGCTGATCGCTGCCCGCGCGGATGGAAGATTGAGACGGTTCGGCAGGGGTTCTCTTCTGCCTTTTGGAACCTGTGCCCTTCAGACGGGGCAGTAGGCCTCTCTTCTCTCCAGCCTTCGTCATTTCGACTTCTCTTCTGGATATGAGGCCTGCTGCTGCAAGTCGCGAAGGAGATAAGCAAGCCTCGATATGCCTATCTCCGACAGGCACCTTATACACTCTGACGATCTTCTCGTTGATCCCACCCTTCAAATTCGGTTTCCGTAATGCCGGGATACCTGCGAGCACAAATAATGGTCAAACGAAGCAAAACCCTAAAAATTATTCTAAGGAAACTGCACAATACGGGATTGTGTCTACCTTCACAGAAAAACCGGGTCACTCCTGGACCCCTGGAGGAGGCAGACTCCCAGCTCCCGGAAGCATAGAACCACCGCTTCCTCCAGCCGGGATAGTTCGAGGAGGGCTTACCCAACACGAAATTATCCCGGTGCCAGTAACATAAATAATACCAGCCTTCGCTGGATGGAGCTTTCTTCAGACGGAACATACGGAGGAACTCCTCCGCCGTGAGTTCCCCGTTGCCAGCCTGAGCCCAAAGGGCAAAGGAGCCCAAAACCACCCTCCACCCGTTCACAATGAGTTGCCCAGGGGCAATCTTGTAACACCGTAGTACATCGCGAACAAAGGGATGGAGGGGAAGGCGTACCCCCAGGATGAGCTGGTACTCGTAAAATGCTACGCATCCTGGGGGGGGGGGGGGGGGGGGGGGGAGTCGGGTGTTTCTCCACCTCCGGGCAAGCGGAGAGTTACAGAGTCAGGGATTTGGTATCTCTCCCGTAGCTCAGCCAGCCGGTCCTCCGATAAAACGGAAGGATATCCGGCTGCTGTGTATCTCCCCGCCGAAACCCTTGCACTGCTGGAGGCAGAGGACTTCCGGAGTGGCATCACCAAGGGGGACAGTAGTCTCGTCAGAGTTCCCAGCCATGGGGAGATGAAAATAAAAGAAGAAGAAAAAGGAAGTATACCGGAAAAAGGAAAGAATGAGCACCGGAAGAGGAAGAAGAATGGAAAGAAAGGATTGCAGGTTTCTTTCGAAAAAACTTCTGTAGAAAATCAAAGAAATGGCGGACTCCGTATATTTATAGGCAATCATTCCGCCGTATCTGATGGCACGTGGCAGTCCCTCTTTGGACACAGCGCTCGAGCAGGCACGCCCATTAACTCCTCAAACACGTGGCGAGCGCCCCTTCATTTTCCATCAGCGAAAAGGCTGCGGAAAGCTGGCGCTCATTAATTTCAGCCCATCATGAGGGGTGCCGTTCTCGATGAAAGTAGCGAGCGGTTTCGTGTGATAGTGAGCTAAGTCCTTTCCTTGAGAATTCTTGGCGGCAAGGACTTGGGGGGCATCTGTTATAGGCAAAATGATGGAGATAAGATTTCACGCGGAAATGCCCACTTCGCTCTCGCTCTCGAGATTATCTGATCGAGAGTCGAATATTGGATAAGTGCGGGACGTCCATTCGACTCTCGAGATTATATGATCGAGAGTCGAATATTGGATAAGTGCGGGACGTCCATTCGACTCTCGAGATTATATGATCGAGAGTCGAATATTGGATAAGTGCGGGACGTCCATTCGACTCTCGAGATTATATGATCGAGAGTCGAATATTGGATAAGTGCGGGACGACCATTCGACTCTCGAGCTCACCTGATCAGGAGTCATAGATTGAAAAATATGGAGCAGCTATTCGCAAGTCTCGAGTCTTCATAACCGATCGTCAAATACGGCAAAGCTCGATCCGCGAGCAGACCTTCTCACAAGTCGTTGAAAGATGTTACATCCAAAATATGTACTTGGACTCGCGACCACATTTTAACCTGCGAGCAGCTTTCCTACGGGTTGCAACCAGTTCGGAGGCTATGACTCCAACTACGGGCGTCTCCTTCCTTTTCGGAGGCTATGACTCCAACTACGGGCGTCTCCTTCCTTTTCGGAGGCCATGACTCCAACTACGGGCGTCTCCTTCCTTTTCGGAGGTCATGACTCCAACTATGGTTTCCAGCCGGATCCAGCCGGATTTCAAGGGATTACCATCTAGGGGCGTGATTGTTGGAATAAGTCATTGGGTTGGATCTACTAAAAAGATAGGATCTTATCCCAAGAAATCAGCGAATTCTCAGTATCGTATGCGACATCAACGGGATTTCGACATCTCACGTAACAGATTGGATTGCTTCAGATCTATATAAAGGGGTGGCTCCATTGAGAGCAGGTACGTACACATCATTCAATCTTGGTCCCGTTTTGCTTGGCTTCTCTTCTGTGGTCTAACTTGAGCATCGGAGGGCTAACGGCTGGTCCCCAGCCACCCTTATTCGCTGTCTTGCTTCAGGTCTGGTGGTGGAAATCCCTGCTGGAGTGAAGGAGAAAAGCCGGAGGATCTCGTTACGAAATTTGACATTAACAGACATAATAAGTGTCCATATGAAATTCCCACTGATTGGTTGATAAATAGAAGAACTTGAGCAAATTCAACCTAGTGTGTATAGTGACAATTCATCTCATGAGTTTCTAGGATTATCTTCTTCATAGATCAACTAGACTATAGATCTCAAGGTATATAGAGCAACAACGAGCCAATGACAGGAATTTTCCTTACTGTCCTTCGGACAGCTTTCACACTACGTCTCATTTCCGGCTTTGGTTACAGGTAGACCATCCCCCGGTTGGTGATAGGTAGCCCTAATCAGAATTTTCCACCATTTTTTCCATCATTCCCAATTTCGTCCTTCCTTTTTCTTTTTCTTTTAAATTAGATAGGATTTTTAGAAATCCATATCTTTCGTTATTTTCCCATGAACAAGGTTGGACAAAATACCCGGGCTTGGTTTCTCAACACCTTAAATCAAAGTCTAGTTAATCCATAAATCGCATAATCCTTTCAACTCATGAAAATCGTGTAATGTGAACTAGGTGTAAAAGTGTTCAAATTTTCTATCAATCACATAACTAGGGGAATTCACATATAAAACCATTATGCTATGAGAAGTACAAGACTTACAACCTCATACACTTCATATCTCCTCCTCTTATGCTCATATCATCTTGAATGTATAGAAACAAAGTTTTCCAAAAGAGTTTTGAATTTTAGAAAAATTGAAAAATTTCTACATAATTGCGCGAAATGTTACAAAACGCTAGATTCATCCAAGTGATCCTACACCCCACAACCAAATCTTGCATTGTCCTCAATGTAAAAGATGTGCAATGAGCAAAACATGAGAGCAATTTGAAAATAAAAGGGAGTGAGGAATGATAGTACCTGAGAGAGTGAAAAGTGAAATTCTTCCTCCTTCTAACAAACCTATGAAAAATAAACAAAAGCAACAAAATCCTAATTTTAACTACTCTATACCTCCATCAGACTAGGAGATCAATCATCCTGATACACAGGATCAGTCAGAGGTATGGACATACCTTCTGAAGGAAACTTCTCAAAGAACGGCTTTAATCGTTGACCATTCGCCTTAAAGATTTTGCCGTTCCTTGGATTTAACAACTTGACGGTCCCATATGGGAAGACAGTTTGCACAATGTAGGGACCCGTTCATCGAGATCGCAATTTCCTCGGAAATAAATGTAGGCGAGAATTATACAGAGGACTTTTTGATTGATCGTGAATGTCTTACGAAGAATGTTCTTATCATGGAACACCTTCGTCTTGTCCTTGTAAATTCTCACATTCTCATATGCTTCGTTTCGGATTTTCGCAAGTTCATTCAATTGTAGTTTACGCAACGAGCTCGCCTTGTCAGAATCAAAATTCATCTTCTTAATTGCCCAATATGCCCTATGTTCCAACTCCACAGGCAAGTGACAAGCCTTCCCATAGACAAGTCTATAAGGAGACATACCAATAGGGGTCTTGAAAGCGGTACGGTAAGCCCGAAGCGCATCGGTAAGTCGAAGCGACCAATCCTTGCGATCAGGGTTCACCGTTTTCTCCAAAATATGTTTAATCTCCCTATTAGATATCTCAGCTTGTCCACTTGTTTGTGGGTGATAGGTGGTGCTCACTTTGTAAGTAACTCCATATTTCTTCATTAAGGTTTCAAATGGTCGATTACAAAAGTGAGACCCACCGTCACTAATGATGACTCGAGGTGTTCCAAACCGGGAAAGAATATTCTCTTTTAAGAAACGAATGATTGTTTTATGGTCATTATTCCGGCATGGTATCGCCTCGACCCATTTGGACACATAGTCAATGGCAAGCAAGATATATATGTTTCAAAAAGAAGATGGGAATGGACCCATGAAATCGATGCCCCAACAATAAAAAATTTTGATTATTAAGATGGGATTGAGTGGCATCATATTTCTATGGGAGATTCCTCCCAATTTTTGACAAGGTTCACATGTTTTGCAAAACTCATGTGTGTCTTTGAACATAGTGGGCCAATAGAACCCACATTGCAGAATTTTGGCTGTGGTCTTTTTAGCCAAAAAGTGGCCTCCACATGCCTGAGAATAACAAAAGGAGATGATACTTTGTTGTACATTATCTGGCACACATCTCCTTATGATTTGATCGGGACAATACTTGAATAAGTATGGGTCGTCCCATAAGAATTTTCGCACCTTAGTGAAGAATTTATCCTTATCTTTCTTTTTCCAATGTGTAGGAATTGTACCTGTAGCAAGATAGTTAGCAATGTCCGCATATCATGGCAATTAGGAGACTACAAAAAGTTGTTCATCAGGGAACATGTCATTGATCGCGGTCGTTTCAGGGGAATCGGTGAGAACAAGTCAAGAGAGGTGGTCAGCCACTACATTTTCTACTCTCTTATCACGTATCTCTATGTCAAATTCCTGGAGTAGAAGGATCCATCTTAACAACCGCGGTTTAACATCCTTCTTAGAGAGAAGGTACTTAAGTGCGGCATGGTCAGTGAATATGATGATCTTGGATCCAATCAAGTAGGACCTAAACTTGTCCAAGGTAAAAACTATGGCTAAAAGTTCTTTTTCTATAGTAGTGTAGTTTTCTTGGGTTGAGTTTAAGGTTCTACTTGCATAGTAGATAACACATGGCTTCTTCTCTTTTCTTTGGCCTAGCATGGCCCCAATAGCATAGTCGCTTGTGTCACACATAATTTCAAAAGAAGGCTCCAATCAGGTGGTTGTATTATAGGAGCACATGTCAACATACCTTTAAGTGTGGTAAAGGCATTTTGACAATCTTCATTCCACTCAAAGGAATTTTCCTTTTGAAGTAGGTTACATAAAGGAGGAGATAGTGAACTGAAGTCTTTATGAACCGTCTATAAAATCCTGTGTGTCCCAAAAAGGACCACACATCTCGTATGCTCTTGGGTGGTGGAAGGTTAGAGATAAGATCGATTAGTCCACCTCGATTCCATTTTGTGAGACGATGTGACCAAGTACAATTCCCTTTTGAACCATAAAGTGACACTTCTCCCAATGCAACACAAGGTTCTTCTCTTCACATCTTTTCACCACAGATTTCAAGTGCTCAAGGCACTCATCAAAGCTACAACCAAATACTGAAAAATCATCCATGAAGACTTCGAGAATTGTACCCACCATATCAGAAAAGATACTCATTATACAACGCTAAAAGGTGGCAGGGGCATTACATAGTCCAAACGGCATCCGTCGATAGGCGAAAGTGCCGAATGGACATGTGAAGGTAGTCTTTTCTTGGTCTTCACGGGCTATCTCTATTTGGTTATACCCTGAATAGCCATCAAGGAAGCAAAAATGGGAATGACCCGCCAACCTTTCTAAAATTTGATCAACAAACGGTAGGGGGAAGTGGTCTTTCCTTGTGACAGTGTTTAGCTTCCAGTACTCAATGCACATTCTCCAACCAGTACTGACTCTGGTTGGTACGAGTTCATTATTGGCATTAGCTACAATGGTTATTCCAGATTTCTTAGGCACCGCTTGAGTTGGACTCACCCATTGACTATCGGATATTGGGTAGATAATACCCACATCCAATAGTTTTACCACTTCAGCTTTAACCACATCCGTCATGTTTGGATTGAGTTGTCTTTGTGGTTGCCTAGATGTCTTCGCATTCTCCTCAAGGTGTATGCGATGAGTATAAATCAGTGGGTCTATGCCTTTGAGATCCGCAATTGACCACCCAATGGCACTCTTGTGCTCTAATAGAGTGGCCATTAGCCTACTCTCTTGTTCCTCATCCAAGCGGGAAGAAATCACCACCGGATATGTCTCATCTCGACCTAAATAGACATATTTCAGCTCACTTGGTAATGGTTTTAGGTCGAGTGTTGGTGCCTTGATATTGGATGGGAGGGTTTTGTTCTCGTTTATGGGTAAAGGCTCAAATAGGGCCCTCCATCTTTTGTTATCAAGTACCGACACCACATCTAACATGGCATCCATCTCTCGTATTGTGTTATCATTTATCTCATGAGAGTGGGCCACACATGCCTCCAAAGGGTCGGAATATAATGACAAGGGGAATGTATCTTCCATGAATGATTCAATCATATTTATCTCGTGGATCTCATCATCAACCTCCCGTGGTTTTTTGCATAAATCAAATATATTCAGCTCAAGAGTCATATTTCCAAAGGACATTTGTACAAGCCCGTTTCTGCAATTGATAATCGCATTGGAAGTAGCTAAAAAAGGGCGGCCAAGTATGACAGGAATTTGAGCACCGGTACCTATTATGGGATGTGTATCCAAGACAATAAAGTCTACTGGGTAGTTGAATTTATCAACTTGGACTAAAACATCCTCAATCACTCCTCTCGGTATGTGAATGGATCTATCAGCAAGTTGGAGTGTGGTTTTGATGGGTTTCAATTCACCTAACCGAAGTTGTTCGTAAACCGAGTATGGAATGAGGTTCACACTTGCCCCCAAATCGAGTAAGGCTTGTTTAATCCGGTAGTCTCCTATGATACATGAGATGGTTGGACTACCCAGATCCATGTATTTTTGGGGCACCTCTTGTTTGATAATAGCGCTCAAATTCTCAGTCGAAAGTACTTTGTTGTGAACATTGTGTTTCTTTTTTACCTTACACAATTCCTTTAGAAATTTGGCATAGGATGGTATTTGTTTTATGGCATCCAACAACGAAATGTTGATCTTCACCTGCTTAAAAACCTCTAAAATTTCCAGATTTTTGTCTAAAGGTTTGGGTGAAATCATGGCATCCGTTTATAGGCAACGTGCCAAATAGACAAGTGAATGTGGTTTTCTCTTAATCCTTAGGTGCAATCTCTATTTGATTGTATCCAGAATAACCATCTAGAAACAGTAGAAGGAATGACCCACTACACTCTCTAGGATTTGATCAACAAATGGTAGGGGGAAGTGATCCTTCTTACTAACCAAGTTTAGCTTCCTATAATCAATACACACATGCCAACCTATAGCGACATGTGTTAGTATGAGTTCATTGTTGGAGTTCTACACCACAGTTATCCCAGATTTCTTAAGTACAACTTGGATTGGACTTACCTATGTACTATCGGATATAGGGTATATGATTCCCACATCTAAGAGCTTTATCACCTCATTCTTAACCTCCATCATGTTTGGGTTTAAATGCCTTTGTGATTGTCTAATTAGTTTGGCATTTTCATCGAGGTGGATGCGATGGGTGCATAAGGGCTTATAACCTTGATATCAGAAATGGTCCAACCTAAGGCACCTTTATGGTTCCTTAGAACATCTAATAACTTAATCTCTTGCTCTTCATTCAAGTGAGAAGAGATCACCACTGGATATTTTTCATTTTGCCCCCAAAAATGCATACTTGAGTTCCTTGGGCAATGGTTTTAATTTAATCTTCATTCCACCGTTTAATGACGGGAGAGGTCACAAGTCACTAACGGTTGGGACTTGATTCCGCGACCTCCATCGGTATATACCGGTGGATGAAGTGGTGGTTACATCATCAAAATCACACAAATCAAATTTTACACTTTCGAATTCACAACTCCCCACATCAACTAACACATCATCAAGAGACTCAGTTAGACTAGCAACACACTCTTCATCATCAAGCAACGTATCAACAAAGTTTAATTCATGGTTCTCATTATTCTCTCTTGGTTGCTTGCACAAATTAAAGATGTTTAACTCCAAGGTCATATTGCCAAATGAAAGCTTCATCATACCATTCCTACAATTGATGATAACATTTGATGTTGCTAGGAATGGTCTACCAAGAATGATGGGCACTTGAGTGCTAGCATTAACAATGGGCTCAGTGTCGAGGACTATGAAATCTACGGGGAAGTAAAACTTCTCCACTTGCACTAAAACATCCTCCACTATACCCCTTGGTACCTTAATTGAACGGTCGGCAAGTTGTAATGTGATAGTAGTTGGTTTCAACTCTCCCAACCCCAACAGTTGGTAAACCGAGAAGGGTACCAAATTGACACTTGCACCTAAATCCAATAGTGCATGCTCAACTTGAAAATTCCTAATAACACAAGGGATAGTGGGACTTTTCGGGTCCTTTTACTTTGGTGCGGCCCGTTGTTGGATGATAGCACTAACGTGCTCAGTCAAGAAAGTTTTCTTGTGCACATTAAGTTTACGTTTGATAGTGCACATGTCTTTCAAATATTTGGCGTATGATGGAATCTCTTTGATTTCATCTAAGAGAGGAATGTTTACCGTTACTTTTTGAAGTGCCTCCAAAATAGCTTAGTATTTCATGGGGGAGATGGGAGCATTCAACCTGGATGGGAAGGGCACTGGAGGCTCATAAAACTTAGCAATCTCTTTAGTGGGCGGCTCAGGAGCAAGTGTGTGTTTATCATTACACTTAGAAAGGGGCTCATCATCCAGTATCTCTACCGGTTGGAAAATATCTTTTTCAACTATTTTGACACTTCTCAATGTTATGATGGCCTTATATTACTCATGGTGTGGCCCAGAAGAACTGGATTCCTCACATAGTGCACATTTTTAGGGTTTGGCTAAGGTTGAGATGGAAGCGTGCCCTTTTCCCTAGTATTCAATTGGGATTCCATTCTAACCATGGCCGCCTTTAACTCTTGATTTTGTTGGAGCAATTGCTAATTTGTTTGGGCTTGGCTATTTATGAATGCAGTCAATGCATCCTCAACGGTCGACCTTTTTGGTGGAGGCACATAAGGTGTACTTTGTGCTTCAAAGAAATTGTTTTGGGGTGGCCCTTGAGGTGCATGGGTGCATTGACTTGTGGACCGTTTCTCCAACTAAAGTTGGGTTGATTACGCCAATTAGGGTTGTATGAGTTTCCCAATGGAGGGACGGCTTGCCTTTAGTAGCTATTTATAGCATTTGCCTGGTCAGTAACCATGTCATTAAAAGCAGAGATAGTTGGATAACTTTGTGGTTCATGGTCACCTCAACCACAGATACTACAAAAGCTAGATTGGGAACTACTTGCTTTAATCATGTTAACCTTTCCCAATTCCATGGCCTCTATCTTTCTAGTTAAGTTGGCCACTTTAGCATGCAAATCATTTTCAAGGTTGATTTGATATATCCCTCCTCTCTCCTTTTGGACAGGTTTAACATTGTCAGCCCGTCGAGTAGTATCCCAAGATTGGGTACTCTCTATTAGTGTATCCAAAAAGTCCCACGCTTCATTAGGTTCATACTCTAAAAATCTCCCACCACACATCATCTCAATGAATTGACGGGTATCAAAATGATCTCCTTCATAGAAGAAGCTTATGATCCGCCAGATTTCATATCCATGATGCTGGCAGGCTAATAATAACTCCTTGAACCTTTCCCATGCTTGAAAGAATATTTCATTCTCCTTTTGGGAGAATGTCATTATATTACGCCTTAGCATGGTGGTTTTATGTGTAGGGAAGAATTTTTTTAAAAATTATTAGCTCATGGCTTGCCAAGAGTTAATGGTATCGAGTCTTAATGAATGTAACCATGCTTTAGCCCGGTCTTTGAGAGAGAAATGAAATATCTTTAATCGTATGAAATCATTGTCCACGTTTTGCAGCTGTAGGGTGGCCACCACCTCCTCAAACTCTTTAAGGTGGAGGTATGGACTTTCATTTTCTTGTCCATGGAACTTAGGAATTAGTTGTATGATGCCCAGCTTAAAATCAATATTCCCAGCTTTAGCTGGGAGTATGATGCATGATGGTGTGGTTATTCTAGCTGGTTGCAAGTGCTCTCGCAATGTTCTAGGCGTTGCCGGCCCATTAACAACTTTTTCTCCCATGTTGGGCAAATTTGGATTTGTATTTGGATCGGGATTCTCACTATCCCTATTGGCGTTGTTCCCTTGTGCGGCATTTAAATTGGCATTAAGATTGATGTTTGGATTAATATTGGTCACCATGTATACCAAGTTAGATTGGGGCACTTGAACTCTATGAGGCGTATTGGGAAGTCCGGCAACTAATCCTCCTGGGCTCAAGAGACGGTTATGTTTGTCCCTTGTCCAATAGGGCATAGATTGCTTAACCACTCAAAGATTTGATTGAAACCATAACTCAATCTCTCAATGTTCAATAAAATAAAAATAAATAAAAATAAACCACAACTAACCTAAACAATCACAATTAGCTAAAAATAAAAGAAAACAACCACATAAGCTATGAAAGGAAATGCGTTGCTTTTCAAGTGGGTGATACTGTTTTAGCATGATGTTTTGTTCTCACTATCCTAGCGGCTAGGCCGACTAATGTGGGGGTGAAGTATCAAGAGACCCAAGGCAATAAATCGACCATGGAAGGATCCTCAACTTCGAACATTAAAAAAAAAAGGTTTAAAAAATGTAGTCTCTTTTCTCATAAGACTATGAAGATGAAGAGGTAGTCTCGACGGCAAGCCGACCAATGTTAGACTTCCTCACTTCTAGATCTTTATGAGACAAAATGAGACAAAAGAAGGGTGAAGTATCAAGAGACCTAAGGCAGTAAACCAACTATGGAAGGATCCTCAACTTCACCAAAATCTAAGAGAAAAGAAAAATAACTACAGAAAAGAGACGGTTAAGGATAGAAGTTACCTGACTATTGAATACTTACATTTGCCTTGAAAGTGCTATTCTTGGCAACAGAGCAAAAAACTTGATCTATCCACAAGGATGTGCTCCCAAGTGTAGGAGATCGTAAAGTAATAATTCGGTGAGACCGGAGTCGAATCCACGAGAAAGCGTTGATCTATGCAAAAGACAATCTTCTACTTAGGCAGTGATATAAGATCCAAAAGAAACTGACTCTAACAATGCTGAAAATGGTTTTGATTTTGAAAATTTTTATGAAAAAATAAATCAATCAATCAAACAAAGCTACGTAATTTAACCGTCCATTGAATACAACTACAATAAACACGATTGAGTTGGATCCCTTTGTTCCACTTAATCGGAAGATAAATCAATCAAACTTATGAAAGAATCCAATATATGTGAGATATTGAATTAATCATGCATTATTATAAACATACTACTAGGCATAAGTGATTGTGCATGAGTGATCCATGAGATAACTCATACATCAATGTAATCAGCTAATAGATTCGCTTATCTAGGTAACCCCTGGATTAGATTTAAAAGTAAAAATCTAGGATGCTTGACATACTAGATAAAACCCTAACTCCAATCCATGAATCTCATGCAACATGGTTCAAAATTTGATTTAAATACATGGGATCTAGTGCATTACATTCAATGGATTAAGTTAAATCACATAGCCATTATAACTTTTTATTCATAAAAGAAGAAAAAACAATAGAGGAAAAGAAAGCATGAAGGAAAAATTCCATTAAAAATAAAATTTAAATGCTAAAAAATAAATCTTAAAACTCCACCTCCATTCCTCTCTCGTCTCTCTTTCTATCTCTCTTTAAATAAAGAGAAAGAGAGCTCTAGCAAGTCACATCACTTGTTATTCATGTAAAAAAAACATGTAGGAATTTTTATTTATGAAATTTCTTTCTTTTCTTCCATTTTTCAGCAACCTTGCATGAGATCTAAGCCTTCCATCTTGTTTTCCATCTCAAACATGTCTAAATGAACCGTTGGTGTGAACCACGAGTGATCACAGCCCTTGAAATGATCTCAAATGTGTCTACACCTTTTCCTTTCTCGAGGCCCACCAGAATATCCATTTCTAGTAAAATTTAATCATGTACCCTAAAATCATGTCATCTACGATGTAGACGTCTCAAATTATCCAAAACATGTCAATGAAAACTGATGTGCAATGCCTAGATGAATGACCGTTGTTCACACATTGATTTTCATAACTTGGCTCGAATATTTATTTCATTGATTTCTCCTTCCATGGACCTCGAATTCACACCAAATTTGACGTGCCTTACCAATGGTGCGAAAATCAGCTCTGAATTCCACTCTGACAAAAGGTTGGTTTTTCAGGGCCAGTTTTCCTTGCTTTTTCTCTACACACTGCACTCTGACCCATACACTGCGTTTCTTCCCAATCCAGACCACCTGTTAATTTTTACCCAATATTTCAGCCATAGAAATGCAGTTCTAGGCCCTCAATTTCATCTGTAGTGCTCTGTTCAGCTCCTTGAGTCCAATTCTTGCACTTTGACCGTTTGGCTCATTTTTCTTCTATTCCTTTCATATTTTGGGTCCGTCACTTCCTTGAATTAGTGTCCAGTCCATGCATGAGTTCCGACCATCTAATTCATGTATCAACATTTATTAATTAACGTATATTTATCACAAATGCACCATATGACTCTATGCATGCAGACGGACTTAAAACATGTGTTTTATCTTGAAAACCATTCGAAACCTGCTGTACTTGGAGAGTCCAAATATGCAATATTGGACACTAATCAAGTTTTCCTAGAAGCTACAATTTTAGTTCTCCTATCTTTAGTATGAGAATGATCTTCTCTTTACACAATCAAATTAAATGAGAAGAGAACTAAGATAGCTATAAAATAAACTAGGAATTTAGAACAGATAGCTAGACTATAATGGAGGGCTTTTTCATCAAAGAGATAGTATTTTCATATTTTCTCTTGACGAAAAATAGAGAGAAGAAAGCCTTATTTATAGTAAAAAAATTAGGTCTTCAGCTGACCTAAGTTTTCCTTCAGCTGACCTAAGATTCAACCGTTTTATCCCAACGACTATCAGATTTCGCGGGATAAGTTTTTGTTCAAACTTCGGCTGACCCGAGTGTCGGATCAGGCTAGCCCGAGTGAGCTTTGGCTGACCCGAGACAGGGTTGGGCTGACCTGAGTTCCGAATTCAGAAAACAGTTTTGAATCTGGAAACTTGACCAAAGTTTCTTCGATTGACCGAACCCTGTTTGGCTTGCAGAACACAGGGGGCTGACCGAACATCTCTGGAATTTTACAATAAAGCTTTGCTGGAAACTTGACCGAAGTTCTCAGGTTGGCCGAAGATTCTTGGGCTGACCGAACACAGGGTTAGGCTAACTAAATTTTCTTGAAATATGACTTTTAAAAATATTAAAATGACTAACTGAAAAGTCATATGAAGTCACCTAACCTAGTATAATCTCTATGGTCAATATTACCATGGCATATATAGTTTATCTTCAAAGCTTTGCCGCAAACTGTTGTAGAGTCGATAGTCTTGATCTTGATGCGTTAGTTGAGGTTGACTCGTCTTCTCAAAGAACTTGGCTCTCTCACACAACCTCATGTACTAAACTATCGTCTACGAAATTTGACAACTATACTATGCTTAGCACTTACAATCTCCCCCTTTGTCAACTTCATGACAAAACACAACATATTATTACAAGTGACTCTCAACATCCATCAAAAGAATAAAATGAATCTTGTCTAGTATGCTCCCCCTGGAAGTATGCTTCTTCCCCTGCACATATGCTTAGAAAGCAAAGTTTTGCACAACATAGACACAGCATAGCATGTATAGACATATTCAAATAAACATAGCATAATATGCATAGACATATTCAAAGAAACATAACATGCATAACCTAGACATCTATATTCAATGAAAAAATATGTATAAATATCTCTCCCCTTTTTTGTCATAAGTTGACAAAGGAAGAAAAGCAAATAAAAGGAGTCCAGTAACAAAGGACCATACTGAGTCTAAAGTACTCATAAACATTCATTACAGACCAAATATAAAAAGAAAATCAATCTGACCCAGATGAAGAGGAAGGCAATGGCATCTCAGGATCAATGCGTTTCAAACTCTTGCTCATACGATGAAAATATTTTTTCACGTATTTCATACTGAGCTTTTAAGTTGCAACTATCCTCTGCTCTAGGGCAGAAATATGAGAGTTATAATTAGAAGGATTGTAATCAGGGTCATCTTCATCTTTAGTATCAACTTCAACTTCATCAAATAAGTCATCCATATTTACATCGCCTTCAGCGCCTTCTTCATCATGCTCATGCTCTTGGGAGACATCACGTTGTTCCGGCAGAGGCTCCAAAGTCATCATATGCAAATTAGAATTATTAAAAGGAAGTTCGGACTTTGGTGCTTCACAAGTTGGAATTTGAACACACGTATTTAGGGCAAGAGAAGTAACAAGATAACCGAAGGGCAAATTACCATGCTTAGATTGCATGTGATAATGAATAATGTAGGCATAGATAAACATAGGAAGACAAATACGTATTCCGGTAGCAATAGAATGCAAAACACGTAGCATGAAAGGCGTAAGATCAGTTTTGTTTCCTGTTCTAGGATAAACATTGGAAGTGAAGATACAATGAAGAACTCAAAATTTAGGAGATAATTTTTCAAGAGGAAGAGCATTACCTGATCTCCAATCCACATCAAATCCATACAATACTTGGGTAACAATGTTTTTCTCAAATTGAGACATCTTTTCAAATAAGGGAGGAATTGGGATTGCATCCTCTACCATGTCAATTTTCATTAGTGATGCTATGGTAGAGAGTGTGATTGTCACCGTTTCCTCAAAAAATTTTATCTTAAAAAAGATATCATCACCTAGAGAGAATTCCGAGATGGAGGAATACATGCCTTGGACTATTGATCGGTATGCATTTTCTCCCCATTGGAGAATCTTTTTCCAACCAACTTCAGAAAGAAGATCATGCAACTCATATTTAGCAATATGATTGAGATTAATAAATCGTTCTACTATAATATCTCTAGAACGAAAATCACGAACATAGTAGGGATCATCTTCCGACAGTGGAATTGTCTGAATCTCTCTTAGAATGGAACGAGAGGAAGAGCCGGGATAGGATTTGCTAATGGCTTATTTAGGACGATGTTTCATGACAATAGATTGAAGAAATATAACAAGACAAACACTTCACTAAGAAAAACGCAAAAAATAAGGGTTTCAAACCACAAATATGAGATTAAGAGTGAAAAGGAGTTGATTGAACTATGAAATCAAGAAGGAATAATGATTAAAAATCAACTCACAACACTTACTTGCAAGAAAATGAGATGGGTAACCGAAGTGGAGCACCGGCCGACCGAAGAAGAAAAAGAAGAATGAAACAAAAATGGGTTTCAATCTCTTAAAAGGCGGGTGATCGCGCTGTTTGGCTAATCAAACAAACTGTTCGGCTGACCAAACAGTTTGGCTAACCACTGGTTGGCTGAAAATCATCATTTTTTTAAAAATGCAATGCATGAAATGATATGAAATAAAATAGTTACATAGAACACAAACTAATGTCATTTCTTAATTTTAAAAATCTTGTATTATCAAGTGGCTTAGTAAGAATGTCTGTTAATTGATTTTCAGTATGAATATATTCCATCATAATTGGTTTTTCTTCAACCAATTCTCGGATATAATGATATCGAATGTCAATGTGTTTTGTCCGAGAATGTTGAATGGGGTTTTTGGATATATTAATTACACTGGTGTTATCACAATACAGATACATAATATCCTGTGTTATCTCATAATCAACTAGCATTCTTTTCATCACATAAGTTGTGTACATGCACTTCCTGCAATGATGTATTCAGCTTCTGTAGTTGATAAAGAAACTGAATTTTGTTTCTTACTCATCCACGAGACAAGACAATTACCAGTATAAAAACATGCACCACTGGTTGATTTCCTATCATCAACATTACTAGTCCAATCAGCATCAAAATATCCTGCTAATTGAGATGAAGTATCACATGGATACTATAGTTCAAGATTATTTGAATTAGCAACATATCGAAGTATGCGTTTCACAACAGTTAAATGTGATTCTTTGGGCTCAGATAGATATCTGGCACACACACTAACACTGAATGCAATATCAGGTCTACTAGCAGTTAAGTATAGTAAGCTATCAATCATACTTCTACATAAGTGAGAATCTACACTCTTACCAAGTTCATCTTTTCATAATCGTAGTGTAGTATTCATTGAAGAATCATGATTTTTACCATTATCTAAACCAAAATTTTTAACTAAACTATGAGCATACTTAGTTTGAGATAGAAAGATAACTTCTTTTAGTTGTCTGACTTGAAATCGAAGAAAGTAGGTTAGTCCACCCACCATACTCATTTCAAATTCAGGCTTCATCAGTTCTGCAAACTTGAAAGACAGATTAGTAGAAGTTGATTCATATATAATGCCATCTACATGTTCGCTCGCCTCAAGTGTAAGGCTACGATGTAGTAATAAATCTCGGTAACACCGAGGTCGATCCACAGGGAATTGGAAACAACTTTCAAACTATTCCGGCAACTCAGTTTTGCAAGAAATAGGATTCAATTGAATAATTAAACTAAAACAGTAACTTAATGGAAAATCAGTAATTTAAAGTACTAAGGCATTCAAGGATCCACTTGTAGCAATCCCATGTCAATCCAATCAATCCAAGTAGAGAACACAACTAGATTTGAAGTCCTATCTCTCATCTAGTTGGAAAATAAAGCATTCGAAAACATTCAATTCTATTCAAGTTGAACTTCCAAGTTCTAGTCCCATTCAACACATGTAGGATTCGAAATCATAGCCTTCGGAGTAACAGCCATGCCTATGGACTATGGCTTGCTCAAGGGTTACCATAATTCGAACCTAAGCAAACACAATATGATAATCTCAGAGAATTGCAAGGAATCCATGTCCGGAGCACATGAACTCTCATAAAACATCTCAAACTACCAACTTAAGGGACTAAAATAAATAAAAATCCAAACTTGAATTGAAATTACTTGAATTAAACTGAATCAAACATGAAATTAGCTACAAGCTTCACCTCTCAACCTTAGCTGAGAGATTCTAGCCGAGCATTGTCATACTATAACTAAAACTCATAATAAAAAGCATAAAAACTAGAAAAACCAGAAATTGGAGGGTTGCAGACGCTCCACGACAGCTTCCTCTCTCTAGAACCACGTCCCTTAGCTTCTATGATGCCCTAAGAAGATCCCCTAGGTGTCCTTTTATAGTGTGGAAGCCCCTTGCGTCGGAAACATCCAGAAATTGCGTAAGGTTACGCATTGTGCAGAAAATTTCGGAGCTTCACGAAGAAGCTTTATTACGCAGACGACCGGTCGCACGACCGGTCTGAGCTCCCTGACGACCGGTCGCAGAACATCACTTTTTAGTCCAGAGAGTTTTGCCAAAATTCTGATTTAAATTTTAATTCAAGGACCGGCTGGGCATCTGACGACCGGTCGCACGACCAGTCGTGAATAGTCCAGTGGCCTCTGTAGAAAAATCTTCTTCTGCAAACAATCGGACCGGTCGGACGACCGGTCCTAGCAATGGACGACCGGTCGCACGACCGGTCTTGGCCTCTGTTTCCTGCTTTCTCTTTTTGCTTCTTTCTTCCTTTCTTCTTCTCTCTTTCTACTTTCTTTGGTCCTTCTTCCTTCTTCATCCAATGGCTTCAAATGGCTCTTTTTAGTCTCTAATTGGGTGAATTCCGCTCTCATTCCTGAAATCACAAAACAATCATTAGATAGGCCTTTTAAGCATGAAAACCATGCATATAATGTGATGTACTGGGCAATGCAATGTATAAATTGGAGGTTCAACACACCCCCAACCGGCTTTTTGCTAGTCTCGAGCAAAACATGCGTGAAACAATTTCAAACCTCCAAACCCAACTCTCTTTCAGAAACCATGTTTCTATCCATTCCAAGACATACAAGTATAAAATTTGGAGAAACTAGGTGATAGAAATTGCAAACTTAAACTCTCAAAGCATAAGAAGTGTCTACATGAAATTCCCGCTGATTGATTAATAAATAGAAGAACTCGAACAATTTCAACCCAGTGTGCATAGTGAAAGTTCATCTCATGAGTCTCTGGGATTACCTTCTTCATTGATTAAGTAAACCAAGGATTTTAAGGTGCACAGAGCAACAACAAGCCTATGACAGGAATTTGCCTTACCGTCCTTCCGACAACTTTTTACACTACGTCCCATTTCCGGCTTTGGTTACGGTTCGACCATCCCCCGGTTGGTAATAGGTAGCCCTTTTCGGAATTTCCACCATTTTTCCTTCATTCCCGATTTCATCCTTTCTTTTACTTTTTCTTTTGATTTGGATAGGATTTTTAAAAATCCAAATCTTTCGTTATTTTCCCATGGACAAGGATGGACAAGATACCCCGGCTTGGTTTCTCAACACCTCTAAATCAAAGTCTAGCTAATCCACAAATCACATAAATCGTTCAACTCATGAAAATCGTGTAATGTGAATTAGGTGTAAAAAGTGTTCAAATTTTCTATCAATCACCATAATAGGGGAACTAACATATAAAACCATTATGTTGGGAGAAATTCAAGACTTACAACGTCGCACACTTCGTAACTCCTCTTCTTATACTCCTACCATCTCAAATGCATGGAAATAAGGTTTTCTAAAAGAGTTTTGAAATTTTAGAAAATTTGAAAAAAATTTGCGCATATGAAGCTCGAAATGTTGCAAACTGTTAAATGAGGAATCTCATCTCACCCCCCAACCAATTCTTGAATTGTCCTCAATGTAAAAAATATACAATGAGCATGAACATGAGAGCAATGGTAAAATATGAGAGAGTGAGAACAATAGTACCTGAGAGAGCGATCATGGAAGTCTACAACCCAACAACTAAAACCTACTAAAACAGTAAAACTAAATAAAACTAAACCTACCTATGCTATACCTCCATCAGACTAGGAGATCAATCATCCTGATAGACAGGATCATTCAGAGTGATGGACATGTCCTCTTAATCAAATTTCTCAACAAATGGTTTAAGGCGTTGTCCATTAACTTTAAAACAGTTACCATTCGCTGCATTCTCAATCTCCATAGCCCCATCAGGAAAAACTTCTTTGACAATATATGGGCCAGTCCATCGTGATCGTAATTTTCTCGGAAAAAGATGAAGTCGGAAATTATACAAGAGTACTTTCTGTCCTTCATGGAAAGATTTTCTGAAGATGTGCTTGTCATGAAAGGCCTTCATCTTACTCTTATAAATTCTCGAGTTCTCATATGCATCATTCCGGATTTCATCAAGCTCATTTAATTGAAGTTTCCGAAGCGAGCTAGCTTTGTCAATGTCAAAATTTAAAGCCCGAATTACCCAATAGGCTTTGTGTTCTATCTCCACAGGCAAGTGGCAAGCTTTCCCATAGACAAGTCTATAAGGGGGCATTCCAATGGGTGTCTTGTAGGCTGTACGGTGAGCCCAGAGTGCCTCATCTAATCTTAGGGACCAATCCTTGCGATCCGGTCTCACCGTCTTTTCCGAAATCTGTTTGATTTCCCTATTGGAGATTTCAGCTTGCCCACTTGTCTGTGGGTGGTATGGGCTACTCACTTTTTACCTAATACCGTATTTCTTCATTAAAGCTTCAAAAGGTTTACTGCAAAAGTGAGAACCACCATCACTAATGATGGCTCGAGGCGTCCCAAATCTAGAGAGTATGTTTTCTTTGAGGAACTTGAGAATCGTACGATGATCGTTGGTTCTACACGGGATAGTCTCTATCCATTTAGACACATAGTCTACGGCAAGCAATATATAGACATGTCCAAATGATGAGGGGAATGGTCCCATGAAATAGATGCCCCAACAGTCAAAGACTTCAAGATGTTGAATTGGGGTGAGAGGCAACATATTTCGACGGGATAATCCTCCTAACTTTTGGCAGCGCTCGCATGCTTTGTAAAACTCGTGGGTGTCCTTAAATAGCGTGGGCCAATAGAAACCACACTGCAGAATTTTTGCAGTAGTTTTCTTGGCGGAAAAATGACCCCCACATGCTTGATCATGACAAAAGGAGATGACGAAATTATGTTCATCATTAGGGACACATCTTCTTATAATTTGGTCTGGGCAATATTTAAACAATAGAGGTTCATCCTAGAAAAATCCGCGCACTTCCCTTAGAAATTTACGTTTGTCCTGCGCAGTCCGATGAATCGGCATCGCACCTGTGGAAAGATAATTGGCTCTATCAGCGTACCATGGTGGATGCATAGCAACAAAGAGTTGCTCATCAGGGAATGAGTCCTCAATAGGTAACTCGTCAATGAAATTAGGTAGGACCAGGTGGGATAGATGATCCGCCACCACATTTTCTACCCCCTTCTTGTCTTTGATCTCCAAGTCGAATTCTTGAAGGAGTAGGATCCATCTAAGCAAACGGGGCTTAGCATCCTTCTTAGAAAGAAGGTGTTTCAGCGCCGCATGATCCGTGTAAACAATAACCTTGCATCCTATTAACTAAGGCCTGAATTTGTCCAAGGTAAAAATGACAGCTAGGAGCTCTTTCTCCGCAGTTGAATAATTAACTTGGGCGGGATTCAAGGTCCTACTTGCGTAGTAGATAACATGAGGCTTCTTATCCTTCTTTCGGCCTAACACCGACCCAATAGCATAATCGCTCGCATCGCACATCAACTCAAAAGGAATGGACCAATCTGGTGGTTGCATGATAGGAGCGGTAGTCAACATGCCTTTTAGCTTTTGAAAAAGCTAATTGACATTCGGCACTCCACTCAAATTGGTTCTCCTTTTATAGAAGATTACATAAAGGCCTTGAGATATGACTAAAATCCTTTATGAATCTTCTATAGAAACCGGCGTGTCCAAGGAAGGACTGCACATCGCGTATGCTTTTGGGTGGTGGTAGATTGAAAATTATGTCAATTTTTGCCCGGTCTACCTCTATTCCATTGGACGAGATGATATGTCCAACGACTATTCCTCTATGTACCATGAAATGACACTTTTTCCAGTTTAAAACGAGGTTCTTCTCCTCACACCTCATCAAGACCAACTTCGAGTACTTGAGGCACTCATCAAACGTACAACCAAAAACAGAAAAGTCATCCATAAATACCTCAAGAAACTCCCCCACCATGTCCGAGAAAATACTCAACATGCATCGTTGGAACGTGGCGGGTGTATTACATAGCCCGAATGGCATTCTTCGGTAAGCGAAGGTACCAAACGGGCATGTAAATGTGGTTTTCACTTGGTCCTCCGGAGTTATCTCAATTTGGTTGTATCCGAAATAGCCATCTAGGAAGCAATAATAGGAATGGCCTGCTAACCTCTCCAAAATTTGATCCATGAATGGGAGAGGGAAGTGGTCTTTCCTCGTAACCGTGTTGAGCTTCCGATAATCAATGCACATACGCCAACCAATGGTCACCCTAGTCGGTATAAGCTTGTTGTTGGCATTTTCTATGATGGTAATATCGGATTTCTTGGGGACAACTTAGGTAGGACTCACCCATTGGCTATCTGAGATGGGGTAGATGATACCCACATCTAATAGCTTTAACACCTCGGCTTTGACAACCTCCATCATGTTTGGATTTAGCCGTCTTTAAGGTTGTCTAGTCGTTTTTGCATTTTCTTCAAGGTGTATACGGTGAGTGCAAACCGAAGAATCTATCCCTTTGAGATCCACTATTGTCTAACCTATGGCTTCCCTATGTTCTTTGAGTAGCTCAATCAACTTGAGCTCTTGGTCTTTCTCTAGGTGAGAGGCAATGACAACTGGGAAAGTTTCCTCTTAACCCAAATATACATATTTAAGCTCAGATGACAATGGTTTAAGGTCAAGCTTCGGTGGTTTGATGTTAGACGGTAGAGGCCTTGATGTGGTTGGTGGCAACTTTTCAAAATGAGGCCTCCACCGGCTAGTACCAACTACCGGTCTTTCTATATTCAATGCTTGCACAATTACACTAATGATGGGGTCTTCGAAATCCATGAAATGTGACAAGCATGTCTCCAAGCTTTCTAGTGGTTCAAGTTGGAGGAGTTCTTCTTCTTCAAAAGATTCAAGCATGTTTACCTTGAAGAACTCATCATCATCGACATCCCTATGTCTTTTGCCCAAGTGAAACACATTCACCTCTAATGTCATGTTTCCAAAGGATAGTTTCATCACCCCATTTCGGCAATTGATGATTGCGTTTGATGTGGCAAGGAATGGGCGGCCTAATATCACCTGTATTTGAGTGCTAGCATCCAAAACCGGTTGTGTGTCCAAGACGATAAAATCTATCGGGTAGTAGAATTTGTCAACTTGGACTAGAACATCCTCAACTATCCCCCTCGGTACACGGATAGATCTATCAGTGAGTTGCAACGTGGTTTTGGTGGGTTTTAATTCACCAACACCCAATTGCTCATATACTAAGTATGGGATCAAGTTCACACTCGCCCCCAAATCTAGCAAGGCACGCTCAATCCGGTAGTCTCCAATGATACATGAGACGGTGGGACTACCGGGATCTTTGAATTTTGGAGGGGTCTTTTGAGTGAGAATGGCACTCACTTGCTCATTTAAGAAGGCATTTTGCTGCACATTATATTTGCATTTTGTTGTGCATAGGTCCTTTAGAAACTTGACATAAGAGGGGACTTGTTTGATGGCATCAAGCAAAGGGATGTTAATCTTGACTTGTCTGAAAATCTCTAGAATATCATGAGAGTTTGGGAGAGATTTTGGGGAAACCAATCTCGAAGGGAATGGTGCTACGGGCTTGTAAACGCGTTCCGTTTCTTGTGGGGCTAAGTTAGATCCATCGTCATCCTCAGAATTCACCGGATCATTAGGCTTGTCGGCCTTCACCAAAATAGATTTTTCAATTTGTTTACCACTTCTAAGAGTGGTGATGGATTGGCTTGCTCCATGTGTTGGTTGGGAGGATTAGGAATGCTCACTTCATGTACTTACTTTGGATTGGGCTGAGGTTGGGCCGGAAAGATCCCTTCCCTAGCATTCAAGCGTCCCTTAATCTCATCAACCGATACTTTAAGCTCTTGGAACATTTGCAGATTCATTTGGTTGATTTGCGTTTGCCCTTGTATAAACACTTTCAAGGTATCCTCCATTGAGAACTGAGGTGGGGCCATATTTTGCATGGGTGGCCCTCTTTGAGAGTTGGTAGGATTGCCCGTAGGAGCATTCTTCCAACTAAAATTTGGATGGTTCTTCCAACTTTCATTGTACGTATTACCCACCGGTCCATTGAAAGGCCGTTGATACCCATATGTGGCATTTGCATGTTCATGTAATACCTCTTGAAATGCAGGAATTGTGGGACAATCTTGCGTAGCGTGTAAATCGGTGAGACAAATCCCACATATGGTTTCAATAGCTTCATTGGACTTTGGAACTCCACTTTTACTAAGTTCCATGGCCTCGACCTTCCTTGTGAGGTTGGCTATCCTTGCATTCACGTCATCTTCCTCCTTAAGGATATAGATCCCTCCTTTCTCTTGAGTAGGCTTGGGGTTATTGGGTTTATCTGAGGTGTCCCAAGATTGAGCATTTTCAACCAATGTTGAGCTCTTAATCGTGCATATTCTAACCCCAATTCATCACTCATTGTGCGAGGTTTTCATGCTTCAAAGGCTAATTAAATGCATGTTTTGTAATTACAGGAATGAGAGTGGACTCCACCTAATTGAAGATGAAAAGGTCCATTTAGAACCATTGGAATGAAGATCAAGGAGGACCAAAGAAAGAAGGAAGCAAAGAAAGAAGAAAAGAAGAAGAACATGAAGAAGCAATGGCCACGATCGGTCGTCCGACCGGTCGGCCAACCCTATGTACACACTGGACGAAGACCAATGCAGTCCGACCGGTCGCGACCGGTCGGCCAGACCAGTCGGCCAGAAGAAATTTTTAATCCAGAAGCTTGCTGGACTGATTCCAATAGCCAGTCCGACCAGTCGTGACCGGTCGGCCAGCCAGTCCGACCGGTCGGCCAAGTGTTTAAAACAGAAACTTTTCATTTTCAGTCCGATTTTCTCTGCGCACTGCGTAAGTGTTACGCAAATTCTCGAATCTTTTGAAGTTGTGGAGCCTCCCCACTATAAAAGGGCACCTAGGGATCGTTCCTAAGGTATCTTAGAAGGGTTTAAGTAAGGTTGGAGGCGGCGGAAGTGGATTTCGGAGTTCCACAACTCCTTCTAGTTTGTTTTACTGTTTTATGCTTTTCTTAAGTTGTTTCATGTTTCCTTGGATCATGAGCAGCTAAACCTCTTAGCTAGGGCTAAGAGGTGAAGCTTGTAGTGGATCTAAGATGTTTCAATTCGTTCTAAGTTGGTTTTAAATTCGGAATTCATGTTTATGAACAATGGTTTGAAGTTTATACAAGTTTTAAGTAGTTTTTCTTAGTCTTATGATGACTCATGGATGTTTGGGAGAATTACTTAAGTTCTTAACTACTTTGTATTAGTCTAGACCTGTATGATCCGAGGAATTGGAGTACGCTCTAGTACTATGATCTTCATGTGGGGACTTCCTACCAAAGTTCTACTTTTCTGGTTTTCTGAATTATGTAGGGGACTGTGCATGTGATTTGAATCAAGTTCAAATTGTAATCTAGCCTTGTCTTGTGACAGGACTTGAGGATGGTTATGATTGTGATCTGAGCCTATTGGAATTGGGACTGACCTATGTAATTGAGCATGCTCAGCCTAGCTTACATTGAGTGAATCATATGCATTGGACTTACATATGACAGATTGTTTGGTTTAACAGCTCTATCATCCGGCTAGATAGATCTTAATATCGATTCTAGTTGAGAAAGTGAGAAACCACAGCGGATTGAACATCAAGGATTGCTACAGGTGGATCCTTGAACCCCTAGTGCCTTTTTATAATTGATTACCTTCAAATTAGTTTAAAATTGTTACTCACATTAACTTCATACAAAATCTGGTTGTTAGCTCTCAATAGACACTATTGGATGTGTTTGTGAATTCCTAAACAAGTCCCTGTGGATCGACCTCGGTCTTACCGAGATTATTACTACATCGCAACCCTACACTTGGGGAAGCGAACAAGTTTTTGGCGCCGTTGCCGGGGAACTTTGACGGTTTTCACAAATTTATGAAATTAGTATCTATTTAGAATTTTTAGAATTTTAGGACTAACTTAGTTTGTTTATTTAATTTTTCTTTTTCAGGGATTTCTAGGAAGCTGAAGAAGATACAAGGATTTTAAGTGTTTAATCAGGTTCTATCTTTCTAAACCTTACTCTTCTCCTTCTCCTATTCATTCCTATCATATTCATCTCTTGTAGAGTGGGTGGAGACTCCTTTCGGATCTCTGAAAGGTAGGCCTTTTGCCACCTGGATTCCTATTGGTCGGCTCTGCCGTCTTGGATCACCTTGTGCTCAAAGATTTCTTTTCTTACCTCTACTCCTCTTTCTCTTTTTTCTGCACTTTTTCTCAAAAGATTCAAAGAGTGGGTGGGGAGTTCTCTTAACCCCTATTGACCAGGAGAAATCGATCTCTATCCTTGCTTATGGCTTAGCCATTGCAAGACACCTTGTGCTTCGGTCTTAGAGAAGAGTAAAGAAAGGGAGGAAGAATTCTTCTTTCTCTTTGTTTCATATTTTTTTGTTTTGCATGCCATATTGGGCTCGGGATTCCAATAACCGACTCATAAGTGAAGGGGGGATAGTAGAAGGAATTGACAGAGAATCACGTGCTAGGAGACAGCTAAACTCTCCAATTTTGTCTGAAAGTATAGCTGTGAATCAACCTAATCCGATGGCCAATCCTAATTTGGGCCAAAACCAAACTGAAACAGGGGAGAATGTGGTTGAGAATGTTCCCCGACCTAGAACTTTACGTGATTTCTTGCAACCAGCAAAAGCGAGCACTCCCTCATGCATAATTTTTCCACAAAATGCAGGGAGTGTGGATTTAAAACCGGGAGTGATCCAACTTCTTCCTAAATTCCATGGATTAGACAGTGAAAGTGCTTATCAACACCTTAAGGAGTTTGATGAGGTAATAACCACCATGCACTTTGCTAATGTGACTGATGATGTGGTGAGACTTAAATTCTTCCCTTTTACTCTTAAAGATAAAGCTAAAGGTTGGCTTCATGCATTAAGGTCAAGATCAATTGGAGCATGGACTGATATGCATAGGGAATTCATAAAAAAATTCTTCCCTACTCACAAAACAAACATGTTGAAGCGCCTTATCATGAACTTTGCCCAAAAGGAAGATGAAACCTTCTTCCAATGTTGGGAGAGGTTTAAGGACCTATTAAACACATGGCCACATCATGACTATGAAATTTGGCGGGTTATAAGCTTTTTCTATGAAGGACTAACTTCACCCATGCGTCAATTCGTAGAGATGATGTGTAATGGGGAGTTCATGAATAAGGAGGCTGATGAAGCATGGGATTATTTGGAAGAATTGGCTGAGAATGCACAGTCTTGGGATACATCAAAACCAACAAATTTCAAGACTGGCCAACAAAAGGAAAGAGGAGGAATGTGTGTCTTATCGAAAGAGGATAGCATAAGTGCACGGGTGGCTAGCCTCACAAGAAAGGTAGAAGCCATGGAATTGAGGAAAGGAGAGACGATTAACTCCAATGACGTTGAAACTGTTTATGGAATTTGTGCCGGAAATCAACATGCAACACAAGATTGTCCCACAATTTCAGCAGTTCAGGACATCTTACAAGAACAATCAAATGCCATAAACAGTTATCAACGGCAATTTGGTGCTCCAACCTCAAACACGTTTAATGCTAGTTGGAAGAACCATCCCAACTTCAGTTGGAGGAATGGACCCACTGCGAATGCAACCCCTATCCCTCAAGCTCAACCTATACTAGGTCCATCTCTAGTCATTACTCCAAAAGTGACGCTAGAGGAGATGTTGGGGGCATTCGTATTGGTCCAAGCTGAGTATAACAAGATAAATTCTCTAAAAATAGATGGGTTCATGCAAGAGCAATTGAAATTCAATCAAAATTCAACTCAAGCCATCAATGAATTGAAAACATCAATGGCTAGAGTTGAATCTCATCTTAGTGTTAGAGAGAAGGGCACACTTCCTGCCCAACCTCTTCCTAACTCAAGAACCCAGTTTGAGATACAAGATGCAAGCTCATCCTCCCATCATACGGAGCATGTTCAAGCTATCACCACTTTGAGAAGTGGGAAAGAAATTGACAAATCTAATCCGGTGAAGGCCCCAAAGCCTAAGGATCCGAAAATTTTTAAAGAGGATGATAGCTTAAACAACACTCCACAAGAGAAAGAACCGGAAAGGCAATATAAGTCGGTTGCCCCGTTTCCACAAAGGTTGATTTCACCTAAACCTTTAGATAAAAATCTGGAAATTCTAGAAGTCTTCAAGCAGGTGAAGATCAACATCCCGTTGTTGGATGCCATAAAACAAATACCATCTTATGCCAAATTTCTAAAGGAATTGTGTACGGTCAAAAGAAAACACAACGTTCACAACAAAGTACTTTTGACTGAGAATTTGAGTGCTATCATCAAACAAGAGGTGCCCCAAAAATACAAGGATCCGGGTAATCCAACCATCTCATGCATCATAGGAGACTACCGGATTAAACAAGCCTTACTCGATTAGGGGGCAAGTGTGAATCTCATTCCATACTCAGTGTACGAGCAACTTGGGTTAGGTGAATTGAAACCGACCAAAACTACACTCCAACTTGCTGATAGATCCATCCGTATACCGAGAGGAATGATTGAGGATGTTCTAGTCCAAGTTGATAAATTCTACTACCCAGTAGACTTTATTGTCTTGGATACACATCCTGTGATAGGCACCGGTGCTCAAATTCCCGTCATACTTGGCCGACTGTTTCTAGCTACTTCAAATGCAATTATCAATTGTAGAAACGAACTTATACAAATGTCCTTTGGAAATATGACTCTTGAGCTTAACATATTTGATTTATGCAAACAACCACGGGAAGTTGATGATGATATCCACGAACTAAACATGATTGAATCATTCGTAGAAGATACATTTCCCTTGTCATTATCTTCCGACCCTTTGGAGGCATGTGTGGCCCATTCTCATGAGATAAATGATGACACAATACAAGAGGTGGATGCCATTCTAGATACAATGCCGGTTCTTGATAATAAAATATGGAAGGCCCTATTTGAGCCTTTGCCTGTAAACGAGAACAAGGTCCTCCCATCCAATATCAAGGCACCAACACTTGACCTAAAACCATTACCAAGTGAGCTGAAATATGTTTATTTAGGTCGAGATGAGACATATCCAGTGGTGATTTCTTCCCACTTGGATGAGGAACAAGAGAGTAGGCTAATGGCCACTCTATTAGAGCACAAGAGTGCCATTGGATGGTCAATTGCGGATCTCAAAGGCAAAGACCCACTGATTTGTCCTCCTCGAATATACCTTGAGGAGAATGCGAAGACATCCCGGCAACCACAAAGACGACTGAATCCAAACATGAAGGATGTGGTTAAGGCCGAAGTGGTGAAACTATTGAATGTGGGTATTATTTACCCAATATCTAATAGTTAATGGGTGAGCCCAACTCAAGTGGTGCCTAAGAAATCTGGAATAACCATCATAGCCAATGCCAATAATGAACTCGTGCCAACTAGAGTCACTACCGGTTGGAGAATGCACATTGAATACAGGAAGCTAAACACTGTCACGAGGAAAGACCATTTCCCCCTACCGTTTGTTGATCAAATTTTAGAACGGTTGGCAGGTCATTCCAACTTTTGCTTCCTTGATGGCTATTCAGGGTACAACCAAATAGAGATTACCCGTGAAGACCAAGAAAAGACTACATTCACATGTCCATTCGGCACTTTCGCCTATCGACGGATGCCGTTTGGACTATGTAATGCCCCTGCCACCTTTCAACGTTATATGATGAGTATCTTTTCTGACATGGTGGGGACAATTCTCGAAGTCTTCATGGATGATTTTTCCGTATTTGGTTGTAGCTTTGATGAGTGCCTTAAGTACTTGAAATCTGTACTGAAAAGATGTGAAGAGAAGAACCTTGTGCTGAATTGGGAGAAGTGTCACTTCATGGTTCAAAAGGGAATTGTACTTGGTCACATCGTTTGACATAATGGAATCGAGGTGGACAAAGCGAAAATTGATCTTATCTCTAACCTTCCACCACCCAAGAGCATACGAGATGTACGGTCCTTTTGGGACACGCAGGATTTTACAGAAAGTTCATAAAGGACTTCAGTTCACTCTCTCGTCCTTTATGTATCCTACTTCAAAAGGAAAATTCATTCGAGTGGAATGAAGAATGTCAAAAGGCCTTTACCAACCTTAAAGGTATGTTGACATGTGCTCCCATAATGCAACCACCTGATTAGAGCCTTCCTTTTGAAATTATGTGCAATGCTAGCGACTATGCTATTGGGGTCGTGCTAGGCCAAAGAAAAGAGAAAAAGCCATGTGTCATCTACTATGCAAGTAGAACCCTAAACACAACCCAAGCAAACTACACCACTACTGAAAAGGAACTTTTAGCCGTAGTTTTTGCCTTGGACAAGTTTAGGTCCTACTTGATTGGATCCAAGATCATCATATTCACTGACCATGCCGCGCTTAAGTACCGTCTCTCTAAGAAGGATGCTAAACCACGGTTGCTAAGATGGATCCTTCTACTCCAGGAATTTGACATAGAAATACATGATAAGAAAGGAGTAGAAAATGTCGTAGCTGACCATCTCTCTCGACTTGTCCTCACTGATTCTCCTGAAACGACCGCGATCAATGATATGTTCCCTGATGAACAACTTTTTGCTATTTCCCAATTGCCATCGGTATGCGGACATTGCTAACTATCTTGCTACAGGTACAATTCCTACACATTGGAAAAAGCAAGATAAGGATAAATTCTTCACGGAGGTGCGAAAATTCCTATGGGACGACCCATACTTATTCAAGTATTGTCCCGATCAAATCATAAGGAGATGTGTGCCAGATGATGAACAACAAAGTATCATCTCCTTCTGTCATTCTCAGGCATGTGGTGGCCACTTTTCAGCTAAAAAGACCATAGCGAAAATTCTGCAATGTGGGTTTTATTGGCCCACCATGTTCAAAGACACACATGAGTTTTGCAAAGCATGTGAACCTTGTCAGAAATTAGAAGGAATTTCTTGAAGAAATATGATGCCACTCAATCCCATCTTAATAATCGAAATTTTTTATTGTCGGGGCATCGATTTCATGGGTCCATTCCCATCTTCTTTTGGAAACACATACATCTTGCTTGCCGTTGACTATGTTTCCAAATGGGTCGAGGCCATCCCTTGCCGGAATAATGACCATAAAACGGTCATTCGCTTCTTAAAAGAGAATATTCTTTCCTGGTTTGAAACACCTCGAGTCATCATAAGTGATGGAGGGTCTCACTTTTGTAATCGCCCTTTTGAAACTTTAATGAAGAAATATGGCGTCACACACAAAGTGAGCACTCCCTATCACCCACAAACGAGTGGGCAAGCTGAGATATCCAATAGGGAGATAAAACACATTTTGGAGAAAACGGTAAAACCCGATCGCAAGGATTGGTCGCCTCGGCTTACCGATGCGCTTTGGGCCTACCGTACTGCTTTTAAGACCCCTATTGGAATGTCTCCCTATAGACTTGTCTATAGGAAGGCTTGTCACTTGCCTGTGGAGTTGGAACATAGGGCATATTGGGCAATTAAGAAGATGAATTTCAATTCTGACAAGGTGAGCTCGTTGCGCAAACTACAATTGAATGAACTTGCAGAAATTCGGAACGAAGCATATGAGAATGCGAGAATTTACAAGGACAAGACGAAGATATTCCGTGATAAGAATATTCTTCGCAAGACATTCACGATCAATCAAAAAGTCGTCATGTATAATTCTCGCCTACATCTATTTTCGGGAAAATTGAGATCTTGATGGACCGGTCCCTACATTGTGCAAACTGTCTATCCATATGGGACTGTCGAGCTGTTAAATCCGAGAAATGGCAACATTTTTAAGGCGAATGGGCAGCGATTAAAGCCGTTCTTTGAGAAATTTCCTTCAGAAGGTATGTCCATACCTCTGAATGATCCTGTGTATCAGGATGATTGATCTCCTAGTCTGACAGAGGTATAGAGTAGTTAGGATTAGGATTTTGTTGCTTTTGTTAACCTTTGCTTAGGTTCGTTAGAAGGAGGAAGAATTCAACTTTTCACTTTTTCAGGTACTCTCATTCCTCCCTCCCTTTTAGGTTCAAATTGCTCTTATGTTTTGTTTGTTGCACATCTTTTACATTGAGGACAATGCTAGATTTGGTTGGGGGGTGTAGGATCACTTGGATGAATCCAGCGTTTTGTAACATTTCAAGCAATTATGTAGATATTTCTTGATTTTTCTAAAATTCAAAACTCTTTTAGAAAATTTTGGTTCTATGCGCTCAAGATGATATGAGCATAAGAAGAGGAGATATGAAGTGTATGAGGTTGTAAATCTTGATCTTCTCTTGGCATAATGGTTTTATATGAGAATTCCCCTAATTCTGTGATCGATAGAAAATCTGAACACTTTTACACCTAGTCCACATTACACAATTTTCATGGGTTGAAGGGATTATGTGATTTATGGATTAGCTAGACTTTGAATTAAGGTGTTGAGAAATCAAGCCGGGGTACTTTGTCCATCCTTGTCCATGGGAAAACAATGCAAGATATGGATTTCTAAAAATCCTATCTAAATTAAAAGAAAAAGGAAAAGGAAGGATGAAATTGGGAATGATGGAAAAATGGTGGAAAATTCCGATTAGGGCTACCTACTACCAACCGGGGGATGGTCTACCCAGTAACCAAAGCTGAAAATGGGACGTAGTGTGAAAGTCATCGGAAGGACGGTAAGGCGAATTCCTGTCATTGGCTTGATGTGGCTCTATGTACCTTGAGATCTATAGTCTGGTTGATCTATGAAGAAGATAATCCTAGAAACTCATGAGATGAATTTTCACTATCTACACTAGATTGAATTTGTTCAAGTTCTTCTATTTATCAACCAATCAGCGGGAAATTTCATATGAATGCTTATCATGTCTTGAGGGTTTACGGTTTCAACTTCTGTAACCAATTATTTCTGAATCTTACACTTGTATGTCTTGGGATGTACAGAAGAATGGTTTCTGAAAGAGAGTTGAGTTTTGAAGAATGGAATTAGCTTCACACATGTTTTGCTCGGGACTAGCAAAATGCTGGTTGGGGGGTGTGTTGAGCTCTTAATCGTGCATATTCTAACCCCAATTCATCACTCATTGTGCGAGGTTTTCATGATTCAAAGGCTAATTAAATGCATGTTTTGTAATTACAGGAATGAGAGTGGACTCCACCTAATTGAAGATGAAAAGGTCCATTTAGAACCATTGGAATGAAGATCAAGGAGGACCAAAGAAAGAAGGAAGCAAAGAAAGAAGAAAAGAAGAAGAACATGAAGAAGCAATGGCCACGACCGGTCGGCCAACCCTGTGTACACACTGGACGAAGACCAATGCAGTCCGACCGGTCGTGACCAATCAGCTAGACCAGTCCGACCGGTCCAGACCGGTCGGCCAGAAGAAATTTTTAATCCAGAAGCTTGCTGGACTGATTCCAATAGCTAGTCCGACCGGTCGCGACTGGTCGGCCAGCCAGTCCGACCGGTCGTCCGACCGGTCGGCCAACTGTTTAAAATAGAAACTTTTCGTTTTCAGTCCCATTTTCTCTGCGCACTGTGTAAGTGTTACGCAAATTCTCGAATCTTCTGAAGTTGGGGAGCCTCTCCACTATAAAAGGGCACCTAGGGATCGTTCCTAAGGTATCTTAGAAGGGTTTAAGCAAGGTTGGAGGCGGTGGAAGTGGATTTCGGAGTTCCACAAGTCCTTCTAGTTTGTTTTACTGCTTTATGCTTTTCTTAAGTTGTTTCATGTTTCCTTAGATCATGAGCAGCTAAACCTCTTAGCTAGGGCTAAGAGGTGAAGCTTGTAGTGGATCTAAGATGTTTCAATTCATTCTAAGTTGGTTTTAAATTCGGAATTCATGTTTATGAACAATGGTTTGAAGTTTATACAAGTTTTATGTAGTTTTTCTTAGTCTTATGATGACTCATGGATGTTTGGGAGAAATATTACTTAAGTTCTTAACTGCTTTGTATTAGTCTAGACCTGTATGATTCGAGGAATTGGAGTACGCTCTAGTGCTATGATCTTCATGTGGGGACTTCCTACCAAAGTTCTACTTTTCTGGTTTTCTGAATTATGTAGGGGACTGTGCATGTGATTTGAATCAAGTTCAAATTGTAATCTAGCCTTGTCTTGTGACAGGACTTGAGGATGGTTATGATTGTGATCTGAGCCTATTGGAATTGGGACTGACCTATGCAATTGAGCATGCTCAGCCTAGCTTACATTGAGTGAATCATATGCATTGGACTTACATATGACAGATTGTTTGGTTTAACAACTCTATCATCCGGCTAGATAGATCTTAATATCGATTCTAGTTGAGAAAGTGAGAAACCACAGCGGATTGAACATCAAGGATTGCTACAAGTGGATCCTTGAACCCCTAGTGCCTTTTTATAATTGATTACCTTCAAATTAGTTTAAAATTGTTACTCACATCAACTTCATACAAAATCTGGTTGTTAGCTCTCAATAGACACTATTTGTTTTTTGTTAGTCAGGCAACATACACACCCAATTAATCGCGCTACACACCCACCCGGTCAGTCATACGTCGCACCCACTAGTGCGATTAGCAGTGAGAGATATTTCACTACCCTGATGGGTTTCGATACCTTGACCTCTTGTTGAAACTCCGTAGAGTCTTCCAACGAGGTAAAGGCTCCGAACCCTCAATAGACACTATTGGATGTGTTTGTGAATTCCTAAACAAGTCCCTGTGGATCGACCTCGGTCTTACTGAGATATTACTACATCGCGACCCTACACATGGGGAAGCAAACCGCCAACATGTCCAAGTAACTCCAAGCCTCATCTGGATTTTTGCTCATAAACTCGCCATTGCACATCATCTCTACAAATTGGCGCATATTGGAACTTAATCCATCATTGAAAAAATTTATAATTCGCCAACTCTCATAGCCATGATGTGGGCAAGCAAGTAGGAGGTCCTTAAATCTCTCCCAACATTGGAAGAAGGATTCACCCTCTTTAGCTGAGAAATTCATTATGGCTCTTCGAAGGGTGTTCGTTTTATGAGCCGGGAAGAACTTTTTCAAGAATTCCCGGGTCATCTCATTCCATGACCCAATCGAATGTGGTCTAAGAGAGTGAAGCCAGTCTTTGGCTCTTTCTTTCAATGAAAAGGGAGAAAGTTTAAGTCTAATAGTATCTTCTGAAACATTTGTTTACTACAAGGTAGCCACCACTTCTTCAAATTCTTTCAAGTGTAGATACGGGCGGTCAGAGTCTAGCCCATGGAACTTTGGTATAAGTTGAATTACACCCGGCTTTATATCAATGTTTCCCCCGTTTGGTGGTAGAACCACACAAGAGGGTGTAATTGCACGGGCTGGTTGTAAGTAATCCCATAGTGATCTCATTGGAGGAACGTTATGTACCTCATTCTCTCCCACTCCTTCTTGATTTGCGTTTGTGGTTGGAGTAGGAGGGAGGATTCCTTAAAGGTGTTTGATCCATACTCCCCAAACTTTCACAATGCTCTTAGTGATTTCGGACTCGTCTATGGATTGACAATGGTCCAACTAAACCACCTTCAGATTGGAGACGATTTGAGTGGTTACATTCCCAACGGGACATAAACCACTCAACCAAAAACTAACTAGTCCTAAATCCTAGAAATCTGAAATTAATCTGAAAATAGAAAATCTGTAAAAAGCTAAGTTAGAAAGGTATCACCTGATGTGCTTTCAACTAGAGAAGAAATCCTACAAAACAAAACAATTTGTTAGTTCTAAAAAAAATCAGAAAACCTATCTACTTCTACTTCTACAGCCATTAAAACAACTTGAAAACCGTTATCTAAGTTCCCCGGCAGCGGCGCCAAAAACTTGTTCGCTCGCCTCAAGTGTAAGGCTGCGATGTAGTAATAAGTCTCGGTAAGACCGAGGTCGATCCACAGGGAATTGGAAACAACTTTCAAACTATTCCAGCAACTCAGTTTTGCAAGAAATAGGATTCAATTGAATAATTAAACTAAAACAGTAACTTAATGGAAAATCAGTAATTTAAAGTACTAAGGCATTCAAGGATCCACTTGTAGCAATCCCATGTCAATCCAATCAATCCAAGTAGAGAACACAACTAGATTTGAAGTCCTATCTCTCATCTAGTTGGAAAATAAAGCATTCGAAAACATTCAATTCTATTCAAGTTGAACTTCCAAGTTCTAGTCCCATTCAACACATGTAGGATTCGAAATCATATCCTTCGGAGTAACAACCATGCCTATGGACTATGGCTTGCTCAAGGGTTACCATAATTCGAACCTAAGCAAACACAATATGATAATCTCAGAGAATTGCAAGGAATCCATATCCGGAGCACATGAACTCTCATAAAACATCTCAAACTACCAACTTAAGGGACTAAAATAAATAAAAATTCAAACTTGAATTGAAATTACTTGAATTAAACTGAATCAAACATGAAATTAGCTACAAGCTTCACCTCTCAGCCTTAGCTGAGAGATTCTAGCCGAGCATTGTCATACTACAACTAGAACTCATAATAAAAAGCATAAAAACTAGAAAAACTGGAAACTGGAGGGTTGCAGACGCTCCACGATAGCTTCCTCTCTCTAGAACCACGTCCCTCAGCTTCTATGATGCCCTAGGAAGAGCCCCTAAGTGTCCTTTTATAGTGTGGAAGCCCCTTGCGTTGGAAACATCCAAAAATTGCGTAAGGTTACGCATTGCGCAGAAAATTTCGGAGCTTCACGGAGAAGCTTTATTACGCAGACGACCGGTCGCACGACCGGTCGTAAAACATCACTTTTTAGTCCAGAGAGTTTTGCCAAAATTCTGATTTAAAATTTTAATTCGAGGACCGGTCGCACGACCGGTCGCACGATCGGTCGTGAATAGTCCAGTGGCCTCTGTGGAAAAATCTTCTTCTGCAAACAATCGGACCGGTCGGACGACTGGTCCTGGCGATGGATGACCGATCGCACGACCGGTCTTGGCCTCTGTTTCCTGCTTTCTCTTTTTGCTTCTTTCTTCCTTTCTTCTTCTCTCTTTCTACTTTCTTTGGTCCTTCTTCCTTCTTCATCCAATGGCTTCAAATGGCTCTTTGTAGTCTCTAATTGGGTGAATTCCACTCTCATTCCTGAAATCTCAAAACATGCATTAGATAGGCCTTTTAAGCATGAAAACCGTGCATATAATGTGATGTACTGGGCAACGCAATGTATAAATTGGAGGTTCAACACTACATATATCTGAACAATCAAAATATCATTATTTGAATGTTTGACAAATAGGGTTTTGTCAACGCTACCCATTTGAAAATCATGGTTAATTAGAAATTGGGTCAATTTATTATATCATGCTCTTGGTGCCTGTTTTAGACCATAAATAGCTCTCTTAAGTCGAAATATATGATTTAGAAGTTTTAGATCTTCAAATCCTTTAGGTTGTTCAACATAAACTTCCTCACGTAAATGACCATTAAGAAAAGCACTTTTCACATCCATTTGGTAAATTTTAGAACGTTTAAAACAAGTAATGGATAAGAACCGTCTAATGGATTTAAGGCGAGCAACTGGTGCAAAGGTTTCATCATAATCTATAACTTCAATTTGAGTGTACCCTTGTGAAACCAATCGAGCCTTGTTCCTAATGATATTTCCAAGTTCATCTGATTTGTTTTTGAAAATCCACTTAGTTCCAACTACATTCTTATTAGATGGACGAGGAACAAGATATCATACATCATTCCGAACAAATTGATTCAGCTCATCTTGTATGGCTAACATCAAATTTTCATCAGTTAGTGCTTCATTTATGTTAGGACGGTTCTATTTGTGAAGTAAAGCATACTTAACTACAAATCTCTTCTATTTGACTTCGAGTTTGTACACCAGTAAGTGGATCACCCAAAATTTGAGTATGGGGATGGTCTCTTACTGATCGGAGTTTAAGTTCATTTGGATTAGATGGAGATATTTTTATATCATCACCATTCTTAAAAGAGCCAGAGTTTTAATCTTGGTCATTAATGACCACATTTATAGATTCCTGAATCACTCCAGTTCTTTTGTTTAGAACTTGATATGCATGACTGTTTGTAGCATACCCTAGAAAAAAAACATTCATCACTTTTAGCATCAAATTTTTCAACATTTTTTCGGTCACGTAAAATGTAACACAAGCTTCCGAAAATACAAAAATGTTTAACCAATGGTTTCTTATCAAACCACATTTCATATGGTGTCTTATTCTTACCTGCTCTAACATACACATGATTAGTAATGTAACAAGCAGTATTCATAGTTTTAACCCAAAACTCTTTGGTAAATTCTTACCATTTAGCAAAACATTTGCCATTTCTTGTAGAACTCTATTCTTTCTCTCAGCAACTCTATTTTGCTGATGTGTTCTTGGAGCTGAAAACTCATGTAAAATACCATGATCTTCACAGTACTTCTGAGAATTAGTATTTTCAAATTCAGTTCCATGATCACTTCTGATTCTATTGACACACAATTGTTTTTCAATCTGAATCCGTTTGATGATCTTTTTAGCTTTATCAAATGTTTTAGATTTTTCTCTTAGAAAAGCTACTTAAGAGAATCGAGTAAAGTCATCAATTATAACTAAGAAGTACTTTTTACCGCCCTTACTCTCCGTTTGAGTTGGTCCAACTAAATCCATGTGGAGAAGTTCAAGGGGTCTAGACGTGGCTAGAGAGTTTATTTTCATATGACAACTTCTTATTTGTTTGCTAACTTGACATGAGCCACATACTTTGTTTTCTTTCTTTTTTAGTTTGGGTAAGTCACGTAAGTGATCCCTTTTACTCAATTTATATAAGTCTCTGAAGTTCACATGTCCAAGTCATTAATGTTAAAGTTTAGATTCATCAAGTCGGGCCATGTAACTGTTAGTACACTTTATTTTGTCAATTGCCGTGTTGGTTGGTCGCGTCTTGTCGTGTGAGCCCTGGTCGAAGATTTGAAGCTCAAGACTTGAAGATTACGCTTCTTACATTGCTCAAGCTCAAGCTGAAACAAGATCTCAGGTAAGTTGCGTATAGATCGACCTTAGGAAACCCAAAACATCAATGAATGACGTAATTACCGACCTAACTTATCCCACTCCTTCTCGACTCTTCCACAAGTTGATCAGACTTGTATGTCCATGGCAGGTGCTAATTGTGATTGAAAACATGTCCAAACATTGGACTTCATGCACCATCTCCTCATTCTGAATATCCAGCTGAGATGCCATGTTATTAGATTGCCGACCGGTCTGGACTAATCAGACGGTCCATTGAAGTTGTTTGCTGATGTGTTGAAGATCACATAAGCCAGCCGACTGGTCATGACCGGTCGGACTAACCCTTCCATCTTTCCAGCAGCCACTTCATGATTGTGCATGTCTTGCTGAATAGGCAGCCGACTGGTCTTGATCGGTAGGTCCAGCATTGCAATTCAGTACAGCAACCTTGCCGTAATAATAACAGCAAGACAGCCGACCAGTCTTGACTAGTCGACCAGGCACATCGAATAGAAAGCAACCTTGCTGTAAGAAATTCAGCTGGACAGTCGACCGGTCTTGACCAGTCGGCCAGTAATTCAAAACCTGTCCAGCAGCAGTGCTGCATGTAGGCTACCAAGATAGCTGACCGGTCTCGACCAGTCGGCCAGGAATATCAAAAGAGGTCAGTGACCTTGCTGTGTTGTTTTCAGCTGGACAGCCGACCCGTCTTGATCGGTCGGCCAGTATTGCAAACATCTATCCAGCAGCCTTGCTGGGATTGAAAAAATTGGACAGTCGACCGGTCTTGACCGGTTGACCAGTAGATTATAGTCTCTCCAGCAAGCTCAGCCGACCGGTCTTGACCGGTCGGACTGCATGTTGCAGTGAATCCAGCAAGTCTATCCAACCGGTCTTGACCAGTCGGACAGACCCAGATGCGGGCCAACAATTTGAAATACGACAGGTCTATCCGACCGGTTGAGGCCTCTCTCTGAGAGGTTGGATGTGACCATTTTTTATCCGTTGGGGCCATCATTAGGGGTTCTATATAGCCACATCTTGTGGTCTTTCTTGGTATGCATTCAACACCCATCAAGAGCTAAGTGAGAGAGTCTTTACTCACATCTTCCTACCCTCCTTCCTCTTAACTCCCTTGAGTTCATCATTCAAACCTAGCCATTAATGGCTTGTCATTGAGTATTCAAAGCTCGTTTTGAAGTATTAACTCAAGATCTATATTCATGGCTGACCTACCTTCGAAATATCTTTATGAGGTTGTTTATAGCCATTGAATGCTGAAGTTTGGTAGTTCCCTCATAACCATTGCATTGAATAGGCAAGAGGAACTTGACCATCTCTCTCCCAACTACCTGGCATAATCATAATCACATCATTTGGCATCGGTAGCTGATCTTGGGAGCACAAAGAGAAGCTGAAGTACATGGAGCTGAAGCTACTCATTAAAAGGATTGAATCGGGGCTCAATCGTCTAGGTATGTCTAGTATTTGAGAGTCCATTTATTGAATCACTATTCCCTAGATTGGGAAACTCCGGCGGGAGTGTACGTGACCATCCTTAGATTAGGATTGGTGAGAGTTTGAGATCCAAACTCGTCAAGTCCTTGGATTGGGCCATCAGCGGATGGTTAACGCTGTCCTAGATCAAAGGATGTTAAGGTTGATGGTTAACCTGATTTAAAACCACGACTATAGTGAAATCCGGTGGTCTCATAGGTTGAGATCGTGAACTGGGAGTGGAGTAGGGAAACCGAACCACTATAAATCGTTGTGCATTGTGAGATTGAATGATTGCTATGTGTTGAATGGTTTAGTCAATCATGATTGCTAACTGTTTGATGAAATGCATATGATAGCCTTTACTTACAAATTCATCATATAATTGCTTTGAATGTTATTGTGATAATCTTGGTTGATTAGATTGACTTGATTTAGTTTTAAATTGTAATTGGAAATTCAAAAAGTCCTATTCACCCCCCTCTAGGACATTAGGCATATCTCCGAGTATCTCTACAAGCGGTAAAACCTGCAATTTCAATTGGTATCAATGCGGGTTCCTCCGCTCAGGTTTAAAAACCCGGAGTAAGATCCTAAGGGAACTTGAAAATATGTCTAGAGAGGACTCTACATCCGTTACTAAACCTCCCTTCTTTGATGGGTCAAACTATCCATATTGGAAAGCCCGAATGCGTATCTTTTTAGAATCCATTGATTCGGACGTTAGGGACATGGTTGATATTTAATATAAACCCCCAATGGACATTATATGTAAGGAAGGTGAACCGGATGTCCTCAGGCCAAGAGAGAAGGCGATGTGGACCAATTATGATAAAGCTCACCGTGTTAATAATGCCAAAGGCCTGAATGCCATTTTTTGTTCAGTGTCTAAAGATGAATTTGGTCGGATTCAAAATTGCACAACCAGTAAGCAGACATGGGATATTCTTGAAGTTACACATGAAGGAACAAGCGTTGTTAAACGCTCAAAACTTCAGCTCCTCACTACACAATTTGAAAACATAACTATGGAGGAGCATAAAACATTTACAGACTTCTATACCAAACTGAATAAGATCACAAATGAAATGTGAGGCTTGGGGGAACCTGTTCTGGAGAATAGACTGTGTAGGAAAATTCTGAGATCCTTACCGGAAAGGTTCTCTACCAAAGTTATTACCTTAGAAGAATGTCGGGACTTAGATACCATAAAAGTTGAAGAATTATTAGGTTCCCTTCAAACCCATGAGTTACATTTCAAAACTCCCTCTAAATACAAAAGTACAGCCCTAAAATCTTCTCATAAGAAACAAGATTCTGAATATGAAAGTGAAGAAGATCCAGACATAGAAGAAATGGCACTTATGGCCAAGAAATTTCAGAAATTCTTCAAAACTAGGGGAAATACTTCTAGAAGGAAACCCTACTAGAAGGGTAAACCTTTTGACTCTAAGAACAACAAAGGAAAAATTTTTAAGTCAAAAGATCCTCAATGTTATAAGGGTAGAGGATTTTGTCACATTGCATCCGAGTGCACCGATAAAAAGACCAAGAAAAAGGCAATGGCGGCTACATGGGATGATACTGAAGGATCTGAATCAGAATCAAACATATACCAAAGTGATGAGGAACAAGGCTCAATCAAAATCTTAATGGCTTCCATCACTGATATTGTGCCTCGAATTGGGCCCATTGTAAAGATCACCGGAGACATTGATGATCAAGAATCCTCTAACACTGAAAATAATTCCTTAAGTGATGATGATGATGAGGATGAAGGCCTTCAGGAGGTATATAACCGACTGTACATTGAAAATATGAATACCATTAAAAAGTTGGGCCAAATGAAGGCTGAAAATGATAAATTGACAAAAAGTCTTGACGGATTGAAAATTGAGAATCAAAAGATGAGTCAAGATCTAGAAGAACTGAAAAGGAAGAATGATGAGCTTGAATAAGAAAAGAAAAAGTTCATAAGTGGTGAATCTCTAGACAAGCATGCTAGACTTGAGAAAGAACTCAAAGAGGCGAACACTGAAATTGATCGTCTTAAGTGTGAAGTTGTTGACTCCAGAAGACGTTTCGCCCAAGGAGAAGAAAACCTTTGAAAAACTCCTAGGTGTTGTAAGATCACCAATGGACAGAAGAGGTTTGGGCTATGATGTCACACTTCAAAAACTACCTCAGTCCATCCGATGGTAAGAAAAGATCATGGTGCATCGGGGAGTAAAACCAAAGCATCTCTTGTTTGCCATGCTTGTGGTGACATTGGCCACCTAAAGTTTGAATGCATGGTTTTCAAAAATTCGGTCAGAAACTTGAAAGGTAAATTTGTACCGACCGGGAAAAATGTGCAGCTAAATGGAATCCTCCTATGCATACTTCACCAAAAAGAGGAAACATTCGAAAGAATTATCCTACACTTCCTAGGAAGGACAAGAGGATGGATGAACTATTGGAGCAAGTTAAAATGCTGAATTTGAAAACTGCTCTTCACTTGCGTGAAAAAGGAAAATCTGATTCTCCCAAGAATACTAGAGAATCTCACCATAAGAATACCCCTCATAAAAGGACAACAACTAAATGGGTAGTTAAGAACAAGTGTTTGGTCATTCATACTGCCCTAAAAGCTGGGAATACCCCTAGATGGTACTTAGATAGTGGTTGCTCTAGACACATGACAGGTGATAGATCTCAATGTGCATATGATGAATTTGATGGTGGGTTTGTCACATTTGGTGATGGAAGCATGGCTAAAATCATTGGTAAAGGAACCATCACTGGGCCAGGTTTGCCCGAAATCGAAAATGTGCTTTATGTTGATGGTCTTAAACATAACCTTCTGAGTATCTCACAAATTTGTGATGAAGAGTACTCAGTAAGCTTCTCCAAAGATATGTGCAAGATCCTGAACTCCACAGGAAAATTAGTTATGAAAGGTCTACGCACAGGAGACAACTGCTATGTCATTGAAAATCACAACAATCCAAGCTCCTCCACCATGTGTCATGTGGCTATTAAGGATGAAATAGAACTATGGCACCATTGACTCGGTCAGGTTCATTGTAGAAATCTATTTAAACTGAGTCAGAAAATTTAGTGAGAGGTCCACCTAAGATGGGTAAAAGACCTAATTCTATGTGCATCGCTTGCTAAAAAGGTAAACAAATCAAGGTTGCACATAAGAGAACCTCTATCCTGGTCACATCAAAACCATTTGAACTACTACACATGGACCTAGTTGGTCCTACCAGGGTACTTTGCCAAGGTGGAAAATGATAATTCTTTGTAGTTGTTGATGATTACTCCAGATTCACATGGGTCGCCTTCCTAAGAGAAAAATCTGACACATTTGAAGAATTCCAAAAACTAGTGAAGCGACTTCACAATGAGAAAGGATACATGGTAGCAAGAATCAGGAGTGATCACGGCGGTGAATTTGAAGATCATCGTTTGAAGGAATTGTGTGATGAATTGGGTATACGCCATGAGTTCTTAGCACCCAAAACACCTCAACAAAATGGGGTTGCTGAAAGAAAAAATCGAGTATTGTTGGATATGGCCACAGCTATGCTTATGTGGACCCTTGTCGTTCCACGCTCCCGTACGTCGTTCTCCCTTTCCTTTCGGAAGAAGAAGAAGAGGTGCGTGCGTGCGAATCGCCGTTTGTGCCACTGGCTTGCCTCGTTCTCGAGGGCTTTGTTTGGTTGTTGTGTTGAGCTGGATGTGTTTAGATGAGTTTATATAAGACCAGAGTTGCCACTAGCCAGTTACTTCGAATCTACAGTTGGCTAGACCTCGTAGAAACACTAGAGAAGGGGATCCGAAGATTCCTTCCTCTAAAATGACTTCTTTTGATTTGCGGCCAGAGATTCGAGGTAAGGGATCACGGTTACAGGGTGGGAAGAGGTTAAGCACCCCACACACTGCCCGTACCGAAGTACGGTCTCTACTTCACAGAATCGAACTAACACTTGAAAGTCTGTTTTAATCCTCGTACATTCTCATAGATGACATGATGCATGAATGCAGGTCTGAACAGTAAGAGTTTCTGATGGGCAGGTTTCCATTAACAGGCAAGCCCAGAGCATACGCTCGAACTGACAGGTGCTTTATGCGAGATGCATGTTGTGTGCTTGAATGATCAAAGTGCTTGTAGTGGCATGTACATGAATGCAGGTCTGAACAGTAAGAGTTTCTGATGGGCAGGTTTCTATTAACAGGCAAGCCCAGAGCATACGCTCGAATTGACAGGTACTTTATGCGAGATGCATATTGTGTGTTTGAACAATCAAAGTGCTTGTAGTGAAGCAGGGGGGGTTGGAAGAAAAGTAAATGTTGCACTTATGCTAGATGCGAATGAGATGATGCTAGAAAAAGAGTAGCTAGATGGACAGAGGTGTCGCAAGGATTGGCTTCGAGTGGCTAGATCAAGACTTGGATGGCTTGGGAGACTTGGACCAGTGGTCAGACTGGGCTGGACCAGGGCTAGGCTCTCCTCACTCGAGCTCTCCTTGGTGGAGGAATGGGGTAAAGGGTGGAGAGACGGACTGCACTCGGGCTGAATGGCTTCAGAGGGATTGCTGAAATGAGAAGGGGAGGGGGGTATTTATAGTAGCGGGCAGTGGCAGAACCCGTAAATATGTTTGGGCGGCACCCAGGGGGCCGCTCGTACGGATGCCCTCGGGATCCCGCGAGCAGTACAGACATGTCTCGGGGCTACTGCTTGGGACTCAGTGAGTTGACTCGGTGGGTCGACTCAGCGGGTTGACTCGGTGATTTGACTCGGCGGTTTGACTCGGCGAGTTGACTTAGTGAGTTTGACTTTTTTAGGTTTTTTCGACTGGTTTTTCTTATGGGGGGTTTTTCAGGCTGATGTTTAGGGGTGAGTTGGGCTATAGATTGGGGCTTATAAGGGTGAGTTTGGCTGAGTTTGGACACGAGATTTAGGGGTATGGTCCTCCGTTCATCCAGCTATCTCTACCAACAGTGCAGCCGAAGGTGGGGTGTCTACAGCTTAATAATAAGAATCTTGTGCAAAATATATGGGCCGAAGCAGTAAACACTGCCTGCTATATTATAAATCGAGTTTATTTGAGGACAGGCTTAAACAAAACTGCTTATGAACTGTGGTGTGGAAAGACACCAATGTGAAATAACTTAAGGTCTTTGGTAGTACATGTTATATTCTAAGAGACCGTAAAAATTTGGAAAAGTTTGACTCCAAGAGTGATGAGGGTATCTTCTTAGGGTACTCATTAAATAGTAGAGCCTTTCGTGTCTACAACATTAGAACCTCATCAGTTCAAGAGTCAATAAATGTGACTGTAGATGATAACTTGGATAAATCAGTGTCTCCAGGTGATGAAGAAGAAGATGAGGGTATATGCGAGATAGGCAAATCTGATAAACAACCCTCATCTCCAAATGCCCCCACTGCTCCTGGTGATGTACAAATTGTCAAGGATCACCCCCTCAATCAAATCATTGGGGATCCTAGCGCTGGTGTCAAAACCAGGAGATAGTTAGAGGCAGTCAACAGTCACCTGTGTTTCACTTCTAAAATAGAACAAAAAAATGCTGATGAAGCTCTAAACGATGAATTCTAGATCCTTGCAATGCAAGAAGAGCTTCAACAATTCATTAGAAATGAGGTTTGGTATCTGGTCGACAGGCTTGAAAGGAAAAATGTTATTGGAACCAAATGGATTTTCAAGAATAAATCCGATGAATCTGGGAATGTAATACGTAATAAGGCTTGGTTAGTTGCTCAGGGATATTCACAAATTGAAGGTATTGATTTTGATGAAACATTTGTCCCTGTAGCTAGACTCGAGTCTATTTGAATTCTTATGGCTGTTGCTTGTGCTTTAAAGTTCAAATTATTTCAAATGGATGTAAAAAGCGCTTTCTTGAATGGTATTCTTGATGAGGAAGTGTATGTTAAACAACCAAAAGGATTCATTGATCCTAAATATCCTCACAAAGTATACCGATTGAAAAAGGCTCTTTACGGACTCAAGCAAGCTCCCCGTGCATGGTATGAACGCCTAACTCACTTTCTTATAGACCATGATTTTGTTAGGGGGACTGTTGACAAAACTCTCTTTATAAGAGAAGCCGAGAATTCCGTGTTGATTGTCCAGATTTATGTGGATGACATTGTTTTTGGATCCACATGCGAGAAAATGTCCATCTCCTTTGTTACACTAATGACATCAGAATTTGAAATGAGTATGGTAGGAGAACTTAACATGTTTCTAGGGTTACAAGTAAAATAACTTGCATCAGGTATATTCATTACCCAAGCCAAATATGCTAAAGATCTTGTTAAGAGATTTGTCTTAGACTCTGGTCGATCATACACTACACCTATGAGCACCCCTGTTAAACTATCGAAAGACCTTGTAGGGAAAAGTGTAGATCAACATCTTTATAGAAGCATGATTGGTAGTCTTCTTTATCTCACTGCTTGTAGACCAGATATTGCATTTAGTGTAGGTGCTTGTGCTCGGTTTCAAGCTAATCCCAAAGAATCTCACCTCACCGCTATTAAGCAAATCATCCAGTTTGTAGGATGCACTACGGAATATGGTCTTTAGTACCCATTTGATTCATCTACAGATATTGCAAGGTATTCAGATGCCGACTGGGCTGGTAACATGGATGATCGTAAATCAACCAGCAGTGGGTGCTTTTATGTTGGAAATTGCCTTGTGGCTTGGCATAGTAAGAAACAAAACTCCATTTCTTTATCCACAACCGAAGTAGAGTATATTGCTGCCAGAAGTTGTTGTGCACAATTATTATGGATGAAACAAACCTTGGCCTATTATGGGATTAACCAAGGCACAATGACTCTATTTTGCGACAATACTAGTGCCATAAATATTTTGAAAAATTCAGTACAGCACTCACGTACTAAGCACATCAATATTAGGCACCACTTTATTAGAGAATTGGTTGAAGATCACATAGTATCTCTAGAACATGTGCCTACTGAGAATCAGCTAGCCGACATCCTTACGAAACCCTTGGACTCAGTTCGCTTTGCGAACCTCCAGAAGTCATTAGTGTTGGGTGTGTCTAGTTCATCTAACAAGTGTATGTTTTGCAGGTAATATCTGGGGATTAAGCCTCTCTATCTGATCTTTATAGGTATATCTGAGGACCTTTGCCTCTTTTTTCATTGCTCTGTAAGAATATCCGAGAACATAGTCCCATTTTCTGTCTGGTATCAATAAATCTGGACTTTTAAGGGTCCCTCATTTTGTGTTGGGTAGTTATTTTGGTACAACATGAAGCATGGGTGTCGTATCCTTAGTAAGGATATTTGGATTTAAAAGCTACTGGTCTGTCCAAAGGACAGACCTTCTATCCAGTCTATCCAGTACTGAATCCCTCTGCTGCTGTTCAAATTTGTTAAAATTTGCCAGCCGACCGGTCGGGCTTCATCGAAACCTGTCTGGACACCCCCTTTCAAGCCATCCGAATGGTCAAGACCAGTCGGGCTACCATCAGACAGGTCTGGACGCACCTTTTTCACTCCATACGACCGGTCAAGACTGGTCGTGCAACCCTAGACCGGTCAGCTCGTGCGACCGTCCGTCCATGTGGGGGGGGGGGGGGGGGGGGGGGGGGGGGTTCTTTATAAGGGTATAGAGCTCATTTGAGTCACTCATTCCTCCATTTCTCACCTCTACTTGCTGCTCTAGCCCCTCCTCTTGCATTCCAAGGTGATTTTAAGGTGATTTTTGCCAAGATTAGAGTTTCTAACCTCCTCTACATTGCTCCTCTCCTTTCTCATTCCATAGGTAAGGGATTCACTCCCATCCTTCTTTGTTAAATCCTTTCCTTTCATATCTAGGAGTGATTTAGGGTGCTTTGTTGTGTCTTCAATGTCTTACCAAGAGAGTGAAGATGAGCTCCCCTTGAGGCGGAGTAGTCGGTCCAAGGCAAAAGCTAAACCTCCTCCTCGCCCTTTAAAATAAAAGAAAACCCTCACAAAAGGGCAAGGGGCTACCTCATCTTCCATTCCTCCTCCTCAATCTCAATCCTTGGGTCAAAATGTCTCATCCCATTCCACCCATTGGGATGACTTCAAGGACAAAGAGGTGGTGTGTGGAAAGTCCAAAAATTTGAATGACTTGGCCAAATATAATGTCCGTTCCATGTTGAACGTCATAAATTGGGGTCCCGTACTCCACATGGGCGGCCCTGTCCAGTTTGACGTAGTTCGGAGGTTCTATTCCTCATGTGTTCATGTCACCGCCTCTCCCCCCTCTTTTAAAGTTGAGGTTGGTGAACGGGTGTGCATATTTACTTTGAACTCCATCTCTCAATTCGTTGGAGTACCGATTGTTGAGGAGTCTCCTTTTGATTTTTCCTCTCTGGGTCCCAAACCTAACGACATTATTGCCAAATTTCTATGTGGTGATGGGACACCCAAATGGGTCGGAGGTGCGCTTCGGGCGTCCTCCATGTTATAGGATTACTGCATTCTTCACAACCTATTCTTCCGCAATGTATATCCTAAGAAGAGCAACAAGGCGATGTCACTGAAACCATGTTTCGTCTGCTCTATCTTGTTGGTCAGGGTCATCCACTTTGCCTACCATCCCGGATCATGTCTATCATTCACCAGGTTATCTTGCGTGATGATGGAAACTCCTCTAGTCTTCCTTTTGGGCATCTCATATGCAAACTTGCTGATGCGATTGACATTATCAGTTCTGATAAAGTTCACAAGCACATCATTATAAATCGCACCATCATTGCTCGTATGGAGCTTACAAAAGAAGCCATACAGAGTCATCATTTGTAGGATCAGCAGCATGATCCGGTAGAGCCATCCCTGCCTGAGGCTCCACCTGTCTCCACTGGCCCTTCCCAGACTTCACCTTCAGCTCCTTCCTCTAATCCTTCCCTCAATCCTCGGTCTGCTCCGAGTCGATTCAGTACGCCTCCTCGAGCTTTCTCTCGACGACGATCCCCTTCCGTGGATCCTTCATCATATATTGTTGAGCTTCGCCAGCATCAGGAGCGTCTATTTCAGCGTCTTGACGGGATCGAGCAGAGCGAGCATCAAATTTTACAGGGACAGGCCACTCTTCTTGTACAGCAGGAGGCCATTGTTACTCGCCTCGCTCAGTTGGAGAGACGGATGGAGATGTGGGAGCATGCAGCGCGTGGGGACGTTCCACCCCCCGATCTGGGAGATGGATCAGATTACTAGTCTCATGTCTTGGTCATAGTTTCCTTTTTGTATGACCAATGACATCGTCTGAATTTCATGTACTATTTTTCTATGGGTTTCACTGTATATTTTGCACGGATTGACGCATATCTATATTGGGCTGCTTGGCCATTTTGGTATATGTATGGATGCTATTTCTGTTCACTCTAGTCATATCTTTTTCTCTTCATGAGCTCTTGATCCTTATTGCATATTTGTGGGAGGTTGGATGGTTTGGGCATATTTGCCCTTTTTAGCTCATGATTTGTGTTCTTTATGTGTCTGGATATACATCTGGAGGGGTGATTGGTTGATTGGGCTATAAGCCCTCTATGCTTTCATGATTACTTGTATATCTAGCATGTTTCGTTCTTTAAATCTCCTCATGGCTTCAATTTCTATATCTCTTCCCTGTTTTATGTGATTGGCATATTTTCGGCGCTAGCCTTGCAGCTTTCTTAGGCATATCTTTTTGCTGGCTAACCCTTGTCAATTACTAACAAAAAGGGGGAGAATCATCCCACCTAGAAGGTCCGATTATATCTTTTTGCAGGACTTTGTAGGTGCAAGCATTGAGGGGGAGATATTGAAGAAAATTGAGTCTGTACATGTCCTTTTGTAAAGATCATCTTGTATATCTGTATAGACATGTAATTGGGTGTCTTTCTATTTAAGGGTCCATCATGATAAGGAAGTCATGATGTGTCTAGGATAGATGTTTTGTCACGCAATTGACAAAGGGGGAGATTGTTAGTACACTTTATTTTGTCAATTGCCGTGTTGGTTGGTCGCGTCTTGTCGTGTGAGCCCCGGTCGAAGATTTGAAGCTCAAGACTTGAAGATTACGCTTCTTCCATTGCTCAAGCTCAAGCTGAAACAAGATCTCAGGTAAGTTGCATATAGATCGACCTTAGAAAACCCAAAACATCAATGAATGACGTAATTACCGACCTAACTTATCCCATTCCTTCTCGACTCTTCCACAAGTTGATCAGACTTGTATGTCCATGGCAGGTGCTAGTTGTGATTGAAAACATGTCCAAACATTAGACTTCATGCACCATCACCTCATGCTGAATATCCAGCTGAGATGTCATGTTATCAGATTGCCGACCGGTCTGGACTAATCAAACGGTCCATTGAAGTTGTTTGCTGATGTGTTGAAGATCACATAAGGCAGCCGACCAGTCATGACCGGTCAGACTGACCCTTCCATCTTTTCAGCAGCCACTTCATGATTGTGCATGTCTTGCTGAATAGGCAGCCGACCGGTCTTGACCGGTAGGTCCAGTATTGTAATTCAGTACAGTAAACTTGCTGTAATAATAACAGCAAGACAGCCGACCAGTCTTGACCGGTCGGCCAGGCACATCGAATAGACAGCAACCTTGCTATAAGAAATTCAGCTAGACAGCCAACTGGTCTTGATTGGTTGGCCAGTAATTCAAAACCTGACTAGCAGCAGTGCTGCATGTGGGCCGCCAAGACAGCCAACCTATTTTGACCGGTCGGCCAGGAACATCAAAAGAGGTCAGTGACCTTGCTGTGTTGTTTTCAGCTGGACAGCCTACCAGTCTTGACAGGCCGGCCGGTATTACAAACATCTGTCCAGCAACCTTGCTGGATTGAAAAAATGGACAGCCGACTGGTCTTGACCGGTCGGCCAGCAGATCATAGTCTCTCCAGCAAGCTCAGCCGACCGGTCATGACCGGTCGGACTCCATGTTGCAGTGAATCTAGCAAGTCTATCCGACCGGTCTTGACTAGTTGGACAGACCCAGATGAGGGCCAGCAATTTGAAATACGACTAGTCTGTCCAACCGGTAGAGGCCTCTCTCTGACAGGTCGGACGTGACCTTTTTTATCCGTTGGGGCCATCATTAGGGGTTCTATATAGCCACATCTTGTGGTCTTTCTTGGTATGTATTCAACACCCATCAAGAGCTAAGTGAGAGAGTCTTTAATCACATCTTCCTACCCTCCTTGATTTTAACTCCCTTGAGTTCATCATTCAAACCTAGCCATTAATGGCTTGTCATTGAGTATTCAAAGCTCGGTTTGAAGTATGAACTCAAGATCTACATTCATGGCTGACCTACCTTCGAAATATCTTTATGAGGTCGTTTATAGCCATTGAATGTTGAAGTTTGGTAGTTCCCTCATAACCATTGCATTGAATAGGCAAGAGGAACTTGACCATCTCTCTCCTAACTACCCGGCATAATCATAATCACATCATTTGCATCGGTAGCTGATCTTGGGAGCACAAAGAGAAGTTGAAGCACGTGGAACTGAAGCTACTCATCAAAGGCATTGAATCGGGGCTCAATCGTCTAGGTATGTCTAGTATTTGAGAGTCCATTTATTGAATCACTATTGCCTGGATTGGGAAATTCCGGCGGGAGTGTACGTGACCGTCCTTGGATTAGGATTGGTGAGAGTTTGAGATACAAACTTGTCAAGTCCCTAGATTGGGCCATCGACGGATGGTAAACGCGGTCCTAGATCAAAGGATGTTAAGGTTGATGGTTAACCTGATTTAAAACCACGACTATAGTGAAATCCGGTGGCCTCATAGGTTGAGATCGTGAACCGGGAGTGGAGTAGGGAAACTGAACCACTATAAATCGTTGTGCATTGTGAGATTGAATGATTGTTATGTGTTGAATGGTTTAGTCAATCATGAATGCTAACTATTTGATGAAATGCCTATGATATCCTTTACTTACAAATTCATCATACAATTGCCTTGAATGTTATTGTGATAATCTTGGTTGATTAGATTGACTTGATTTAGTGTTAAATTGTAATTGGAAATTCAAAAGGTCCTATTCACCCCCCTCTAGGACATTAGGCATATCTCCGAGTATCTCTACAAGCGGTAGAACCGCAATTTCAGTAACATGAATACTTCTTTGAACAACTTTGATCAGTTATATAGCAATTTTTAGAGGTCCCGTGACCATATAAAATTACATCTCCTGTTTTATTCAAAATTTCGCATCCACAATCAGAAAATTTAACACTATGATTATTGTCATTGATTTATGAAATACTAAGCAATTTATGTTTTAATCCATCAACATATAAAACATTTTTAAACAAAGGAAGATTAGGGAGTTGAACATTACCTTGGCCAATGATTTTATACTGGCTACCATCTCCGAAAGTGACAGCACCTCCTTCAATCTCACTGATGTTTGATAATATAACTTTATCACCTGTCATATGTCTTGAACAACCACTATCCAAGTACCATTTAGAATGGTTACTGGCTTTGAAAGCGGTGTGGATCACCAAACATTTGTTTTTAGGAACTTACTTCATAATGGTTTTGGACTTAGGTGGATCCTTCTTTTCTTGAGGAGAATGAGATACTTGTCTTTCTTTTCTCCTACTTTGTATCAGGAGTTCTTTGAGTAAGTCAATGATTCTCAGAATAAGTGAAGAAGAATTAGTTTTGTTATTGGCTGAGATTTTCAAAGTCTTTTGAAAAGGTTTTGGTCTTTTGAAAATAGACTTTTTAAGATCTTTCTGAATTTCATTCTTAGAATACGAAGATTCACCTTTTACAAATATGGTAGGTGATGTCTTTGGCTTTGGTTTGTACTTGTTATAGCCAAGACCTGATCTATCACCATAATGTCTGAAAAAATGAAGAATCTCTTCTATTATGTCCTTGGATTTTTCAAAATTCTTCGACTTCTTAAGAATGAGCAAATCAAATTTTAAAGAGTTAAAATCAGTTTGAAGTTTTTCGAAATCTTCATTTCTGATTTTCAAGTCTAGTTTACATTTTTCAAAACAGTTAGAAAAATGTGATTTTTCTAAATTACAATTGTCAAGTTTAGATTGCAATTCATCACTGTTCGCTTCCTTAAGTGTAGGGTTGCAATGTAGTAATAATTCGGTAGAGACCGAGATCGTTCTCAGGGACTTATTTAGGAATTCGCAAAACCACTTCCAATATTCTCTAATTAAGACAAACTAAATAGATTTTGGTAATTTGATATAGATGAGAATTTGAAATTAAAAGTGAATGTAATTAATATAAAAGAGCACTAGCGGTTAAAGGATCCACTTGTAGTAATCCTTGATACATAATTCGTTGTGGTTTCTCAATTACACAACTAGAATCGAAATTAAATCCTATCTAGCCGGATGATAGAGCGGTTAATTCAGCAAAACAGTCCAATTTATGTGTTGTTCATAACCATGATTCCCTCAATTCAAGTTAGGACTTGATCACACTCACTTGCATTGGTCAATCCTAGTTCCAATAGGCTAAGATCACAATTATAATAATCATCAAACCCTATTACAAAGCTTAACTATATCATGATTTAAACTTCATTCAAATCACAAGTATAAGCAACACCTAAATTAGACTTTAGAACACAAGGTAGAACTTTGGTTTGAAGTTCCCACACGAGGATCCAAGACTGGAGCATCTTGAATCCGATTCCTCGGAGCATACAAGTCTAGATCCATGCAAAACAACTAAGAACTAAAGCAATTCTTCCAAACATCCATGAGTCATCATAAGATTAAGAAAAACTACTTAGAACTTTATTCTAATTCAATAAACCATCATTCAGTTAATAAATCCAACTTGAAAGCACATAAAACAAATTATAGCATCTTAGATTCTCTACAAGCTTCACCTCTTAGCCCTAGCTAAGAGGTTTATCCGATCATGATAAAAGGAAACATGAAGTCAACTAAAAGCATGAAAACTAGAAAGCAAACTAGAGAATGGAGTTGTAGAACCCTGAATCCGTCTTTCTTCGCCTCCCACCATTGTAGATCTCTTCTAGGATACCCTAGGAACAAGGTAGAGGAGTCCTTTTATAGATTTCAACCTCCGGTTGCACAGAATCTTCGAGAAAATGCGTAAAAGGTACGCAATGTGCAACAAATTTTAGAGCTTATAGAACAAGCTCTGTTAAGCAGACGACCGGTCGGATGACCAATCTGAGCCCATGGTCGACCGGTCTGGCGACCGGTCGTAAAAGGCCAAAACAGTCTAGTGAGTTTTTGGAAAATTTATCCTGGCTTTTGAATTAATCGACCGGTCTGACGACCGGTCTGAGTGGTGGACGATTGGTCAGACGACCGGTCATTATTAATCCAGCAAGGTTTGGCAACAAGGGTCTTCCTGTTGAGTGTTTGGACCGGTCGGACGACTGGTCCTGGGCAATGGCCAACCGGTCGGACGACCGGTCTACAGTGCAATCTTCTGCACTTCTTCCTTCTTCCCTTCTCTTTCTCCCTTGCATCTTTCTTTCACCCATTGGCACTTGGTCTTTTAAAATTCAATGTGTACAGAGTGACCTTTTAAGCATTGAATTGGTGAAGTCCCCTTCTCGTTCCTACAATCACAAAACATGCATTAGAATAGTCTTTAAACATGTGAATCATGCATAGTTAGTGATAAAATGGGGTTAAAATATACACATTTAAGAGCTCAACAATCACACCTTTTCTTTGAAACTCTAAATTTGGATACAATCTTACCACTTTCCTTGTACAGGGCATTATAAGCTTTTTGAAGATCTTCATTTTCAGATTCACTTTTGGATGTCTCATATCCATAATTATCATTGTCTTCAAAAGGAAAAATCTTGGCAATGGTCATGAATGCATTCTGAATTTTTTATTCTTCCTGATCTGATTCATCGAATTTTGAATCAGGTTCAGATTCTAATGAATCATTCCAAGTTACAACCATTCCTTTCTTCTTTGTTTTTTCCTTTTTAGGACAATTTGCAGCTAAGTGCCCATAACTTGAACAATTGAAGCATTGCGTATCCTTGGTTTTGATTTTTCAAAAACCTGATTTACTTTTCTTCTTTCCCAAAGATTTTTTAATCTTAAATTTCTTTTTGTTTTTGAAAATCTTGTAAAACTTCTTAGTAAACAATGCATATCATCCTCATCTTCTTCATCATCTGAATTTTCATTAATTGAAACAGATTTTGAAGATTTGAGAGCAATGTACTTACTCTTAGGACTTTTAAAACTCAATTCATATGTTTAAAGGGATCCAACTAGTTCCTCAACTTTCATTATATCAATATCCCTCAATTGTTGAATAGTAGTGACTTTGGAATTGAATCGATCTGGTAAAGATCTCAGAATTTTAGCACAGACTTTGCTTTCTAGAATACTTTCTCCAAGACCCCACATAGAGTTCACTATATCATTTAATTTTGTATAGAAGTCCATAAATGTTTCATTTTCATCCATACAAATTTTCTCAAATTTGATTGTGAGGAGTTGGATTTTAAACTTCTTTACAATATTAGTGCCCTCATGGGTCATTTCGAGTATATCCCAAGCTTGCTTAGCTGATTTACATGAAATAATTCTTTTGAATTCATTAGGTGAAAGAGCGCAAGTTATAGCATTCAATGCTTTAACATTTGTACTATTTTCATTTTTCTGTGTAGTGGTCCATAGGTTATATGCTACTCGTCTTATAGATTTAATTCCATCTCGTCTGTTACTTCAATAATTGGAGGAGTCTAATTTATTAATGTGGCTTTCATTCATGGATCTTATAAATATCCTCATTCTTGCTTTCCAATAAGAATAGTTAGTACCAGTAAAAGGAGGTGGCCTAGAAATAGATAAGCTTTCAAATTTAGACATCTTACAGCTCCGGATCTAACTCTTTGGATTGAAAATCCACAAAAGAGGAAACCGCTCTGATACCACTTGAAAAATGATGGAGCTATAAATGTCCTAGGGGGGGGGGGGGGGGGGGGGGGGGGTGAATAGGACACTCAATTGAATTCTGCCTCTTGTAATCTTAAAATAAATAAGAGTATCAATCACAAGACTAGCAAGAATAAATATGCAATTAGCCAATCGGAAAGCAAATAAGCAAATAGAGATCAATATGAAAACCTTGGATTAAATTGTAGGACAACCTTTCACTTAGAGATTAAGTAGTATAACCTTCCACTTAGCAAACTAATAGGACAACCTTATATCACTTAAAAATCTAAGTAGGACAACCTTATGTCACGATTTAAGATTTCATAAACAAACAAGCACATAAAAAGATAAACAATAAAATAATCACCACTACACAAAGAGTTATAGTGGTTCGGTGCTAAAAACAACTTGCACCTACTCCACTCCCAAAATTACTTTTCCTTATAATTTTAGCATTCTACTATATAAAGGTTTTCACAGGTTCACCTTTAAAACTTGATACAGAGATTGTGATTTTCACATGCTTATCACAACAAAACCTCAAGTGATTTTCTCAGGGCTAATTACTAACCTTAAGTGATTTTCACAGGCTAATTACTAACCTTAAGTGATTTTCACAGGCTAAGCACTACCAACCTGATTTGAGATTTTCATAGGCTATCTCAAACAAAACCCAAAAGTATAGAAAGATGTTATCGTTCTTCTTGTAGAAGATGATGAAGCTTAGTAGAGATGAAGCTTCAATGGTGCAGCGATCCGATCTTTGAAGAAGATAAACCAATATACCTCGAACAAGATGGATCTAGGAATTTCTAAAAAGAGTTTTCCTAAAAGTTGCAATTTCAGTTCTCTTATCTCTAATATGAGAATGATCTTCTCTTTACACAATCAAATTAAAGAAGAGAACTGAGATAACTATAAAATAAACTAGGAATTTAGAACAGATAGCTAGACTATAATGGATGGCTTTTTTCACCAAAGAGATAGTATTTTTGTGTTTTTTCTTGATGAAAAATAGAAAGAAGAAAGCCCTATTTATAGTAAAAAAGTTAGGTCTTCGGCTGACCTAAGTTTGCCTTCGACTGACCTAAGATTCAACTGTTTTATCCCTATGGCTATTAGATTTTGCGGGATAAGATTTTGTTCAAACTTTGGCTGACCTGAGTGTCGGTTCGACTAGCCTGAGTGAGCTCTGACTGACCTGAGTTTCCGAATTTAGAAAACAATTTCGAATTTGGAAACTTGATCCAAGTTTCTTCGGTTGACCGAAGCTTGTTTGGCTGGCTGAACACAGGGTCGGGCTGACCGAACATCTCTAGAATTTTACAATAAAGCTTGCTGGAAAGATTCTTGGGCTGACCGAACACAGGGTTAGGCTAGCCGAATTTCCTTGAAATACGACTTTAAAAAAATATTAGAATGACTAACTAAAAAGTCATATGAAATCACCTAACCTATGGTCATCCCTATGGTCAATATTACCTTGGTATATATAGTTTATCTTCGAAGCTTTGTCACAATCTATTGTAGAGTCGATAGTCTTGATCTTGATGTGTTTGTTGAGGTTGACTCTTGTCTTCTCAAAGAACTTGGCTTGCTCACATGTTGAACCTCCAATTTATACATTGCATTGCCCATTACATGACATGGTTTGCATGATTTTCATGATTTAAAGGCCCATCTAACACATGTTTTGTGATTATAGGAATGAGAGCGGACTTCACTCAATTAGAGACCAAAAAGGGGCCATTTGAAGCCTTTGATGAAGGCCCAAGGTGGACCAAAGAAAGAAGGAAGCAAAGAAAGAAGAAAATAGAAGAAAGAAAGGAAGAAAACAAGAAGAAAAAGAGACTGACCGGTCTTGACCGGTCGGCCATGCTTGCTGGAGTAATGCCAAAGAGGGCCTGACCGGTCATGACCGGTCGGCCAGCCCTGTCCGACCGGTCGTGACCGGTCGGCCATGCAAGTTTCAGATTCCAGATTCTAAAACAGCAATGTATTCCCGCACCTGGTTTTTCGGACCATTTTTCTGGGCTGATCTTGATGATATTTGAAAATCCAACACATCCATGTCGAAGAGGAGCTCGACGCCGAACTAACCCAAGTGGTTTAGTGTCGATCGGAGCTAAGGATTGATCGTGGTGGCCAAAACAATACGAACTGTCCAGAAAGTTTCAGATTTCGCTGTTCAACTCTGGGCCGGTCCAGAGGACTCATCATTGATGATATGAAGAATCTACTTTGACCATCTTTTAGAACACATCCATATATAAATAACCACAAAAGTTTCAGATCAAAAGGGTGTGTGGTTTGATCGTACCGGTTGAAGAAAGATGGACCATCCAGAAAGATCCAACTGCGCAGAGTTTATAAAAGCCCTAAGTGTTCTAATTTTAGGACTACATTTTGAGATTGTTTTGGACAATCTAATCCATCTATCATGTAGAGGATGAAGTTTTCTACCAATGTTTAAAATATGAGATCAATCCGACCTCTGTACACTCCGGGGCATTGAAAGCAAGATGACTGATTCTGAAGGTACCCAAAGTGCGCGATTTTGAGAGGCGGTCGGTGATGTGATTGGTGGGCCCATTCAGAGGATAATCTTGGAAATCTAAATCATCTATTTGGAAGATCACATTACAAGGAAGCTACAAACCAAATTTGAAGGCAATCCGACCATTGGTTAAGCCGTACCAAGCGAAACAAATTCTGCTATGTTGCTGTACTATTGCTGCACTATAAAAGGAGGTGCTCTCTTCTATTCCAAATCAACCAAGGACGTGGGAAGCAAGGAGTTCAAGTCCCAGGAGGCTACCTAGCCTCCTCCAGCTAGTTTTTCTTCCTTTTCTTAGTTCTAGTTCTAGTTTTAATATGCTTTTCCTTAGCTAACCTCTTAGCTAGAGCTAGAGGTGAAATTTGTAGTTGGTTCCAATGCTTTAATTCTTTTATTTCAAGTACCCTTTTCTCAATTTTGGATTTTGAAGTTCTAGTTTGAATAAAGTTTGGTTTTTTAGAAGTTTTGTGAGAGTTTGTGTGCTCCGGACATGAGTTCCTTGCAATTCTCTAAGATTACCATGATTGGGTTGTTTGAATTCGAATTGTAGTAACCCTTGAGCATGCCATAGTCCATAGGCATGGCTGTTACTCCGAAGGCTACAAGTTCAAGTTCTATGTGCTTCATTAGAACTAGAAATCTGATTTCCAGATTTAAGTGGGATTGTTGTGCTTAAATGTTATATCTTCCAATTAGATGAGAGATAGGACTTTGATTCTAATTGTGTTGTACTTGGATGAATAGATTGGCATTGGACTACTACAAGTGGATCCTTGATGCTCTAGTTCTTCTTAATTTCAGATTTTCCTATTTCATGTGAAAAACTACTTTCTTAAACTTCTTAGATTCTAGTTATTAGAGTAGTTGGAATTGTTTACTTCTTTCCCTGTGGATCGATCTCGGTCTTATCGAGATTTATTACTACATCGCAGCCTTACACTTGAGGCGAGCGAACAAGTTTTTGGCGCCGCTGCCAGGGAAAAAGTTAAACGGTTTTAATTGTTCTAGTAGCTATAGAGTAATCTTAGTTAGGTAGGATTTTCAGTTTTTATAGAAGTAGATTTTCTGATTTTTTTTCGATTACTAACAAACTTTTTTGGATTTTGTAGGACATTGTTGCTGACATAGATCTCACTCTATTGGGTAACATCTCCCCATATCCCTTCTTTTTGTTCTTTTTTTTTTTATATTAGGGTAGTTTTCAATTTCTTAAAATTTCATCATGTATGATTGGACGAATGGTGCATATAAGCATCTTTTGGAAGATGAGATGTCAGACCATGAAATTGAAAGTCTTTATGATTGAAACCATTATAAGCATAAGTATTTTTCTAAGGTTCAATCAACCTCCACTGCCGCCCCACGTAAGACGATGCGTGATTACATTAATGAAAACAATACACATATTGAGACACGATGTAAGACGATGGGGGAATACCGGAACGAAGCAAAATTGGATAATCATCCGGAAAAAACATTACGTGATTACCGGATTGAAAATAACATGAGTGTTCCACCGGCTATGGTAAGAGGTGTGCAACAACAAAAGGAACAGGTGAATAGTAGCCAACCGGTTAAGACAATGCGTGATTACTTGTATGGATATGCCTATCAACCATCATATAACTTTTCATCCTACAATGCGTACGGTCTTAATTGGGAAAACCACCATTCTCCTTGTTCAAGGGAGGAACCAACCATGGATGCCAACAACTATCCTCAAGAACTTCTTTCTCATGAGCCGCAACCGACACGAACTCTTGAGGATGTGCTGCGAGAGTTTATGGAAACAACTGAGCAATACATACAAAACCTCTCGCCATCTCAAAATATTAAACCCAACATTGGGAACACCGAATCAATCCCCAACAATGAGGAGGATGAGGCTATCCAAGTCCCACCTTCTTCGGATTTAATGGATAGACTTTTAAAGGAGATTGATTTCGATGATCCCAATGTCATCATCAATTATAGTGAGTCCACTATCTCTTTTGGATGCTTTGAACTTAATGATGAAGAGATTTCAATGACGGTTGACGAACCCGAGGAATCCATAAAATTTGAAAGTGGTAGTGGGGTTGCCTACAATGAAGGTTTGGTGAATGGTTATGAACCTATGGTTTCTTTTTCCCAAGGGCATAATGATTATGAGTCTCTAGAGGATATGCATGCTAGAGAGATGGCCGAAGTCGATCTTTTTGAGTCCTTCCACCAACAACACATGCCAAATTCTAGTGTGGTAGACCTCCCTTTGATTGAAAATTCTATTCCTTTGGATGATGAGGTGGCACAATCTGAAATTTTCAAAAATCAACCAATGTTAGATGATGTGCTTACCACTGAATCTGAAGAATTCTCTTTGGAAGACCTCCTCTCTATAGAGGAGGAATTCCTTACCATTGAAATAGAATTTCTTCAATCATTAAGGGAGGATGAGGACCCTTCATCCGACTATCTCGATTTCCTAGAGGAATGCTTGGCCCAATCTTATGATCTTGATGATGAGATGATTAAGGAGTTGGACATTTTGTTAGACACGGTGCCGGTGCCTGAAGAACACCTTTCCACTGATTTACACTCTTTACCATTGTTTGTGGAAGCACCGTACAATTCTGAAATTGTGGAGGAGACAACTTTAACCAATGAAAACTTGATGAGTGTCTCTCCACCATCATGGGTCCTTCAGCCCATTGAAAATTCTGATTGGGAGGACCCATTTTTAATCAATCATAACCCAAATCAGAATTTGAGGAGATATCTTTTTGCTGCTCTTATCTCCTCCTTTTATGCATGTGGTGCACAATACGATTGGACTTCAATGATAAGAAGCACACATGTTTACTGTCGAGCAGGACTTTGGATGGTCCTCATGAGAAATTTATTGAAATTCATGAAGATCCTGCTCAACTTTGATCATGTAGTTGATCGGACTAATCAAAGGTAGGTAGGTAGGTTAGGATTTATTTTTCTGCAATTAGGATTGAATAAGTCTCATCGAGACAATGGAAGATGCTAGAATTGATCAACTTGCTATCTCAGGTACTATTGTTCTCACTCATATTTTACCATTGCTCTCATGTTCATGCTAATTGCATATCTTTTTACATTGAGGACAATGCAAGATTTGGTTGGGGGGTGAGATGAGATTCCTCATCTAGCATGTTGCAACATTTCGAGCCTCACATGCGCAAATTTTTTCGAATTTTCTAAAATTTCAAAACTCTTTTAGAAAACCGTATTTCCATGCATTCGAGATGATATGAGTATAAGAAGAGGAGATACGAAGTGTGTGATGTTGTAAGTCTTGAATTCTCCCAACATAATGGTTTTATATGTTAGTTCCCCTATTGTTGTGATTGATAGAAAATTTGAACACCTTCACACCAAGTTCACATTACACGATTTTCATGAGTTGAAAGGTTTATGTGATTTGTGGATTAGCTAGACTTTGATATAAAGGTGTTGAGAAACCAAGCCGGGGCATTTTGTCCATCCTTGTCCATGGGAAAATAATGAAAGATATGGATTTTTAAAAATCCTATCTAATTTTAAAAGAAAAAGGAAAGAAAGGATGAAATCGGGAATGAAGGAAAAATGGTGGAAAATTTCGAAAAGGGCTACCTATTACCAACCGGGGGATGGTCGAACCGTAACCAAAGCCGGAAATGGGACGTAGTGTGAAAGCCGTCGGAAGGACGGTAAGGCAAATTCCTGTCATAGGCTTGTTGTTGCTCTGTGCACCTTAAAATCCTTGGTTTACTTAATCTATGAAGAAGATGATCCCAGAAACTCATGAGATGAACTTTCACTATGCACACTAGGTTGAATTTGTTCGAGTTCTTCTATTTATCAATCAATCAGTGGGAATTTCATGTAGACACTTATAATGTTTTGAGAGTCCAAGATTTCAGCTTCTATCACCTAATTTTTCCAAATTTTATACTTATACACCTTGGAATGGATAGAATCATGGGTTCTGAGGGAGAGTTGGGTTTGGAGGTTTGAAATTGTTTCACGCATGTTTTGCTCGGGACTAGCAAAAAGCTGGTTGGGGGGTGTGTTGAACCTCCAATTTATACATTGCATTGCCCATTACATGACATGGTTTGCATGATTTTCATGATTTAAAGGCCCATCTAACACATGTTTTGTGATTATAGGAATGAGAGCGGACTTCACTCAATTAGAGACCAAAAAGGGGCCATTTGGAGCCTTTGATGAAGGCCCAAGGTGGACCAAAGAAAGAAGGAAGCAAAGAAAGAAGAAAATAGAAGAAAGAAAGGAAGAAAACAAGAAGAAAAAGAGACCGACCGGTCTTGACCGGTCGGCCAAGGAAGCCCGACCGGTCTTGACCGGTCGGCAATGCTTGCTGGAGTAATGCCAAAGAGGGCCTGACCGGTCATGACCGGTCGGCCAGCCCTGTCCGACCGGTCGTGACCGGTCGGCCATGCAAGTTTCAGATTCCAGATTCTAAAACAGCAATGTATTTCCGTACCTGGTTTTTCGGACCATTTTTTTGGGCTGATCTTGATGATATTTGAAAATCCAACACATCCATGTCGAAGAGGAGCTCGACTCCGAACTAACCCAAGTGGTTTCGTGTCGATCGGAGCTACGGATTGATCGTGGTGGCCAAAACAATACGAACTGTCCAGAAAGTTCCAGATTTCGCTGCTCAACTCTGGGCCGGTCCAGAGGACTCATCATTGATGATATGAAGAATCTACTTTGACCATCTTTTAGAACACATCCATATATGAATAACCACAAAAGTTTCAGATCAAAAGGGTGTGTGGTTTGATCGCACCGGTTGAAGAAAGATGTACCATCCAGAAAGATCCAACTGCGCAGAGTTTATAAAAGCCCTAAGTGTTCTAATTTTAGGACAACATTTTGGGATTGTTTTGGACAATCTAATCCTTCTATCATGTAGAGGATGAAGTTTTCTACCAATGTTTAAAATTTGAGATCAATCCGACATCTGTACACTCCGGGGCATTGAAAGCAAGATGACTGGTTCTGAAGGTACCCAAAGTGCGCGATTTTGAGAGGCGGTCGGTGATGTGATTGGTGGGCCCATTCAGAGGATAATCTTGGAAATCTAAATCATCTATTTGGAAGATCACATTACAAGGAAGCTACAAACCAAATTTGAAGGCAATCCGACCATTGGTTAAGCCGTACCAAGCGAAACAAATTCTGCTATGTTGCTGTACTATTGCTGCACTATAAAAGGAGGTGCTCTCTTCTATTCCAAATCAACCAAGGACGTGGGAAGCAAGGAGTTCAAGTCCCAGGAGGCTACCTAGCCTCCTCCAGCTAGTTTTTCTTCCTTTTCTTAGTTCTAGTTCTAGTTTTAATATGCTTTTCCTTAGCTAACCTCTTAGCTAGAGCTAGAGGTGAAATTTGTAGTTGGTTCCAATGCTTTAATTCTTTTATTTCAAGTACCCTTTTCTTAATTTTGGATTTTGAAGTTCTAGTTTGAATAAAGTTTGGTTTTTTAGAAGTTTTGTGAGAGTTTGTGTGCTCCGGACATGAGTTCCTTGCAATTCTCTAAGATTACCATGACTGGGTTGTTTGAATTCGAATTGTAGTAACCCTTGAGCATGCCATAGTCCATAGGCATGGCTGTTACTCCGAAGGCTACAAGTTCAAGTTCTATGTGCTTCATTAGAACTAGAAATCTGATTTCCAGATTTAAGTGGGATTGTTGTGCTTAAATGTTATATCTTCCAATTAGATGAGAGATAGGACTTTGATTCTAATTGTGTTGTACTTGGATGAATAGATTGGCATTGGACTACTACAAGTGGATCCTTGATGCTCTAGTTCTTCTTAATTTCAGATTTTCCTATTTCATGTGAAAAACTACTTTCTTAAACTTCTTAGATTCTAGTTATTAGAGTAGTTGGAATTGTTTACTTCTTTCCCTGTGGATCGACCTCGGTCTTACCGAGATTTATTACTACATCGCAGCCTTACACTTGAGGCGAGGCGAACAAGTTTTTGGCGCCGCTGCCGGGGAAAAAGTTAAACGGTTTTAATTGTTCTAGTAGCTATAGAGTAATCTTAGTTAGGTAGGATTTTCAGTTTTTATAGGAGTAGATTTTCTGATTTTTTTTCGATTACTAACAAATTTTTTTGGATTTTGTAGGACATTGTTGCTGACATAGATCTCACTCTATTGGGTAACATCTCCCCATATCCCTTCTTTTTGTTCTTTTTTTTTTTATATTAGGGTAGTTTTCAATTTCTTAAAATTTCATCATGTATGATTGGACGAATGGTGCATATAAGCATCTTTTGGAAGATGAGATGTCAGACCATGAAATTGAAAGTCTTTATGATTGGAACCATTATAAGCATAAGTATTTTTCTAAGGTTCAATCAACCTCCACTGCCGCCCCACGTAAGACGATGCGTGATTACATTAATGAAAACAATACACATATTGAGACACGATGTAAGACGATGGGGGAATACCGGAACGAAGCAAAATTGGATAATCATCCGGAAAAAAACATTACGTGATTACCGGATTGAAAATAACATGAGTGTTCCACCGGCTATGGTAAGAGGTGTGCAACAACAAAAGGAACAGGTGAATAGTAGCCAACCGGTTAAGACAATGCGTGATTACTTGTATGGATATGCCTATCAACCATCATATAACTTTTCATCCTACAATGCGTACGGTCTTAATTGGGAAAACCACCATTCTCCTTGTTCAAGGGAGGAACCAACCATGGATGCCAACAACTATTCTCAAGAGTTTCTTTCTCATGAGCCGCAACCGACACGAACTCTTGAGGATGTGCTGCGAGAGTTTATGGAAACAACTGAGCAATACATACAAAACCTCTCGCCATCTCAAAATATTAAACCCAACATTGGGAACACCGAATCAATCCCCAATAATGAGGAGGATGAGACTATCCAAGTCCCACCTTCTTCGGATTTAATGGATAGACTTTTAAAGGAGATTGATTTTGATGATCCCAATGTCATCATCAATTATGGTGAGTCCACTATCTCTTTTGGATGCTTTGAACTTAATGATGAAGAGATTTCAATGACGGTTGACGAACCCGAGGAATCCATAAAATTTGAAAGTGGTAGTGGGGTTGCCTACAATGAAGGTTTGGTGAATGGTTATGAACCTATGGTTTCTTTTTCCCAAGGGCATAATGATTATGAGTCTCTAGATGATATGCATGCTAGAGAGATGGCCGAAGTCGATCTTTTTGAGTCCTTCCACCAACAACACATGCCAAATTCTAGTGTGGTAGACCTCCCTTTGATTGAAAATTCTATTCCTTTGGATGATGAGGTGGCACAATCTGAAATTTTCAAAGATCAACCAATGTTAGATGATGTGCTTACCACTGAATCTGAAGAATTCTCTTTGGAAGACCTCCTCTCTATAGAGGAGGAATTCCTTACCATTGAAATAGAATTTCTTCAATCATTAAGGGAGGATGAGGACCCTTCATCCGACTATCTCGATTTCCTAGAGGAATGCTTGGCCCAATCTTATGATCTTGATGATGAGATGATTAAGGAGTTGGACATTTTGTTAGACACGGTGTCGGTGCCTGAAGAACACCTTTCCACTGATTTACACTCTTTACCATTGTTTGTGGAAGCACCGTACAATTCTGAAATTGTGGAGGAGACAACTTTAACCAATGAAAACTTGATGAGTGTCTCTCCACCATCATGGGTCCTTCAGCCCATTGAAAATTCTGATTGAGAGGACCCATTTTTAATCAATCATAACCCAAATCAGAATTTGAGGAGATATCTTTTTGCTGCTCTTATCTCCTCCTTTTATGCATGTGGTGCACAATACGATTGGACTTCAATGATAAGAAGCACACATGTTTACTGTCGAGCAGGACTTTATTGAAATTTATGAAGATCCTGCTCAACTTTGATCATGTAGTTGATCGGACTAATCAAAGGTAGGTAGGTAGGTTCGGATTTATTTTTCTGCAATTAGGATTGAATAAGTCTCATCGAGACAATGGAAGATGCTAGAATTGATCAACTTGCTATCTCAGGTACTATTGTTCTCACTCATATTTTACCATTGCTCTCATGTTCATGCTAATTGCATATCTTTTTACATTGAGGACAATGCAAGATTTGGTTGGGGGGTGAGATGAGATTCCTCATCGAGCATGTTGCAACATTTCGAGCCTCACATGCGCAAATTTTTTCGAATTTTCTAAAATTTCAAAACTCTTTTAGAAAACCGTATTTCCATGCATTCGAGATGATATGAGTATAAGAAGAGGAGATACGAAGTGTGTGATGTTGTAAGTCTTGAATTCTCCCAACATAATGGTTTTATATGTTAGTTCCCCTATTGTTGTGATTGATAGAAAATTTGAACACCTTCACACCAAGTTCACATTACACGATTTTCATGAGTTGAAAGGTTTATGTGATTTGTGGATTAGCTAGACTTTGATATAAAGGTGTTGAGAAACCAAGCCGGGGCATTTTGTCCATCCTTGTCCATGGGAAAATAATGAAAGATATGGATTTTTAAAAATCCTATCTAATTTTAAAAGAAAAAGGAAAGAAAGGATGAAATCGGGAATGAAGGAAAAATGGTGGAAAATTTCGAAAAGGGCTACCTATTACCAACCGGGGGATGGTCGAACCGTAACCAAAGCCGGAAATGGGACGTAGTGTGAAAGCCGTCGGAAGGACGGTAAGGCAAATTCCTGTCATAGGCTTGTTGTTGCTCTGTGCACCTTAAAATCCTTGGTTTACTTAATCTATGAAGAAGATGATCCCAGAAACTCATGAGATGAACTTTCACTATGCACACTAGGTTGAATTTGTTCGAGTTCTTCTATTTATCAATCAATCAGTGGGAATTTCATGTAGACACTTATAATGTTTTGAGAGTCCAAGATTTCAGCTTCTATCACCTAATTTTTCCAAATTTTATACTTATACACCTTGGAATGGATAGAATCATGGGTTCTGAGGGAGAGTTGGGTTTGGAGGTTTGAAATTGTTTCACGCATGTTTTGCTCGGGACTAGCAAAAAGCTGGTTGGGGGGTGTGTTGAACCTCCAATTTATACATTGCATTGCCCATTACATGACATGGTTTGCATGATTTTCATGATTTAAAGGCCCATCTAACACATGTTTTGTGATTATAGGAATGAGAGCGGACTTCACTCAATTAGAGACCAAAAAGGGGCCATTTGGAGCCTTTGATGAAGGCCCAAGGTGGACCAAAGAAAGAAGGAAGCAAAGAAAGAAGAAAATAGAAGAAAGAAAGGAAGAAAACAAGAAGAAAAAGAGACTGACCTGTCTTGACCGGTCGGCCAAGGAAGCCCGACCGGTCTTGACCGGTCGGCCATGCTTGCTGGAGTAATGCCAAAGAGGGCCTGACCGGTCATGACCGGTCGGCCATGCAAGTTTCAGATTCCAGATTCTAAAACAGCAATGTATTTCCGTACCTAGTTTTTCGGACCATTTTTTTGGGCTGATCTTGATGATATTTGAAAATCCAACACATCCATGTCGAAGAGGAGCTCGACGCCGAACTAACCCAAGTGGTTTCGTGTCGATCAGAGCTACAGATTGATCGTGGTGGCCAAAACAATACGAACTGTCCAGAAAGTTCCAGATTTCGCTGTTCAACTCTGGGCCGGTCCAGAGGACTCATCATTGATGATATGAAGAATCTACTTTGACCATCTTTTAGAACACATCCATATATGAATAACCACAAAAGTTTCAGATCAAAAGGGTGTGTGGTTTGATCGCACCGGTTGAAGAAAGATGGACCATCCAGAAAGATCCAACTGCGCAGAGTTTATAAAAGCCCTAAGTGTTCTAATTTTAGGACTACATTTTGGGATTGTTTTGGACAATCTAATCCTTCTATCATGTAGAGGATGACGTTTTCTACCAATGTTTAAAATTTGAGATCAATCCGACATCTGTACACTCCGGGGCATTGAAAGTAAGATGACTGGTTCTGAAGGTACCCAAAGTGCGCGATTTTGAGAGGCGGTCGGTGATGTGATTGGTGGGCCCATTCAGAGGATAATCTTGGAAATCTAAATCATCTATTTGGAAGATCACATTACAAGGAAGCTACAAACCAAATTTGAAGGCAATCCGACCATTGGTTAAGCCGTACCAAGCGAAACAACTTCTGCTATGTTGCTGTACTATTGCTGCACTATAAAAGGAGGTGCTCTCTTCTATTCCAAATCAACCAAGGACGTGGGAAGCAAGGAGTTCAAGTCCCAGGAGGCTACCTAGCCTCCTCCAGCTAGTTTTTCTTCCTTTTCTTAGTTCTAGTTCTAGTTTTAATATGCTTTTCCTTAGCTAACCTCTTAGCTAGAGCTAGAGGTGAAATTTGTAGTTGGTTCCAATGCTTTAATTCTTTTATTTCAAGTACCCTTTTCTTAATTTTGGATTTTGAAGTTCTAGTTTGAATAAAGTTTAGTTTTTTAGAAGTTTTGTGAGAGTTTGTGTGCTCCGGACATGAGTTCCTTGTAATTCTCTAAGATTACCATGATTGGGTTGTTTGAATTCGAATTGTAGTAACCCTTGAGCATGCCATAGTCCATAGGCATGGCTGTTACTCCGAAGGCTACAAGTTCAAGTTCTATGTGCTTCATTAGAACTAGAAATCTGATTTCCAGATTTAAGTGGGATTGTTGTGCTTAAATGTTATATCTTCCAATTAGATGAGAGATAGGACTTTGATTCTAATTGTGTTGTACTTGGATGAATAGATTGGCATTGGACTACTACAAGTGGATCCTTGATGCTCTAGTTCTTCTTAATTTCAGATTTTCCTATTTCATGTGAAAAACTACTTTCTTAAACTTCTTAGATTCTAGTTATTAGAGTAGTTGGAATTGTTTACTTCTTTCCCTGTGGATCGACCTCGGTCTTACCGAGATTTATTACTACATCGCAGCCTTACACTTGAGGCGAGCGAACATCACACAACCTCATATATTAAACTATTGTCTACGAAATTTAACTACTATACTGTGCTTAGTATTTACAGTTTTAATTTGCCAAGAACCAATTGCTCATATACTGAGTACGGGATCAAGTTTATGCTTGCCCCCAAATCTAACAAAGCTCGCTCAATTTGGTAGTCACCAATGATACATGAGATTGTGGGACTACCGGGATCCTTATATTTGGGGGGGGGGGGGGGGGGGGGGGGGGGGGGGGGGGGGGTTCACTCACTCGCTCATTAAGAAAAGCATTTTGTTGTACGTTATATTTACATTTAGTTGTGCATAAATTCTTTAGAAACTTAGCATATGAGGGAATTTGTTTTATAGCATCAAGCAACGAAATGTTGATATTAACTTGTTTGAAAACCTCTAGAATGTCATGAGAGTTTGGGAGAGATTTGGGAGCAACCAATCTCGAAGGGAGTGGTGTTACGGGCTTGTAAATGTGTTTCTTTTCTTGTGGGGCTGAGTTAGATCCATCCTCATTCTCAGAAATTACCGGATCATTAGGCTTGTCGGCTTTCTCCGGAAAAGATTTGTTGATTTGTTTACTACTTCTAAGAGTAGTGATGCATTTTTCTTGCTCCACATGTTGGTTGGGAAGATTAGGGGCATTGATTTCATATGTTTGTTTAGGATTTGGCTGAGGTTGGGCCGGAAAGGTCCCTACCTTAGCATTCAAGCGTCCCTTAATCTCATCAACTGATACTTTAAGCTTTTGGAACATTTGCTGATTTGTTTGGTTGATTTGCGTTTGCCCTTGCATAAACCCTTTTAAAGTATCTTCCATAGTGAATTGAGGTGAGGCCATGTTTGGAGTTATGTTTTGCATTGGTGGCCCTCTTTGAGGGTTGGTAAGATTGGTCGTGGGGCCATTCCTCCAACTAAAATTTGGATGGTTCTTCTAAGTAGAATTGTACGTGTTACCTACCAGTCCATTGAAAGGCCATTTATACCCGTATGTGGTGTTTGCTTGCTCTTGCAACACCTCTTGAAACGCAGGAATTGTAGGACAATCTTGCGTAAAGTGTACATTAGCGGCACAAATCCCGCATACGTTCTCAATAGCTTCAGTGGAATTGGAAGTTCCACTCTTACTACGTTCCATGACCTCTATTTTCCTTGTGAGGCTAGCTATCTTTGCATTAACATGTAGATCCCTTCTTTCTCTTTTTGTTGAGGAGGCTTGAGGTTACTAGATTTGTTCGAGGTATCTTATGATTGGGCATTCTTGGCCAACATGTCCAAGTAACTCCATGCATCCTCACGATCTTTGCTCATGAACTCACTGTTGCACATCATCTTTACGAATTGGCGCATATTCGAGTTCAATTCTTCATAGAAGAAACTTATGATTTGCCAAATCTTGTAGTCATGATGTGGACAAGTAAGTAGGAGGTCCTTGTATCTCTCCCAACGTTGAAAGAAAGTTTCACCATCTTTAACTGAAAAGTTCATTATGGTATGTCGAGGGGTATTCGTTTTATGAGCTAGGAATAATTTTATTTAAAAACTCCCAGGTCATTGTTCACTTCCCCAAGTGTAGGGTTGCGAAGTAGTAATAATTCGGAAAGACTGAGTATCCTTCCCATAGAGATTTATGTATGGGTATCCTCAGAATTTGTCTAAAACAACTAGTAATTAAGATCCTATTAAGAGCTAAAACTGGAAAATAGCGATTTGGGTTTAAACAGTGACTGGTTAAGGTAATTTCAATCTAAAAAGGGCACTAGAGCGCCAAGGATTCACTCTTGATAAGTTTCAATGCATCAACACAACTAGGTCTCTCACAACTCAATAGGAATCGAATTCATATCTCTATCCGATCGGAATATAGAGCGATTCAATCAGCAATTATCTAAAACAAGTGTTTATTAACTGATTTGATTCCCACAATAACACTCAGGCCTTGGGCACACTCAATTGTGTAGGCCAAGACTCTTTCCAATCTAGTTGAGATTCATAATCATAGCTTTCACCAAATCCTGTCACTAGACCTGATTACAACTCATGATTAGAACTCTAATTAAATCAAAATCAATGAATAACCAACTATTCCAGATTATACAACAAAAGATAAGAACTTTAGTTGAATGAGTTCCCACATGAAAATCAGACCATTGCATACAAGGCAATCAAAGCGTCTACCATGCCCGGAGTCGATGGTAGATCAATGAACTACAAAAGCATAAACAATGCTCAAAAGCTAAGATACTAAGTCAGGATCACTAAGAATCACATGAGCCCGGAGTCATCAAGAGATCAAAGTAAAAACCAACATAGTACTTGATTCAAACTCATATTGAACTAAAATTCATCAATTAAAACATAAAAGGAAACCTAGGTTGCATTAATCCATCAAAAATGAATCAAAAGCTTCACCTCTTAGCCCTAGCTAAGAGGTTTTAGTTCAACTCTAACATCCTTGAACTAGAAGCCTCTAAAAACATAAAAAATAACTAAAACAGGAAGAAAACTAGAAATCCGAAGTAGAATCCGTCTCCTTAGCAATCCCCACGTCCTAGCCTCCTTTGGTATGAAGGGAAGACATCCTTTTATAACTTGGAGGAGTCCAATACGCAAGAAAGTTCCAGAAATTGCGTAAACTTATGCAATTGTGCAAAAAATTCCGGAGTCCTAATTTAGAAAGTGCTTGTTACGCATGGCCGACCGGTCATGACCGGTCGGACTTCACTTGCAACCAATCCAGCAGCTATGCCCGACCGGTCATGACCGGTCGGACGGTGAATCTCTTTAAGCCAGCAACTATGGCCGACCGATCATGACCGGTCGGACGGTGAATCTCTTTAAGCCAGCAACTATGGCCGACCGATCATGACCGGTCGGACTGGCTTCCTTTGGCAGGTAATGAGTGGCTGACCGGTCTTGACCGGTCAGGCTTCTTTGGCCATCATTCCAGCGGCTATGGCCGACCGGTCTTGACCAGTCGGGCTGCCTTGGCTTGATGTTTTCTTCCTTTCTTTCTTCTTTTTCTTTCTTTTCTTCTTTTCTCTTCTCTCCTTGCTTTCTTCTCTTTGATCTTCCTTCAATACTTCATCTAATGAACCTCAATGCTCTTAAAGAGCTCCATTTAATCTTCAATTTGTGAAATCTCCCTCTTGTTCCTACAATCACAAACAATGCATTAGAATGGTCCTTTAAACGTGTAAACCGTGCATAATGAGTGATGAATTGGGGTTAGAATATGCACAATTAAGAGCTCAACACACCCCCCAACTAGCATTTTGCTAGTCCCGAGCAAAACATGCGTGAAACACGTTTCAATTTCCAAAACCCAACCCTCCTTTAGAAACTATTCTTTTATACATTCCAAGACACATAAGCATAAAAATCAGGGAAATTAGGTGACAAAGGTTGAAACCTTAAACTCTCAGAACATAATAGGTGTTTATATGAAATTTTTGCTGATTGATTGATAGATATAAGAACTTGAACAAATTCAACCTAGTGTGCATAGTGAAGGTTCATCTCATGAGTTTCCGGGATTATCTTCTTCATAAATCAACTAAACTACCGATCTCAAGGTATATAGAGCAATAACAAGCCTATGACAGGAATTTGCCTTACCGTCCTTCCGACGACTTTCACACTACATCCCATTTCCGGCTTTGGTTACGGGTAGACCATCCCCCGGTTGGTAGTAGGTAGCCCTAATCGAAATTTTCCACCATTTTCCATCATTCCCAATTTCATCCTTCCTTTCCTTTTTCTTTTATATTAGATAGGATTTTTAGAAATCCATATCTTTCGTTATTTTCCCATGGACAAGGATGGACAAAGTACCCCGGCTTGGTTTCTCAATACCTTCAATCACGGTCTAGTTAATCCACAAATCACATAATCCTTTCAAATCATGAAAATTGTGTAATGTGAACTAGGTGCAAAAGGTGTTCAAATTTTCTATCAATCATAAAAATAGGTGAATTCACATATAAAACCATTATATTAAGAGAAGTTCAAAGCTTGCAACATCCCTCACTTCGTATCTCCTCTTCTTGTACTCATGCTGTCTCAAATGTATAGAATCAATGTTTTCCAAAAGAATTTTGAAATTTAGAAGAATCGAAAAATTTCTACATCATTGCTTGAAATGTCACAAAAGCTAGCAGATTCATCAAAGGAATCTCTCACCCCCCAACCAAAACTTTACATTGTCCTCAATGTAATAAAATATGCAATATGCATGACATGAGAGCAGTGACATAAAGCCAAGGAGAGTGAGAAAGAGAGATATCACCTGAAGCATATATTTCATGGCAAGATTAGCTTTTGGAGATGGATTACTTCACAACTAAATCAACTATCAAAGCAAATCCTAATGGGAAAGCATTCTAGCAAATCATCCTCCGTCAGACTAGGAGGTTAATCCCAACAACTCATCCAAAAGCATAAAGTCAAGCAGAATCATTAGATGGATCAAAAGGTTCCGCAGTAACGTCATCCAATATCCTGCTTTACAATAAACATGTGTGTGAGTAATCGAGATACGCCACTTAAAATCCCAAAAAGGAATTTCAGCGGGTTCCTTATTGTTTTCACCACATGTATAAGAGGAGACATCATCATATTTATCAGAAAAAATATGTCTCCATTCAGATTTTCCTGGGCATTGATATTGCAAGTAAGGATCATCCCAGGGTTGGTGGATTTCAGTATGCATGATCCACAAAGGTGTGGAAATATGAATTGATTTCTCAGCCCAACAAGGTGTTGTTTCCACCTCCTTCTCTCGGCCAGTGTCATATGCCGATACCGACTCAAAAAGTGTGACCATATCCCTTATCTTATTATCTTTCTTATCAAGGGAGTGAGTCACTTCTTCGTCTAAGGGACCGGAGTAAAAAGGTGAGAGGGACTCATCTTCCACGATAGAATTGATCATGTTTATTTCGTGGACCTCCTCATCCTCATCCTCTTGTTGGTTGTCAATATTAAAAGCATTCAACTCAATCGTCATATTACCAAAAGACATTTGGATGACCCCACTCCTACAATTGATGATAGCATTTGACGTAGCTAGGAATGGACGGCCAAGTATGACAGGAATTTGAGGGCCAATATTAATCGTGGGTCGCGTGTCCAAGATAATAAAGTCGACCGGGTAGTAAACTTTGTCAACTTGGACAAGAACGTCCTCAATCACCCCTCTCGGAATACGAATCGATCGGTCAGCAAGTTGTAATGTGGTTTTGGTGGGTTTTAATTCACCTAAACCCAATTGTTCATAGACCGAAAAGGGAATTAAATTTACACTTGCCCCTAGATCGAGTAAAGCATGTTTCACCCGGTAGTCTCCAATCACACAAGATATTGTTGGACAACCGGGATCTTTGTATTTCTTGGGCATCCCGTGGTTGATAATGGCACTCACATTCTCTGTCAAAAATGCCTTCTTTTGCACATGTATTTTTCTTTTAACTGTGCAAAGGTCTTTTAAAATTTTTGCATATGACGGTATTTGTTTAATGGCATCCAACAATGGGATGTTGATTTTTACTTGCTTGAAAACCTCCAAAAATTTCTGATATTTATCTTGAGGTTTGGCTGGAATCAAGCGTTGGGGGAATGGAGCAACGGGCCTATATTCTTTCAATGGCTCTGTTTCATTCATGGGGGTGCTAGGTCCATCATCCTCTTTGGAAGATACCGGATCATTAGGCGGTGAAACCTTCACCGGATCAGATTTTTCAATAATTTTCCCACTTCTAAGAGTGGTGATGGCCTTAGCAAGTTCCATGTGTTGGTTAGAAGAACTAGGCACGCTTATTTCGCATTGTGTTTTTGGATTTGGTATGAGTTGGGCTGGAAGAATCCCTTCCCTTGCGTTTAAGCGAGCCTTGATTTCCTCTACCGAAGTTTTAAGCTCAAGCATTATCGTATGGTTGGATTGATTTATTTGAGCTTGACCTTCCATGAATGCTTTCAAAGTATCCTCTATAGGCATTTGAGGCGGGGCCATTTGCATTGGGGGCCCCCTTTGAGGATTATTTTGATTAGCCGTGTTTCCATTCGCCCAATTGAAGTTTGGGTTGTTCCTCCAACTAGAATTATTCGTGTTTGAATTTAGAGTACTAAAAGGTCGTTGATAACTATTCAAGGCATTCGATTGTTCAAATAAAAGTTCTCGAAACGCATAGATTGTTGGACAATCCGGCGTTTGATGCACATTGGAAGCACAAATACCACAAATAGTTTCAACAGCCCCCTTTTGTTGGGTTGTGTCCACTTTCTTTAGTTCCATCTCCTCGACCTTTCGTGTGAGTTTAGCCACTCTAGAACCTAGATCATCTTGCTCATCTAAAACATAAATTTCTCCCTTTTCCTTGGTTTGGGGTTGTTTTGAACTTGTTGGCTTAGATGTATCCCATGATTGTGTATTTTCAGCCAACATGTCAAAATAATCCCAAGCTTCCTCCATTTCCTTGTTCATGAACTCCCCATTGCACATCATCTCCACAAATTGGCGCATGGTTGAGTTCAATCCATCATAGAAGAAACTAATCAACTTCCACCGTTCATAGCCATGATGTGGGCATGCGTTTAATAGCTCATTATACATTTCCCAACATTGGAAAAAGGTTTCTTCTTCTTTTTGGGAGAAGTTCATTATGGCCCTTCGTAGTGCATTGGTTCGATGAGTAGGGAAGAATTTTTTAAGAAACTCCCTAGTCATCTCAGCCCATGTCCCAATAGACCTTGGCCTTAAGGAATGTAGCCATGATTTGGCCTTCTCTTTTAAGGAAAAAGGGAACAATTTAAGTTTTATTGTATCCTTGGTCACATTGTCATAGTTTATTGTGGCAATAACTTCTTCAAATTCCTTAATATGTAGATACGCACTCTCAGAGTCGAGTCCATGGAATCTAGGAAGAAGTTGGATCAACCCCGGTTTAAAATCAATATTCCCCACATTGTGAGGGAAAATTATGCATGAGGGAGTACGCGCCCTAGCTGATTGTAAATAGTCACGTAGAGTTCTAGGTTGAGGTACATTCCCCACTTCATTCTCATCCAATTCAGTAAGGTTTGGGGCTGGATTTTAAGGTTGATTAGCCCCTTGATTGGGTTGATTTTCAGCCATCTCTCTAGTGATTTCAGGAAAATTCTGACGTTTTCTAGCACGAGGTTCTCTATCAATCCCTTCAACAATTACTCCACCACGATTGAGTCGGTTATTAGAATCCCGAGCCCAATGTGTCATGCAAAAACAAAAAAAAATGATACAAAAAGGAAAAAAAATTCTTCCTTCCTTCCTTTACTCCTCTCTAGGACTTAAGCACAAGGTGTCTTGTAATGGCTGAGCCAGAAGCAAGGATAGAGACCGATTTCTCCTGGTCAATAGGGGTTCAGAGAACTCCCCACCCACTCTTTAAGTCTTTTAAGAAAAGTGCAGAAAAAGAAGAAAGAGGAATAGGTTGAGAAGAGAAATCTCTGAGCACAAGGTGATCCAAGGCGGCAGAGCCGACCAATAGGAATCCAGGTGGCACAAGGCCTACCTTTCAGAGATCCAAAAGGAGTCTCCACCCACTCTACAAGAGATGAATATAATAGGAATGAGTAGGAGAAGAAGAAGAGTAAGGTTAGAATGATAAAACCTGATTTGTGACTTAAGATGCCTTCTTCTTCTTCAACTTCCTAAAAATCTCTGAATTAAACCTATGTTAGAATCCTGCAAAAATCAAAACAAAGTAAGTTAGTATTTAGAAGAAAAACTACTCTAGAAAACAAAACAAATCCTAAACCTATCTTAACACAATCTCAACTAAAAATTATTTCAGAAAATTCTAAAAATACCGCATAGAAATCCCCGGCAACGGCGCCAAAAACTTGTTCACTTCCCCAAGTGTAGGGTTGCGAAGTAGTAATAATTCGGAAAGACCGAGTATCGTTCCCACAGAGATTTATGTATGGGTATCCTCAGAATTTGTCTAAGACAACTAGTAATTAAGATCCTATTAAGAGCTAAAACTAGAAAATAGCGATTTGGGTTTAAACAGTGAATGGTTAAGGTAATTTCAATCTAAAAAGGGCACTAGAGCGCCAAGGATCCACTCTTGATAAGTTTCAATGCATCAACACAACTAGGTCTCTCACAACTCAATCGGAATCGAATTCATATCTCTATCCGATCGGAATATAGAGCGGTTCAATCAGCAATTATCTAAAACAAGTGTTTATTAACTGATTTGATTCCCACAATAATGTTCGCTTCCCCAAGTGTAGGGTTGTGATGTAGTAATAAACTCGGTAAGACCGAGGTCGATCCACAGGGGCTTATGTAGAATTTCACAAACTCATCCACAAGTGTCTATCTACTAATCAGATTTTTGTATGAAATTGATATGAGTAACAGAAGTTGAATTAAATCAAAAGTAATTAATTATAAGAAGGCACTAGGGGTTCAGAGGATCCACTTGTAGCAATCCTTGATGTTCAATCCACTGTGGTTTCTTATTCTCTCAACTAGAATTGACATTCCTGTCTATCTAGTCGGATGATAGAGCTGTTAAACCAAACAGTCTGCAATATGTAAGTTCTATACATAAGATTCAATCAATGTAGGCTGAGCTGAGCATGCTAAATTGCATAGGTCATTCCCCTTTCCTATAAGTCTAGTTCACAATCATAATCATCCTCAAGTCCTCTCATAAGACAAGGCTAGATCCGGATTTGAACTGGATTTAAATCACAAGCACAGTCCATACATATTCCAGAAAAACAGAAAAATAGAACTTTGGTAGAAAGTCCCTTTATGAAGAGCTTAGTACTAGAGCGCACTCCGATTCCTCAGATCATACAGGTCTAGACCGTTGCAAACGAATTAAGAAGCTAAGTAATTCATCCAAACATCCATGAGTCATCACAAGACTAAGAAAAATTACTTAAAAACTTGTATAAACTTCAAACCTTAGTTCATAATCATGAATTCCAAACTGAAAACCACTTAACTACGAATCAAAACATCTTTGATTCACTACAAGCTTCACCTCTTAGCCCTAGCTAAGAGGTTTAGCTGCTCATGATCAAAGGAAACATGAAACAACTACAAAAAGCATGAAAACAGCAAAGCAAACCAAAAGGAGTTGTGAAACTCCAATCTCCACTTCCACAGTCTCCAACCTCGCTTGAACCCTTCTAGGATGCCCTAGGAACAATCCCTAGTTGTCTTTTTATAGCCTGGAGGCTTCACAACTTCGGAATAATCGAGAACTTGCGTAATACTTACGCAGCGCAGAGAAAATCAGGATGAAATTAGAAGTTTCTAACTTCTTTCGCGCAGCCGACCGGTCACGACCGGTCGGCCCCAATAAACCATCACTCCAGCAAGCATGGCCGACCGGTCGTGACCGGTCGGCCTGGTAGAACATCAGTCCAGCAAACCTGTCCGACCGGTCAAGACCGGTCGGACATTTTCTCTTGTATTACAGCAACCATGGCTGACCGGTCATGACCGGTCGGCCTTGTTCATTGAGGTTCCAACATGCATGGCTAACCGGTCGCTGACCGGTCTGGCTCCCTTGGCCGACCGGTCATGACCGGTCGGCAGTCTTCCAAGTTCTTTTTCTTCTTTTTCTTTTCTTTCCTTGCTTCTTTCTTTCACTTTCTCTCTTCTTTTCTTCTTTGATCATCAAATAATCTTCATTAGAATGATGTCAAATGAGCCCTTTTTGTCCTCAATTGAGTGGAGTTCACTCTCAGTCCTGTAGTCACAAAACATGCATTGGATTAGCCTACAAACCATACAAACCTTGCACAATGAGTGATGAATTGGGGTTAGAATATGCACAATTAAGAGCTCAACACACCCCCCAACCAGCATTTTACTAGTCCCGAGCAAAACATGCGTGAAACTAATCCCATTCTTCAAAACTCAACTCTCTTTCAGAAACCATCCTTCTATACAATCCAAGGTTCATAAGTGTAAGATTCAGAAAGATTAGGCGTCAAAAGTTGGAACCGTAAATCCTCAAAACATAATAAGCATTCATATGAAATTCCCGTTGATTGGTTGATAAATAGAAGGACTTGAACAAATTCAACCTAGTGTGGGTAGTGAAAATTCATCCCACGAGTTTCTAGGTTTATCTTCTTCATAGATCAACTAGACTATAGAACTCAAGGTACATAGAGCCACATCAAGCCAATGACAGGAATTTGCCTTACCGTCCTTCCGACGACTTTCACACTACGTCCCATTTCTGGCTTTGGTTACGGGTAGACCATCCCCCGGTTGGTAGTAGGTAGCCCTAATCGAAATTTTCCACTATTTTTCCATCATTCCCAATTTCATCCTTCCTTTTCCTTTTTCTTTTTAAATTAGATAGGATTTTTAAAAATCCATATCTTTCATTATTTTCCCATGGACAAGGATGGACAAAGTACCCCGGCCTGATTTCTCAATACCTTAATTCAAAGTCTAGCTAATCCATAAATCACATAATCCCTTCAACTCATGAAAATCGTGTAATGTGAACTAGGTGTAAAAGTGTTTAGATTTTCTATCAATCACAAAAATAGGGGAGTTCACATATAAAACCATTATGCTATGGGAGATTCCAGACATCCAGCCTCATACACTTCATATCTCCTCCTCTTATGCTCATATCAACTTGAATGCATAGAACCGGTGTTTTCCACAAGAGTTTCGAATTTTTGAAAAAATCGAAAAATTTCCACATAATTGCTTAAAATGTTGCAAAACGCTGGATTCATCCAAGTGATCCTACACCCCCCAACCAAATCTTGCATTGTCCTCAATGTAAAAGATGTGCAATGAGCAAAACATGAGAGCAATTTGAAAATAAAAGGGAGTGAGGAATGATAGTACCTGAGAAAGTGAAAAGTGGAAATCTTCCTCCTTCTAACAAACTTATGAAAAAGAAAAATAGAAGCAGCAAAATCCTACTCCTAACTACTCTATACCTCCATCAGACTAGGAGATCAATCATCCTGATACACAGGATCATTCAAAGGTATGGACATACCTTCTGAAGGGAATTTCTCAAAGAACATCTTTAATCGCTGCCCATTTGCTTTAAAAATGTTGCCGTTCCTCGGATTCAACAGCTCGACAGTCCCATATGGATAGACAGTTTGCACAATGTAGGGACCGGTCCATCGAGATCACAATTTTCCCGAAAATAGATGTAAGCGAGAATTATACATGAGGACTTTTTGATTTATCGTGAATGTCTTGCGAAGAATATTCTTATCATGGAATATCTTTGTCTTGTCCTTGTAAATTCTCGCATTCTCATAAGCTTCATTCCGGATTTCTGCAAGTTCATTCAATTGTAGTTTGCGTAACGAGCTTGCCTTGTCAGAATTGAAATTCATTTTCTTAATAGCCCAATATGCCCTATGTTCCAACTCCACAGGCAAGTGATAAGCCTTCCCATAGACAAGTCTATAGGGAGACATTCTAATAGGGGTTTTAAAAGCTGTACGGTAAGCCCAAAGCGCATCAGTAAGCCGAAGTGACCAATCCTTGCGATCGGGGTTCACCGTTTTCTCTAAAATGTGTTTAATTTCCCTATTGGATATCTCAGCTTGTCCACTAGTTTGTGGGTGATAGGGAGTGCTCACTTTGTGTGTTACGCCATATTTCTTCATTAAGGCTTCAAAAGGGCGATTGCAAAAGTGAGACCCTCCATCACTTATGATGACTCGAGGCGTTCCAAACCGGGAAAGAATATTTTCTTTTAAAAATTGAATGACCGTTTTATGGTCATTATTCCGGCAAGGGATAGCCTCGACCCATTTGGAAACATAGTCGACGGCAAGCAAGATGTATAGGTTTCCAAAAGAAGATAGGAATGTGCCCATGAAATCGATGCCCCAACAATAAAAAATTTCGATTATTAAAATGGGATTGAGTGGCATCATATTTCTATGGGAGATTCCTCCTAATTTCTGACAAGGTTCACATGCTTTGCAAAACTCATGTGTGTCTTTGAACATAGTGGGCCAATAAAACCCACATTGCAGAATTTTCGCTGTGGTCTTTTTAGCCGAAAAGTGGCCACCACATGCTTGAGAATGACAGAAGGAGATGATACTTTGTTGCTCATCATCTGGGACACATCTCCTTATGATTTGATCAGGACAATACTTGAATAAGTATGGGTCGTCCCATAGGAATTTCCGCACCTCCGAGAAGAATCTATCCTTATCTTGCTTTTTCCAATATGTAGGAATTGTATCTGTAGCAAGATAGTTAGCAATGTCCGCATACCATGGTAATTGGGAAACAGCAAAGAGTTGTTCATCAGGGAACATGTCATTGATTGCAGTCGTTTCAGGGGAATCAGTGAGGACAAGTCGAGAGAGGTGGTCAGCTACTACATTCTCTACTCCTTTCTTATCACGTATTTCTATGTCGAATTCCTGGAGTAGAAGGATCCATCTTAACAACCGTGGTTTATCATCCTTCTTAGAAAGAAGATACTTAAGCGCGGCATGGTCAGTGAATATAATGATCTTGGATCTAATCAAGTGGGACCTAAACTTTTCCAAGGCAAAAACTACAGCTAAAAGTTCCTTTTCAGTAGTGGTGTAGTTTGCTTGGGCTGAGTTTAGGGTTCTACTTGCATAGTAGATGATAGATGGCTTTTTATCTTTTCTTTGGCCTAACACGGCCCCAATAGCATAGTCGCTAGCATCACACATAATCTCAAAAGGAAGGCTCCAATCAGGTGGTTGCATTATTGGAGCGCATGTCAACATACCTTTAAGGGTGGTAAAGGCCTTTTGACATTCTTCATTCCACTCGAATGAATTTTCCTTTTGAAGTAGGTTACATAAAGGGCGAGAGAGTGAACTGAAGTCCTTTATGAACTTTCTGTAGAATCCTACGTGTCCTAAAAAGGACCGGATATCTCGTATGCTTTTGGGTGGTGGGAGGTTAGAGATAAGATCAATTTTCTCTTTGTCCACCATGATTCCATTTTGTGAAACAATGTGACCAAGTACAATTTCCTTTTGAACCATGAAGTGACACTTTTCCCAATTGAGCACAAGTTTCTTCTCTTCACATCTTTTCAGGACAGATTTCAAGTGCTCAAGGCACTCATCAAAGCTACAACCGAATACGGAAAAATCGTCCATGAAGATTTCGAGAATGGTCCCCACCATGTCAGAAAAGATGCTCATCATGCAACGCTGAAAGGTGGCAGGGGCATTACATAGTCCAAACGACATCCGTCGATAGGCGAAAGTGCCGAATGGACATGTGAATGTAGTCTTTTCTTGGTCTTCACGGGCAATTTCTATTTGGTTGTACCCTGAATAGCCATCAAGGAAGCAAAAGTGGGAATGACCCGCCAACCGTTCTAAAATCTGATCAACAAACGGTAGGGGAAAGTGATCTTTCCTCGTGACAGTGTTTAGCTTCCTGTAGTCAATGCACATTCTCCAACCGGTAGTGACTCTAGTTGGCACGAGTTCGTTATTGGCATTAGCTACGATGGTTATTCCGGATTTCTTAGGCACCACTTGAGTTGGACTCACCCATTGGCTATCGGATATTGGGTAAATGATACTTACATCCAATAGTTTCACCACTTCGACCTTAACCACATCCTTCATGTTTGGATTTAGTCGTCTTTGTGGTTGCCGGGATGTCCTTGCATTTTCCTCAAGGTGTATGCGGTGAGTACAAATCAGTGGATCTATGCCATTGAGATCCGCAATTGACCATCCGATGGCACTCTTGTGCTCTAATAGAGTGGCTATTAGCCTACTCTCTTGTTCCTCATCTAAGTGGGAAGAAATCACCACTGGATATGTCTCATCTTGACCTAAATAAGCATACTTTAGCTCACTTGGCAATGGTTTTAGGTCGAGTGTTGGTGCCTTGATGTTGGATGGAAGGGCCTTGTTCTCATTTACAGGCAAAGGTTCAATTGGGGCCCTCCATCTTTTATTGTCAAGTACTGGCATCATCTCTAGCATGGCATCCATATCTTGTATTGTGTATTCATTTGTCTCATGAGAATGGGCCATAAATGCCTCCAAAGGGTCGGGAAATAGTGACAAGGGGACTGTATCTTCCACGAATGATTCAATCATGTTTAACTCGTGGATATCATCATCAACCTCCCGTGGTTGTTTGCATAAATCAAATCTGTTGAGTTCAAGGGTCATATTTCCAAAGGACATTTGTACAAGTCCATTTCTACAATTGATAATGGCATTTGAGGTAGCTAGAAACGGTCGTCCAAGTATGACGGGAATTTGAGCACTGGTGCCTATCACAGGATGTGTGTCCAAGACAATAAAATCTACTGGGTAGTAGAATTTATCAACTTGAACTAGAACAATCTCTATCATTCCTCTCGGTATCCGGATGGATCTATCAGCAAGTTGGAGTGTGGTTTTAGTGGGTTTCAATTCACCTAACCCAAGTTGTTCGTACACCGAGTATGGAATGAGATTCACACTTGCCCCCAAGTCAAGTAGGGCTTGTTTAATCTGGTAGTCTCCTATGATGCATGAGATGATTGGACTACCTGGATCCTTGTATTTTTGGGGCACCTCTTGTTTGATGATGGCGCTCAAATTCTCAGCCAAAAGAACTTTGTTGTGAACGTTATGTTTCCTTTTGACTGTACACAATTCCTTTAGAAATTTGGCATAAGATGGTATTTGTTTTATTGCATCCAACAGCGGGATGTTGATCTTCACCTGCTTGAAAACTTCCAGAATCTCCAGATTTTTATCTAAAGGTTTAGGTGCAATCAACCTTTGTGGAAATGGGACAACCGGCTTGTATTGTCTTTCCGGTTCTTTCTCTTGTGGAATATTGTTTGGGCTATCATCCTCTTTGGGAATTTTCGGATCCTTAGGCTTTGGAGCCTTCACCGGATTAGATTTGTCAATTTCTTTCCCACTTCTCAAAGTGGTGATAGCTTGGACATGTTCCGTATGGTGGGAGGATGAGCTTGCATCTTGTATCTCATACTGGGTCCTTAGGTTAGGAAGAGGTTGAGCAGGAAGTGTGCCCTTCTCTCTAACACTAAGGTGAGCTTCAACTCTAGCCAGAGATGTTTTCAATTCATTGATGGCTTGGTTTGAATTTTGATTGAATTTCAATTGCTCTTGCATGAACCCATCTATTTTTAGAGAATTTGTCTTGTTATACTCATTCTGGACTGATACGAATGCACCCAACATCTCTTCTAGTGATACTTTTGGAGTGTTGTTTGCATTTGCATTGGGTCCATTCCTCCAACTGAAGTTGGGATGGTTCTTCCAATTAGGATTAAATGTGTTTGAGTTTGGAGCACCATATTGCTGTTGATAGCTGTTTATGGCATTTGTTTGTTCTTGTAAGATGCCTTGGACTGCTGAAATCGTGGGACAATCTTGTGTAGCATGTTGATTTCCAGCACAAATTCCACAAACAGTTTCAACGTCAGTGGAGTTGATTGTTTCTCCTTTCCTTAATTCCATGGCTTCGACCTTTCTTGTGAGGCTAGCCAACCGTGCACTTATACTATCTTCTTCTGATAAGACGTACATTCCTCCCTTTTCCTTTTGTTGGCCAGTCTTGGAAGTAGTTGGTTTCGATGTGTCCCAAGACTGTGCACTCTCAGCCAATTCTTCCAAATAATCCCATGCTTCATCAGCTTCCTTATTCATGAACTCCCCATTACACATCATTTCTACAAATTGGCGCATGGGTGAAGTCAGTCCTTCATAGAAAAAACTTATAACCCGCCAAATTTCATAGCCATGATGTGGGCATGTGTTTAATAGGTCTTGAAACCTCTCCCAACATTGGAAAAAGGTTTCATCTTCCTTTTGGGCAAAATTCATGATAAGGCGCTTCAGCATATTCGTTTTGTAAGTAGGGAAGAATTTCTTTATGAATTCTCTGTGCATGTCAGTCCATGCACCAATTGATCTTGGCCTCAATGCATAAAGCCAACCCTTAGCTTTATCTTTAAGAGTGAAAGGGAAGAATTTAAGTCTCACCACATCTTCAGTCACATTAGCAAAGTGCATGGTGGTGATTACCTCATCAAACTCCTTAAGGTGTTGATAGGCACTTTCACTGTCTAAACCATGAAATTTAGGGAGAAGATTGATCACTCCTGGTTTCAAATCCACATTCCCTGCATTTGGTGGAAATACTATGCATGAGGGAGTGCTCGTTCTTGCAGGTTGCAAGAAATCACGTAAAGTCCTTGGTCGGGGAACATCCTCAACCACATTCTCTTCAGTTTCAGTTTGATTTTGGACCGGGTTAGGTTGATTTGCAGCCATATTTTCAGATAAAATTGGAGAGTCTAGATGTCTCCTAGCACGTGGCTCTCTATCAATTCCTTCTACTATCTCCCCTTCACTTATGAGTCGGTTATTGGAATCCCGAGCCCAATGTGGCATGCAAAACCAAAAATAAGAAACAGAAAAGAAAGAAGAATTCTTCCTCCCTTTTCTTTACTCTTCTCTAAGACCGAAGCACAAGGTGTCTTGCAATGGCTAGGCCAGAAGCAAGGATAGAGACTGATTTCTCCTGGTCAATAGGGGTTCTGAGAACTCCCCACCCACTCTTTGAATCTTTTGAGAAACAATGCAGAAAAAGGAGAAAGAGGAGTAGAGATGAGAAAAGAAATCTCTGAGCACAAGGTGATCCAAGGCGGCAGAGCCGACCAATAGGAATCCAGGTGGTAAAAAGGCCGACCTTTTAGAGATCCAAAAGGAGTCCCCACCTACTCTACAAGAGATGAATAAGATAGGAATGAATAGGAGAAGGAGAAGAGTAGGATTTAGAAAGATAGAACCTGATTCGCACTTAAAATCCTTGTATCTTCTTCAGCTTCCTAGAAATCCCTGAAAATAAAAATCAAATAAACAAACTAAATTAGTCCTAAACTCCTACAAATCCTAAATAGATACTAATTTCAAAAATTTGTAAAAAACCGTCAAAGTCCCCGGCAGCGGCTGCCAAAAACTTGTTCGCTTCCCCAAGTGTAGGGTTGCGATGTAGTAATAAACTCGGTAAGACCGAGGTCGATCCACAGGGACTTATGTAGAATTTCACAAACTCATCCACAAGTGTCTATCTACTAATCAGATTTTTGTATGAAATTGATATGAGTAACAGAAGTTGAATTAAATCGAAAGTAATTAATTATAAGAAGGCACTAGGGGTTCAGAGGATCCACTTGTAGCAATCCTTGATGTTCAATCCGCTGTGGTTTCTTATTCTCTCAACTAGAATCGACATTCCTGTCTATCTAGTCGGATGATAGAGCTGTTAAACCAAACAGTCTGTAATATGTAAGTTCTATGCATAAGATTCACTTAATGTAGGCTGAGCTGAGCATGCTAAATTGCATAGGTCATTCCCCTTTCTTATAAGTCTAGTTCACAATCATAATCATCCTCAAGTCCTCTCATAAGACAAGGCTAGATCCGGATTTGAACTGGATTTAAATCACAAGCACAGTCCATACATATTCTAGAAAAACAGAAAAATAGAACTTTGGTAGGAAGTCCCTTTATGAAGAGCTTAGTACTAGAGCGCACTCCGATTCCTCAGATCATACAGGTCTAGACCGTTGCAAACGAATTAAGAAGCTAAGTAATTCATCCAAACATCCATGAGTCATCACAAGACTAAGAAAAATTACTTAAAAACTTATATAAACTTCAAACCTTAGTTCATAATCATGAATTCCAAACTGAAAACCACTTAACTACGAATCAAAACATCTTGGATTCACTACAAGCTTCACCTCTTAGCCCTAGCTAAGAGGTTTAGCTGCTCATGATCAAAGGAAACATGAAACAACTACAAAAGCATGAAAACAGCAAAGCAAACCAAAAGGAGTTGTGAAACTCCAATCTCCACTTCCACAGTCTCCAACCTCGCTTGAACCCTTCTAGGATGCCCTAGGAACAATCCCTAGTTGTCTTTTTATAGCCTGGAGGCTTCACAACTTCGGAATAATCGAGAACTTGCGTAATACTTACGCAGCGCAGAGAAAATCAGGATGAAATTAGAAGTTTCTAACTTCTTTCGCGCAGCCGACCGGTCACGACCGGTCGGCCCCAATAAACCATCACTCCAGCAAGCATGGCCGACCGGTCGTGACCGGTCGGCCTGGTAGAACATCAGTCCAGCAAACCTGTCCGACCGGTCAAGACCGGTCGGACGTTTTCTCTTGTATTACAGCAACCATGGCCGACCAGTCATGACCGGTCGGCCTTGTTCATTGAGGTTCTAACATGCATGGCTGACCGGTCTGGCTCCCTTGGCCTGACCAGTCATGACCGGTCGGCAGTCTTCCAAGTTCTTTTTCTTCTTTTTCTTTTCTTTCCTTGCTTCTTTCTTTCACTTTCTCTCTTCTTTTCTTCTTTGATCATCAAATAATCTTCATTAGAATGATGCCAAATGAGCCCTTTTTGTCCTCAATTGAGTGGAGTTCACTCTCAGTCCTGTAGTCACAAAACATGCATTGGATTAGCCTACAAACCATACAAACCTTGCACAATGAGTGATGAATTGGGGTTAGAATATGCACAATTAAGAGCTCAACAAATAACACTCAGGCCTTGGGCACACTCAATTGTGTAGGCCAAGCCTCTTTCCAATCTAGTTGAGATTCATAATCATAGCTTTCACCAAATCCTGTCACTAAACCTGATTACAACTCATGATTAGAACTCTAATTAAATCAAAATCAATGAATAACCAACTATTCCAGATTATACAACAAAAGATAAGAACTTTAGTTGAATGAGTTCCCACATGAAAATCAGACCATTGCATACAAGGCAATCAAAGCGTCTACCATGCCCGGAGTCGATGGTAGATCAATGAACTACACAAGCATAAACAATGCTCAAAAGCTAAGATACTAAGTCAGGATCACTAAGAATCACATGAGCCCGGAGTCATCAAGAGATCAAAGTAAAAAACCAACATAGTACTTGATTCAAACTCATATTGAACTAAAATTCATCAATTAAAACATAAAAGGAAACCTAGGTTGCATTAATCTATCAAAAACGAATCAAAAGCTTCACCTCTTAGCCCTAGCTAAGAGGTTTTAGTTCATCTCTAACATCCTTGAACTAGAAGCCTCTAAAAATATAAAAAATAACTAAAACAGGAAGAAAACTAGAAATCTGAAGTAGAATCCGTCTCCTTAGCAATCCCCACGTCCTAGCCTCCTTTGGTATGAAGGGAAGACATCCTTTTATAGCTTGGAGGAGTCCAATACGCAAGAAAGTTCCAGAAATTGCGTAAACTTACGCAATTGCGCAGAAAATTCCGGAGTCCTGATTTAGAAAGTGCTTGTTACGCATGGGCGACTGGTCATGACCGGTCGGACTTCACTTGCAACCAATCCAGTAGCTATGCCCGACCGGTCATGATCGATCGGATGGTGAATCTCTTTAAGCCAGCAACTATGGCCGACCGGTCATGACCGGTCGGACTGGCTTCCTTTGGCAGGTAGTGAGTGGCCGACCAGTCTTGACCGGTCAGGCTTCTTGGCCATCATTCCAGCGGCTATGGCCGACCGGTCTTGACCGGTCGGGCTGCCTTGGCTTGATGTTTTCTTCCTTTCTTTCTTCTTTTTCTTTCTTTTCTTCTTATCTCTTCTCTCCTTGCTTTCTTCTCTTTGATCTTCCTTCAATACTTCATCTAATGAACCTCAATGCTCTTAAAGAGCTCCATTTAATCTTCAATTTGTGAAATCTCCCTCTTGTTCCTACAATCACAAACAATGCATTAGAATGGTCCTTTAAACGTGTAAACCGTGCATAATGAGTGATGAATTGGGGTTAGAATATGCACAATTAAGAGCTCAACAGTCATCTCAGTCCATGTCCCAATCAACCTCGATCTTAGAGAATGAAGCCATGTTTTTGCTCTTTCTTTCAAAGAGAAAGGGAATAGCCTCAATTTAACTACATCCACTGTCACATTATTGTATTGTAAAGTAGTTACCACCTCATCAAACTCTTTAAGATGTAAGTATGAGCTCTCAGAATCTAGCCCATGAAACTTGGGTAAGAGTTGAATGACTCCCGACTTTATATCAATGTTTCCCCCAATGGTTGGAAAAACCACACATGAGGTGTCGTAGCACGGGCCGGTTGTAGGTAATCTCATAATGCTCTCATTAGAGGAGCATTGTGTACCTCATTCTCTCTTACTCCCTCTTAATTTGCGTTTGTAGTTGGAGTAGGAGGGGGAGGATTCATTAATGGTGTTTGATCCATACTCCTCAAACTTTCATCAAGTTCTATGTATTTTTCTAACTCGCTTTTGGAGAGAAAGTGGTCCAACTAAACCACCCTCGGTTTGGAGACCATTTATGTGGTCACATTTTAAACGGGATATAAACCACGCAAAACCCAATCTAGAACTAAGAACTAAATCCTAAAATTAAAATCTTTAACTAAAGTAAAAATCTGAAAAACTAAAAATTAAACTAGAAGAAGGTCTAAGTTACAAACATGTTACAAATGAAGCTTGAACTAGGTGATATTCCTACAAAACAAAACAAGCTTGTTAGTTCTAAAAGAAATAGGAAAACCTAATTCTAGAAATACTGGAAATTCTACCTAACTAAGACTACTCTCTATCTACTAGAATAATTAAAACCGTTTAACCTTTTCTCAGGCAGCGACGTCAAAAACTTGTTCGCTCGCCTTAAGTGCAAGGTTGCGATGTAGTAATAACTCGGTGAGACCAATGTCGATCCATAGGGAAAAGGGTAAACCAATTCAAACTATTCCAATAACTTGGATCTAGAAGATTAGGAATTTTTGAATTTAGAACTAAGTAGAAATAGTAAATAAGTTAAGGAAAATCTGATAATTTAAAGAGAAACTAGAGCACCGAGGATCCACTTATAATAGCTCAATACCAATCCATTCATCTAAAGCATAAACACAATTAGAATTGAATTCCTATCTCTCATCTAATTTGAAGATATTGCATTCAAACATAAACAGTCCCATTTAAATATAAAAATCAGATTTCTAGTTCTAATGAAGTACATATAAAACTTGAACTTGTAGCCTTCAAAGTAACAGCCATACCAAGAGATCATGCCATGCTCCAGGATTACTACAATTCAATTTTCATCAAACCATAATGATAATCTCAGAGAATTATAAGGAACTTGTGTTCGGAGTACACAAACTCTCATAAAACTTCTAAAAATACCAACTTTATTCAAACTAAAACTTAAAAATCCATAATTAAGTAAAGAATACTTGAATAAATGAATTGAACATTGAAACTAACTACAAGCTTTACCTCTTAGCCCTAGCTAAGAGGTTCTAGTCAAGCATTATCATACTTGAACTAGAATTGAAAGAAAAATTACTTGAAAGCATAAAAAAACTATAAAAACCCTAGTTGGAGTTGTAAACACTCCACGATGATGCTCTCCACCTCCGGCGACTTCAAGGTCCTTTTATGATGCCTTAGGAATGTAGTAGAGGTATCCTTTTGTAGCAAAGATCCTCCACCGACTTGGAATCTTTGAGAACCGTGTAATGACTTACACATCTGGATGGTCGTTGACTGGTCGGAGCTCAAGGCAGCAACGAACTTAATTATTTTTTGAATCTGGGTGTTTGTCATTTGTCGACCGGTCGGGCGACCGGTAGGATTTGGACCTTTTTGGTCCAGCAAGGTCAACAGCAAAATACACCCCCTGTTGAATTATCGAACGTTCATTCAACCGATTGATGTCCATGGCCGACTGGTCGGTTAGTGTATTTTCTCTGCACTTTTTTCCTTCTTCTTAATTTCCCTTACTTCTTTCTTCCACTTCTTGGCACTTGTTCTATATATCTTCAATGCATACAAAGTGACTCTTTTGACATCATATTTGTGAAGTCTCTCTCTCATTCTTGCAATCACAAAAACATATATTAGATGAGTCTTTAAACATACAAACAATGCATAATGTATGATGAATTGGGGTTAGAATATACGCAATTCAGAGCTCAACACAAGGATCCACTTGTAGTAATCTTAATGCTAATTCACTCACCAAGCACAATCATACAATTGGAATTGAAGTTATATCTCTATCCAATTGGAAGATATAACATTCAAAAGCACATAGACAACCCAAACTTAAATATAAAACTTCGACTTTTAGTTCTACTTCAAACATGGAGAACTTAAACTAATGGGACATCAAAGCATTAACCATATCCTTAAATCACGGTAGATCTAGGGTTTTCACAATCCAATTCTCATAATAGCATAATGATCAATCTCAAAAACTTAAAAGCATACAAGAGATTTCATAATTCTCTAAAACTACCAATTTTATTGGAAGTAGAATTTGAAAAATCCAACTTAAAATCTTAAAGTACTTCCATGAACGAATTAAACATTAAAACTAATCACATGCTTCACCTCTTAGCCTTAGCTAAGAGGTTTAGCTAACCAAAGATATGATTGAACTAGAAAACAAAAGAAAAACTAACAAAAACATGAAAATTATAAGAAAACTTGAAGAACTTGGAGTTGTAGATGGTCCACTTCTAATTTCTCCACCTTCAGCATGTTTAGGGCTCTTCTAGGATGATTTTGAAAGAGGGTGGAGGTGTCCTTTTATAGAAAAAAATCACCTACTGACTTAGAATTGCATAACTCTTTTTCACCTGGAAGGCAGTTCATGATCGGTCGCGGCGCCCTGACCGATCAGTTGTGGCTTAGAAGGAACGAATTTAATAGAATCAGACTTCTATTCTTCACAGGCATGATCGGTCTTGGCCTCTTAGCCAACCGATTGTGGATGCTCAGAAATAGTCTAGCAAGGTTGGACCTCTAACTCCTTTCTTCTTTATTCAACCGTTCTTGGGACTCGACCGACCAGTCCTTGGCTTTGGATGACCGGTTGTGCGACCGATCTTGGATGCACATTTTTTGTCCAGCAACCCTATCTTCTAGCTTCTTAAATTCGACTAGTTAGACAACCGATCATAGGCAGTTGACGACCAGTCGTCGACCGGTCCTGGAAGACTATTTCTTCTGGATTTTTTTATTTTTTTATTCCTTCCTTACTTTTTTCCTCCACTTCTTGGCTCTTCTTCCTTTGTTATTTTGAGTCTTCAGAGTATCCCTTTTAGCATTAAAATCATGAGGTCTCTCTCTCTTTCCTATAAACACAAATACACATATAAATAGGGGACTTTAATAACTCAAGTAATGTAATTGTGTGATGAATTGGGGTTCAAATATGCCCAATTCAGTGCTCAACAGATATACCAATGAGTACAGAAATGTGTAAAGCTCTATAAATAATAAATATACCAATAAGCACATACTGATAAGGGAATGTAATTAGGGTGCATACGAAAGTTAGAATCTTAAAGTCAACCATAAGAGTCTTCCTACAAGAAAAAAGAGTGATTAGGAGTTTAATGGAGCATGCACGATATGGTCATTCAAAGAGATATACCTGTAAACAACATGACCAAGATAGTTTAGCAAAATACAGAATAAAAATGAAATAATTAAAGTTAAACTAACCAAAATGATTATGAGGCTATATGCTACAACCTTAGAGTTGCACACCCAAGTGTATGCTGTGAACTAGTAAAGTACTTGAAAAGTTCGAGGTCAATCCATTGGGACTAGTATATAGGTTTAAGAGAACACTAGAACTAATATATAATATGAAATCTGAGTTTTTAATCTAGTGAATTGAATTGAGTAAGAACAATAATAATTGAGAACTAAGGTACCAAGGATCCGCTTTCAATAGATCTACAATGATTAGTTTACTGATTCAATGTGATGACTCAACTGGAATCGAATAATGATTCCTTTCATCGGAAGATAAAACAGTTAACTTAATTAATAATTCCCAACAAAAACATGAACCTTAGTTAATCGATTCTCTCATGAAGATCTAAGTAGTTGATCACAGGGAATTCCAAGTATCAAATGTGCCGGAGTCGACAATGGATAAATGAATTTTACAAATTAAAACTTTCACCAATACTAAGTATTCAAGCCAATTAAAAATAACTCATCCATAAAATCATGAATAATTGAATCAAATAAATTACATCATCATAAATCCATTAAATGGTTCACCCCCTTACCCTTAGCTAGGAGATTAGCCAACCATAGCTAAAGAATTAATCTTAAAACAAAGGAAAACATGAAAAACCAAAGCTAAGAACTAGAAAAGAGAAGAAGAACTCGAAGCTGCACTTCGCCCTCCGTCCTCCTCCTCCTCCTCCTCCTCCTCTCTCTCTCTCTCTCTCTCTCTCTCTCCTCTCTCCTCTCTCCCCTCTCCCTCTCTCTCCTTGCTTGATTATCTCTAAAAAGAGCTTAGAACCCTTAAAATAATAATTTCCACCATCTTTGGAGAGTTCTATTCAAATTAGGAAACAATTTCCGCACTTACACTGCGTAACTTGTTGATAAGACCTTTGGTAAGATCGAGTCCCATTGAAATCCTGTTAATATGATCTGTTGGGCTTGGAATTTTAGCTAAGTCCATCGGCATGATGGTCACCCGGTTGGCTCAGTGTTCTAGAGTGGAGTCCCAACACGATAGTGGCGTTAAAGAGCACCCACACATAAAGAGGAAGTCAAAGGGATAAAACCCGTTCGACGCAGTGGTTACCGTCCAGCTTGGAGTTCCAAGGCTGCAATGGCACCAGAACACCGCCACGGAAAGACACAAAAGGAGAAATCCATTCAGTGCGGCTCCCTCCACGCATATACCTAAACTGATGCACAATCGTCATGCTCCTCTTAGAAATCACACACAATACGCCACATGGTGCCTGGCCATTGGTGTGCTCCTCACCTTTCTCTGCAATAAATACCCTACTCCATTATAGAAGGGGGGTTGGAGTCTTCAGTTGATAACTACTAGGTAATTAAGAGAGCCAAAGAACACCGCCGGAATCCCGACCTTCGTCGCTGGAATACCGAAGTCCGGTTCTGAAATCCCAACTCTTGCATTAGAATCTTCATTTCTGTCATCGAAATCCTTCTAGCCACCAAAAGGTCAGAGCCGCTTCTAGCATGGTGAAGTCGCCCTGACAAGGCCCTGAGTGCATCCATATAACCCCTCGGTAAAGAAAGAGCAAGGAGGAAAGCGGAGCTAAGGGCCAAGTCCCTCAATGCGACTGTGATGGCTGTTGGTGCAGCAACGGTTCTTGGACCTGCATGCACCCGCTCTTACACCAGCGCGCGCCTGCTCGTGCATGCACTCCGCCCGCTCGTGCCCACTCCTGTGCTTCCATTTGCTAGAGTGCCCTGGTCTGCATACCTATGTAGTTGTGCATGGTATCTGCGCGGCAGCTCGTTGCTATTTCTAGATCACCCATGTGTAGACATTCCTGTCCTTCCGCGATGACTTCCCGAGGATCAGATTGATAGCTAAACCTCCCCAAGACCATCCTGGACAACAACGGAGGTCTTGATAACCTGAAATGATTAGGAATTGCCCAATTTATGAATAACAAGCGTTTTTAGGTCCTTTTAAAGCTATGACGTGGGCCCTCGCGCCTGCTATGCTAATAACACAATAATCAGTCGATTTACCATTTCGATATAACAGACAAGCTAAAATTCACCATTCCACTTCTAAATCCTAAGCTGTATAAGAAATTATGGCAATCAGCATATTAGCACACTCACCACATGGGTTGCCTAAATATAAAACCCTAATAATAGCCATGACCGTGTCTCCAGGCAACTACCCTACGTTAAACTATAGAAACACAATCTCCATAAAATCACCAAATAACTCGCTCTTGCAAAAATTATGTCAATGCTAAGGACCTACACCATTCAGAGTCGTATAATGTCCTACCCACTTAAAACAGTTTCTTCGGACATGACTTGATAACGTTTAGTGTCGCAGTCAGTCTTTTAGAGGTCACCCGTGTCAGAGATGGGCACAGGCCCAAGTTCGCACTGCTCAATCAGAGGCTAGTCAGTCATCTTGCTCAGAACTGAAATGAATGAGACATAGACACTTGAGACCTTTATTTCGGCCCAGGCGACCTCTTTCTTAAAAGACATAGTCCTTTACTGACATGGTCTTTCGCCTTTTAATTAAGGGTTATCTATATGATGTAATTCGCCTTTTAATTAAGGGTTATCTGTATGATGTAATTAAGGGCTTGTGCAGTCTGGAATGTGAAATTGCGTTGGATCATCTAACACAACACCCTCACTATGCGGAGAAGCTTGGCGGAGTTACTAGAATCAAGGTTAAGTCCTAAAGGGGGGAGGGGGGTTGTTTAAGACCCTTTTAAATTCTTTTCGCCTACTTTAATTAATCTACCAATTTAAGCTAAGTAAACAAGAACACTTAGGCTTACAAGCCAAAGTGGGTCCAATCACATAAGCTACAAATGATGAAACAATAAAGAAACCAGTCTATCAGTGATAATACATCTTGTTTGTGAATTATACCTATCAAGTGCATAACATACATTCTAATCAAGCATTCATATAATTACTAATTAAACTAACAATGTTAGAATAATAATGTGCTCAAATACAACACAAACACAAGCATGTATAGTGGTTCGACTACTTGTCTACTCTACTCCCGGTTGTCATACTCAACCCACAAGTACAATGGATTTTATTATGAAAGTTTCAAATCAGGTTTACCTTACAACCTAGAAGTTTTAAATAGGTTCCTCCCAACCTTTACAATCCTACACAAGAACCAGGTCTTACATAAGAACTTACATGTATGCACCTGTGTTGGTGAACCACTGTAACACCCCGTACTTTCAAGTACCTGGGTGTTATTATTGAGGCTATAAATAAACAATTCACTATGACAAATTGTGCTGGAGTTTTTAAATTTTAAGCATGGAGTTTAACCAATTTAAGGATTGGAAATTAAATAAATTAAAAATAAACTAGTTATTCATGTAGCTTAGACTAATCAATTAATACACAATTAATAGTTAAGTTTATGAGTCAAATGGTTTATACATCTTGGGATCAAAGTTAATTGAGACTTTTCCTACAGTTGTTACCAAATAATAATAATAATAATAACAATATAGTGTTATAGTACTGTGAAATAGAATACGGATGATACACTCCATAGTATGGACTATATCAGTCCATTGACTGTTTCAAGTGTTGAAAAATGACTTAACGTCAATCCAGCCGTTGAATTGTATAAAACAGTAGGTTTTAAGTCAAATCAAGGTGTATGGCCTCACATGATCTTCAAAATTTGACCAGCTATGGGTCATTACACTCAGTAGGACCAGAGCTAGATAGTGGTCGGAGTGGATCTCATTATACATCAGGGTGGACCTTAATTTTATGGTGTGAATGTGCACCATTAGATGTACACACAAACTGCACCATACCACCCAAGGGTGGTCAGCAAGGTTGACCCGACCTTTAACCGAAATGGGAGAGATTCTCTCTCTCATTCCCGCTCAGCGGGCTGGTTGAACGGAAGGACAACTGTCCGTTTAGATGGTGTGCCGCCCACTTTTGATCATGGTTCAGACAATCTGAACCGTCCATCTGATCCGGACGATAGTCACGACCAAAACCTATGCAATTTTCCAATTTTCCAGCTGTTTCAGTATGTGGGGTTTAAAGCGGAAGATGGCCTGTTGAAATCGGTTTTGTGTTTCCAGCAGCCTTATGTTTGTCAAACTGCGATTGTTGTGAGCCACCTTTGAGCAATCCAAACGGTCTATCTTGTAGAGGTGATGGAGCTCTATAACACATGTTAGCCTCCTCTGGTGGGGGCCAGCGGTTGCAAGCAAATCTTTAGCCAAAGTCAGAATATTCACCTTGTTTTTCTAAAAACGGAAATTGCTAAGTTGGCAATCCGCGTTTGTTTGGTTCAAACCAATCTGGTTCGTCCGTAGCTACTGTAGAAACCCTCTTCTAGAGGAATCCCAGCCGTCCATTACTTTTCACACGGATTCATAGCCTCCTATAAAGCTAAAACAGAAATCTCTTCCTCCTTTTTCAGCTTCCAAGCAAACTACCCAAACCCTACATCTAGATGCTTCAAACTCTCCTTCTCGTCTCCTCTCCTCCTCAAATCTAAGAAGACCTGATACCTTCATCCATGTCCATCCACCACGGGTCATCATCCAACATCGGTAGATCGATGGCCAACAATTTTGGATCGACGGCCAGCGATCACAATCTAAAACTCGAACGAGATCCATTAAATCCCAGCCTCTGTTTCACTCTTCCTTTCCTATTAACAGATTAGAAATCCATCCTGGCCATCGGATCGAAATTCCCCATCATCTCACATGGCCGAGTTGTTGGGAGCGAGTCACCTCGGGTCTTCTTGTGTGGGGCTGAGTTCGGGTGTTGCTAGGGCTAACAGAAGCTGGTTGCTGTCTAATCTTGTGAATCTTTGAGAGAGTCCGGTCCATATCTCTGAGTTGTTGCTGCAATCGGATCAAAATCTGCTGCCGAGTTGACTCAGATCTATACATTGAGAGAGTATTAGTTCACACTTCTGTTGTCGAGTCGACTCAAATCCATACATTAAGAGGGGTACTGGTTGATTTCATCAGGGGATTCATCAGGTAAGTTTCCCTAACCAGTTAGTCATTGATTTGGATTATAGAGTTGGAAGTTTTTCTGCGAGTCAGTAAGTTAGCTCCTTGGTATCAGTGACTTCACTGACTCGGTCCAGTTGAACTCAGCTAATCAATGAATTGTGTTGTCTCAGCTGACCAATGTTGCTGGTTATATCATGTGTTCAGTGATTCCTGAGGCTTTCATCATAATGCTACTAAGCATTGGAGTGTATTGGGCTACCAAGTTGAGTTAACCGAGTTAACTCGAAAATTACAGCCTAGTTTTCTTGTTTGCACCTATTTATGGTAGAACTATACCTGAAGGAGGGTTATTGAGTGATTATTTTGGGACTGAATTAATCTTTTATAGTTGATCTTTGTGGAGATTTAGTTCACTGAGTCACCGAATGAGTTAACCTGAATTAGATTGAGTTGGCTATTAGGTTTGTGCTTTTCTCCAAGTTTATGAATCTCTAGTTCATTAAGAGTGTAGATATAGTTGTAAATCTCAGTTTTGAATTTCAGTTGCTTGTAGGGACCCATTTTCCTTAAATTTTGGATTCCATACCGATTTAGATCTCCTGAGTGGTGCTCCAAGGTGAGTTGGCCCACTTGCAATCGATCTCTTTGTAGTCAATCCGATTAGAAATCTAGTTTATTAATTAAAGATTAATTTGTCATGTTGTAGATAAAGATTCCTCTATATTTTGGAGTAGAGTCAAGTTATTTGGCTTGATCTTAGTCGATCCCGACTTGAGGAATTTGAGAGATTGTCTCCCATTTTCATTTTCTTAGTTGACTCAAGAGAAGAAGTATCTTACTTAATGCGAGGTTCTTACCCTTCAAGATTTTCATTTTTTGGTTTATATGGTTTTCTATTTTCATTACTTGTTTACAATAATTGCTTTATTCATAGGAATATTTATTCATAAATAATTATCTCATGATAGTAGTTTTGTAATCTTAATTGTTTATAGAATGGTTTATTTCTAAATAGATCATCTTTGATGTCATGTGAATAATAAAATTATTTCTATATGATTTTGATGTCTTTTGAATATTTGGGTGATAAATGATATTTAATGTATTTTTTAGGTTGGCGTGTTTGCCATTTGGAGTTGTAGAGTGGAATTTATCTTGTAGTGTCCTTAATTGGACTTGGTGCCAATGTGGCTTTTGTTGAGAATATCATTTTTTGTTAGTGTCTATAAATGGACTTGTTGCCCAAGTGGCTTTGTTTGAAAAGAAAACTCTTTCGTTGGAAAAAGTTGGGATGAACTTAAGATGGTAAGTTTTAATTATAAATTATGAATGACTTTTAGTTGTAAAATATCATAGAAGTGGAATTGGTTTATTTATATTAAAATGAATTCTATAGAACACCTTATGAGCCGGGGATGGTGGGATGGGTTACTATGTTCCAGCTATCGGCCTATGCCGGATTGCGTGCGCCCCCATAGTGACCGTGAGTATTTTTATTATTAGTCTGGTAAACCGAAATAATGAAGGTTGGCTAATCATGCATACATGGCATTTGTGGATAATATTGGTGATGAGCCACATTATTATCGGTTTGATATGCATTGCATTGCGGGTAACATTGGTGATGAGCCATATTACTGTTGGTTTGAAATTCGCCAGCTGGATGTACATCCCCAGGCTGATGAACATGTGCATGCATCCATATGTTTAAAAGATCAATATTAATATGTGTGGAATGAATTGGGTGAATGTTGTGTTGTTTATGATGTGGATGAAATATTATATTTGATTATATTAAATACATTTTAAATTTTTAAATTTGTCATTATATGATTTGTTATCTTTCTTGTCTCTTTATCTAATTGTAATTGTTACCTTTAGTTAATGTTATCTGTAATTTTACATTTGCCCATGTTGTATATTATCTCCTAGAATTTTAGAACTTGCGCAAATCGTAATATATTATCTTTAATTAATCATTGCCTAACTGTTATCATGTTTGGTAATCTTTATTAGTACACTTTTCTGTGGCATATTAGTGCACCTTGTTTGTCAATCACTTAGGTCAGTGAGTCTAGTGTCAGTTGAGCTTAATGAAGACGAAGACCGAAGACTCAAGTGGCCCCGCTGCATCAAAGAAGAAGAAATAGGTAAAAGTTATGCCTTGATGTGCCTTAACCTTGTCCAAAACTTAACCCCTATCCTCCTTGATGACCTTGACCATCTTAGGAATACTCTTAATCATCATAGATTGACCCTAGATGTCCCAAAAGATCATCTTATCATTGGCCATTGAGTGGGGTTGTGAGGAAGTTGGGTTAGCAACCAAACTGGCTGAACCCAGGCCTGTCTGACCGGTCAAGACCCGTTGGCTGGACTAGTCCGACCGGTCTTGACCGGTTGGACTGGCTACCAGATCCAACAGTAACCCGCTGTGTTTACAGGCCATAGGGCCGACCGGTCTTGACAGGTCGGGCAATCTCTCCCCCAAGACAGCAAGCGTTCTGTCTTCCAAAGGCCCCTGGCCGACTGGTCCAGACCAGTCGTGGACCCCTGGCCGACCGGTCACGACTGGTCGACACTAGCCATTTTTTGCTCGTTTTAGATCCGTTGCACATTCTTTTATAAAGGGGCTTGGCTCATTTTAAGGGGTAAGATGATAGGGTTTTGAGAGCCTATTACCCACACATTTTGTAGATCATATGAGGCCTCTAAGAGGAGGAGTTTCAAGTCATATCCCTTGTGTTTAATCATAAGTGAGGGCATTCAAATGCAAATATAGAGATGACTTGATTCCTCTCTCAATTCTAAAGGTGAGACACTATACCACATAGTCATATCTCTTGTTCAAGACCTCTAGAAGACACTCTATGTGAATCTCCTAGTTAGAACAAACTACATACCTCATGTAGGAGATTCAACCACCCTCCTATCACCTTGGGCATCTCAAAGGCATCACAAGCAAGATGATTGATCAAGTGTGGATGAGGCATTGGCGACGCAACGGCAACACGATCGAGGGAGCAAGGGAAGCTGATTGAAGCACGGGAGAGCAGAGATCAAGCAACCCGAACCGGCGCTGAACAAGGGGCTCATCCGACAAATAAGGTTGTCTTTATTGAGAGTTCATCCACTCAATTCCCTTTGGGAGTTGAGTGTAGAGTTTGTTAGTCAAACTCAAGCTAGGGACATTGGCCGTTCCTTAGCCCATCAGCCGGGCCTAAACAAAGTCTTCAAGGGGGAGCCTCCGACACGGGAGTGAACGTCCGTCGGGTTGAGAGTTAGCCTATGTCCAAAACTCTGTTCGGGTTGAGAGTGAGCCATTTGTCCAAAACTCCGGTTATGGTTGAGAGGTGAACCAGTAAAACCTCCGTGTAAAGGTTGAGAGGTGAACCTCATTTAAAACCTCCGATAGTGAATGCCAGTGTGTTAAAAGGAGTTGAGTACTTGAACCGGGAGTGGAGTGGACCCAAAGTCAAACCACTATACGTGCTTGTGTTTATGATTGAATTGAGCACATTGTAATCTTAGCATTGAATGTTTAATTGTTTAATTATGAATGCTTGATAAGAATGTATGCTAGGCACTAGATAGGCACATCCACACACAAGATGTACTTTCACTAGTAGTGTAGACTTGAGCTCATTGATTCATTCTCATAAGTCTACATAGGTTGCATAGAATATGAGCTTGATTAGTTAAATCATTTATTTATCTATGCATACTTAGACTAGGCTGTTTATTACTTAACCATATGCTAGTCTTGTGATTGGACCCACTTAGGCTTGAAGCCGAAGCGTTCTTGCTTACTTAGTTTAATTTGTTAAATTGTGTAAGTAGGCGAAAAGAATTTCAAAAGATCCTAATCACCACCCCCATAGGCCTTAGCCATAATTCTAGTTGCTCTTTAAGCTTCCGCACATATGATGATGTCATGTTAGACTACCGATGTACTTTCATTTGGTATCAGAGCGGGCTGCTCTTCAAGGACTTAACCGTCTAGAGTAAGATCCGGTATCAGAGCACTAGCATAATGTCTAACCGAGATGGGAGTACCACCAACCGTCCACCATTCTTTGATGGGTCCAACTATGCCTATTGGAAGGCTAGGATGATAATTTTTCTCCAATTCGTGGACCGTCCAGTGTGGTTAAGCACACAAAATGGATATACCTTGCCCACCAAGCAAGTGGAGGTTGATGGAAAATACATTGTCATTCCCAAAGATGATACAAAATGGGATGACAGAGAGAGAGCTCAATACATGGAAAATGCCAAAGCTCTCAATGCGATTTGTTGTGCGGTTTCCCCGGATGAATTTCAGCGCATTCTCACGTGCGCAACTGCTAAAGAAGTGTGGGATATACTTGAGGTTACCCATGAGGGAACTAGCACAGTAAGACGCTTGAAGCTATAGCTCTTAACCACCAAATTTGAAAACATTAGGATGGAAGAGACTGAAACCTTCATAGAGTTTTATACTAAATTGTCTGATATTTGCAACTCCATGTTTGTCTTGAGTGATCGGGTTCCGGAAGGAAAATTTTGTAGAAAAATACTTAGGTCCTTCCCGGAGAGATTTGACACTAAGATAGTAACCTTAAAGGAGTGTAGAGACATAGATAACATGAAAGTAGAAGAACTCATAGGTTCCCTACAAACTCATGAGCTACACTTTAAGGCCCCCTCTAGAAAGAAAAGCATTGCTCTCAAGTCCTCTCCCAAACATAAGAAAATTAAGAGTGAGTCGAAGGAAGATAGTGATGATGAGGATGATGAGAAAGAAAAATTGAACAAAAAATTCAAGAGATTCCTCAAATTTGATAAAGGGAGTAGCCGTGACAAGAAGGGTGAAAAACATAAAGGAAAATCATTCATACCTTCATCCGTCCGTTGTTACGATTGCGGTCGTTGTGGCCATATTGCCCCGGAACGTCCGAATGGGCCTAAACCGAAAGGTGAAAAGGCAATGGCTGCCACTTGGGTGATACGGAGGAGTCGAAATCCAAATCCGGTGACTCCGCTAGTGATGGGAGCCAACATAAAGATCTAGCTCTCACGGCTTTCACCACTACCTCTCTTCCTGCTTATCTAAGAGGGGATCCCGACCGCTATCCCTTCTAGGAGTTGAAGGTGTTCCCAACCCCTCACCTCATGCTACATTTTATGAGGGTGTTGGGGAAATTAGTTACCATTAGGCTAATCAAACTAAACATAGTTAATAAGGGTAGCTAGAAATGCATAAATAGGAAAATCTGAGGATTTCAGCCTCATTTCTGTGTGTATGGGCAAATCAGAGGATTCAATCCTCAGAGCCCAAATTTGGTAGTTTAGTCTTGCTTTTAACTTATATATTTGCTTGCTAGATTATCATCATGCTTAGATTAGCTAATTTTGCTAAATTATGTGCTTTATTGTATGCTAATCTTTACTTAGTTTTGGTCTTGATATACCAATAGGGGAGTGTTATAGGCAAAATGGTGGAGATAAGATTTCACGTGGAAATGACCATTCGACTCTCGAGATCATATGATCGAGAGTCGAATATTGGACAAGTGCAGGACGACCATTCGACTCTCGAGATCATCTGATCAAGAGTCGAATATTGGACAAGTGCAGGACGCCCATTCGACTCTCGAGATCATCTGATCGAGAGTCGAATATTGGACAAGCGCAGGACGCCCATTCGACTCTCGAGATCATCTGATCGAGAGTCGAATATTGGACAAGTGCAGGACGCCCATTCGACTCTCGAGATCATCTGATCGAGAGTCGAATATTGGACAATTGCAGGACGCCCATTCGACTCTCGAGATCATCTGGTCGGGAGTCATGGATGGTCAAATACGGAAAACTAGATTCGCGAGCAGACCTTCTCGCAAGTCGTTGAAAGATATTACACCCAAAATATGTACTTGGACTCGCGACCACATTTTAATCTGCGAGCAGCTTTAGTACGGGCGTCTCCTTCCTTTTCGGAGGTCCTGACTCCCAGCTACGGGCGTCTCCTTCCTTTTCGGAGGTCCTGACTCCCAGCTACGGGCGTCTCCTTCCTTTTCGGAGGTCATGACTCCTAGCTACGGCTTCCGTCCGGATCCAGCCGGATTTCAAGGGATTGCCATCTAGGGGCGTGATTGTTGGAATAAATCATTGGGTTGGATCTGACTAAAAAGATAGGATCTTATCCCACGAAATCAGAGGATTCTCAGTATCGTACGCGACATCAACGGGATTTCAACATCTTACGTAACAGACTGGATTGTTTGTTATCTATATAAGGGGACGGCTCCATTGAAGGGAAGGGAGGTACTCATCATTCAATCTTGGTCCCGTTTGGCTTGGCTTCTCTTATGTGGCCTAACTTAAGCGTCGGAGGGCTAACGGCTGGTCCCCAGCCACCCTTTTTCGCTGTCTTGTTTCAGGTCTGGTGGTGAAAATCCCTCCTGGAGCGAAGGAGAAAAGCCGGAGGATCTCGTTACAAAAACTGACGTTAACAGTTTGGCGCCGTCTGTGGGAACGACTTGATCATCAAAATCAATCGTGTTAACCACCGATCAAAATCCTTCGGTGATGCCTCCTAAAAAGACTGTTCATCCTTCAACTTCAAGGCAGGCACCACCTCCGCCCGGTGAGACGGAATCCGTACCTGCCCTCCCACCTGTTCCGGCGGATATCCCTCAAGGAGCCCCAAATATTCCATCAACAAATCCATTATTGGGGGCTTCTGGAAATCAGGATGATGTCCTACGATTCCTCGGGAACACTCTCCTAACTCTAAACGCCGGAGTTCAGGCACTGTCAAATCGACTTGATCAGCACTTCCCTGAACCGCAAAGACAACCCTCCGAAGGGTTACAACCGCCACCCATACCAGTTGCTTCCAGGCATTCTATGGATGAACCACAGGTCCCGCCACTTGGCGGCCATCCCCCTGTGCTCTCCCCACATTCTATACATTCCAGTTCGTCTCGACAACCTCAACCGCAAGGCTCCAACGCCGAAACGTCTAGCTATACCTTGCCATGGGAAGGGGATCTCAAAAGAATCCAAGACCGTTTTGATCTCATGGAGCAGAGATACCAGGCAAATCGGCCATCTGCTGTCATGGCGGCTATACATCAATCTGAATCTCCCTTCACAAGCGAGGTCATGGAAGCCCCGTTGCCCAGAAAGTATCGAACGCCTGTTATCGCTCCGTACACAGGCATTGGCGATCCTCTGGAACATCTGGAAACATATAGGTCCCTCATGGAGTTGGAGGGACATGGTTCGGAAATCATGTGTAGGGCTTTTCCCCTTACGTTGAAGGAAGCGGCTCGTACGTGGTTTCGGGGGTTAAAGCCTCTTTCCATCAGTTCCTTTTCCCAATTATCGGAGATATTCCTTTCTCAATTCATGGGAAGTATTCGCATTAAAAAGCCAGCCTCCCATCTGATGAATCTAAAACAGCAGCATGGAGAGACAATAAAAGAGTTCACAGTACGCTTCACTGCCGAAGCCGTTCAAACTGAGGGTTACACTGAAGAAAAGGGTCTCACAGCCCTCATTGCTGGAATAACGAGCGAGAGATTTAGGTTTGCCTTGGATAAGAGCCCGCCGAAAACTATGGCGGAATTCCAAGCCAAAGCTCAGAAATATATCAATGCAGAAGAAGTCGCATTGACACGTCATGGAGTACAAAGTAAGAAACGCAAGCCAGAAGGAATTTCTACAGATAAGAAGTACCATCGCGATCAGCGCGATCGCTCTCCCAGGAAGCCTTACTCTGGTAAATATCATAATTACACTCCTCTTAACCGGTCTCCTGAAAAGGTTCTAATGGAGATAAAACACAAGCCATATGTGAAGTGGCCTGCAAAGATTAAGTCCGATCCCGAGAAGAGAGATAAAAGTAAGTTCTGTTACTTTCACAAAGATCATGGGCATAGGACCCAGGACTGTATCTCCCTGCGAGACCATATCGAAGCTCTTATTCGAAAAGGCCATCTCCAGGATTACGTTACTCGTAAACATAGGTCACCAGAAAGGGCGAAGACCTCATCTCGCCAAAAGGAACCGCCTCATCATCAAACCGACCAAGAGGATGCTGAGCCCACAGGAGAAATTCGCACTATCGTCGGGGGTCCAGCTTGCGGGGGCGACTCTCAAGCTTCAAGAAAGGCATACGCCCGAAAGGCGTCCAAAGAACCCCAGCAGATCTATTGGCTGGAACAAACGTCCAACTCTTCGAAGGCTAGCCCTCCCCCAATTTCTTTCACCCTCGAAGATGCAGCGGGAATTCATTTCCCTCATGAAGATTCCATCGTAGTCACACTGAAGGTATCAAATTATCTGACTCATCGAATTATGGTGGATACCGGTAGCTCGGTCGATATTCTGTATTTGGAGGCTTTCGACAAGATGGCACTTGCCAGAAACCTCCTCAAGCCAGTATCGACCCCTCTTGTCGGATTTGGAGGAGAAGTGGTGACACCTGAAGGTAGTATCGATCTCCCAGTCACCTTTGGGGAGAGTCCAGCGAAGACCACCGTCTTCGTAAACTTCCTCGTCGTGGATCGAAAATCAGCGTATAACGCCATCTTGGGGAGACCGTCACTAACTAAGGTTGGAGCGGCCTTGCACCCTTCATATTTATGCGTTAAATTTCCGACCCCAAATGGCATAGGGGTCGTGCGAGGAAGTCAGCAGGAGGCACGGTCCTGTTACCAGATAGCCCTCCAAGATCGAAAGAAAGCTCAAGCGACGCCTGTCATGGAAATAGTTCAAGGTTCATCCGACGTCCTCGCCTCTGCGTTGGATCCAAGGGAAAGTGCTCTGAAATCAGGAACTCCAGGAGAAGAAACAGTGGCGATCCGCTTGACTGAAGACGACCAGTCCAAGATCGTGTACATCGGTTCCTCATTAAATAGTATCCACCGCGAAAATTTGATTCGTTTCCTCACTGAATACCAGGACGTGTTTGCTTGGTCTCATAAAGATATGCCGGGCATCGATCCTAATGTCATCGTACATCGTCTCAACATTGATCCAAAGCACAAACCAGTACATCAGCGTCGACGCGCCTTCACTGCAGAAAGACAGATGGCGATCAAAACTGAAGTAGAGAAGCTGTTCGCGGCAAATTTCATAAAAGAAGTTGACTACCCACAGTGGGTCGCCAACGTAGTTCTCGTCCGGAAAGCTAATGGCAAATGGAGGATGTGCGTCGATTATTCAGACTTAAACAAAGCATGTCCCAAAGATAGCTTCCCGACACCACGAATCGACCAGTTGGTCGACTCGACAGCTGAACACGCCCTCCTCAGTTTTATGGATGCTTACTCTGGTTACAACCAGATTATGATGCATCCACCTGATGGCCAACACACTGCCTTCATCACAGATCGAGGGCTATATTGCTACCAGGTAATGCCATTTGGTCTCAAAAATGCAGGGGCCACTTATCAGCGCCTTGTCAACAAAATATTTGCCGCTCAAATCGGTAGGAATATGGAAGTATATGTCGACGATATGCTCGTGAAAAGCATCAATGAAGATGACCACATTCCAGATCTTCGAGAAGCCTTTGATCTGATGAGGAAGTATCAGATGAAATTAAATCCAGAAAAATGCGCGTTTGGAGTATCTGCAGGAAAATTTCTTGGGTTCATGGTTGGCCAACGTGGAATTGAAGCGAATCCCGAAAAGATTAAAGCGTTAATAGAGATGAAATCCCCAGTGACTCTGAAGGACGTTCAGCGTCTAGCTGGTCGCATCGCATCATTGAACAGGTTCATCTCGCGAGCATCTGACAAGTGCCTACCCTTCTTCAAACTCCTTCGTGCAACGGCCAAGTCTGATTGGAATTGGACACCTCAATGTGAAGAAGCTTTTCAACAACTGAAGCAATATATGAGCGCTCCCCCCATTTTATCCAAGCCTATGGCACATGAGCAACTCATTCTTTATTTATCTGTGTCTTCAACGGCCGTTAGTGCCGCTTTAATAAGAGAAGATTCCGGGGTGCAAAGGCCCGTTTATTATATCAGTCGAGCAATGGTTGATGCAGAAACTAGGTATTCTGACTTGGAGAAACTGGCCTTGGCCTTAATCACGGCAGCTCGAAAACTGCGACCATACTTTCAAGCCCACCCTATTTTAGTACCAACGAATCATCCACTACGTCAAGTCCTCCAAAAGCCTGAGGCTTCCGGACGCTTAACTAAATGGGCCGTCGAGATCAGCGAGCACGATATTTCATTCTGTCCTAGGACCGCAGTCAAGGGCCAGGCCGTGGCTGACTTCATCGCCGAATTTACATATTCTTCTGAAGATAGCGGTATGACCAGCGACCAGCCTTCTTGGTCGCTCTTTGTAGACGGGTCGTCACGGGCCAGTGGCAGTGGAGCGGGCCTGATTTTAGTGGCTCCTGACGGGTCGCATTTTCAATACGCTCTGCGTTTTGAATCACGCGTCTCCAATAATGAAGCAGAATATGAGGCCCTTATTGTCGGCCTCGAGCTAGCCGTTGTCCTCGCAGTCCAGAATTTGATAATTCATAGCGATTCCCAGCTCATTGTCAACCAAGTTCTTGGCGAATTCGAAACCAAAGAAGAAAGAATGGCCTTATACAAGTCTCGTGTTCTCATCCTGCTCGCCAAACTGAAGACTTACAAAATATTCCATATCCCTCGCGAGCAGAATCAACTGGCCGATTCCTTGGCAAAACTCGCTTCTGCACCAGAATCAGAACTATCACATTCGATCCCCATCGAGCACCGTCAACACTCGAGTATCGACCAAGTGACTCCCGAGCAAGTTATATCGTTACAATCGTCTCCATGCTGGATGGATCCTATCATCCTTTATCTTAGAGATGGATACCTACCAGAAGACAAGAAAGCTGCAAGACAAATTCAGCTTCGAGCTGCCAGATACACCATACAAGAAGGAATCTTGTTGCGGAAAAGCTTCTCCTTGCCTTATTTGAGGTGTCTTCATCCAGAAGAAGCACATCGTGTTCTAGATGAAGTACACCAGGGGGCATGTGGTAATCATCCCCGGGGGCGATCTCTAGCATATAAAGCGATGAGGCAAGGATATTATTGGCCTACTATGAAAGCAGACGCCATAGAATTTTCTAAAAAATGCGACAAGTGTCAACGATATCAACCTATACCTCGCGTACCGTCTGAGCGGATGACCCCAGTCGACAGCCCTTGGCCTTTTGCTCAGTGGGGGATCGATATCATCGGTCCCTTACCTATGGGAAAGGGACAGAATAGGTTCGCGATCGTGGCGGTTGATTATTTCACCAAATGGGCCGAGGCAGAACCATTAGCCAAAATTACTGAAAAACAAACTACTAAGTTTATGTGGAGAAATATTATATGTCGCTTCGGACTTCCTCATACCATAATTACCGATAACGGAACGCAGTTCGACAACGCAGCCTTTGATGAATTTTGCGACAAATGGAAAATACGTAATCTCCGCACTTCTCCATATCATCCACAGGCGAATGGGCAGGTCGAGGCAGTGAATAAAATTATAAAGCATCATTTAAAGACCAAGCTAAGTGAATGTAAAGGGGTGTGGCCAGAACTTCTGCCAGAAGTGCTATGGGCCTATAGAACCACAACTTGTACATCGACAGGTGAAACTCCTTTCTCCTTATCATTTGGTGTTGACGCAGTGGTGCCAGTGGAAATCCAAGTGCCCTCATATCGGATCGAACAGTATGATCCCGCAAGCAATCAGGAAAATATCCGACTTCACCTCGATCTCTTGGAAGAGCGAAGAAATGCTTCCCAAGTACGAGTGGCAGCATATCAACAACGTATTGCTCGTTATCGGAATGCAAAGGTTCGACATAGATCCTTCCAGTTCGGAGATTTGGTTCTAAGGCGAAATTTGGGAGTTCCTGTTCGTTCGTTGGATCCGAATTGGGAAGGCCCATATCGGGTTATTAGGGTTGTGCGACCCGGTACTTATTATCTAGAAGACATGCAAGGGAAGCCTGTACGTCGCCCTTGGCACGTGGAGCATTTGCTACGATACTACCCTTAGATTCGATGTAGTTTATTATAGCATTTTATGAATAAAGTGAAAGATATCTTTTGGCCGCTACTCCATTTATATGGACCTGAATAGCCCTGAAGAGTGTTTACACATCTTGGCCAATTACCTACCTTTGGTAGGACTGAAATCATTACTGGTTGGTTGCCTTTCCATTTGCATGGACCTGAACAGCCTCGAAGAGAATGAATACCATCTCTTGACCAACCTTCTGCCCTTGGTAGAACTAAAATCTCAATCGATAGATCAGTCTATCTCAACGCGGACATGGTCGTACGACCCCCGGATTGAGTCTAATTCATTTTCATGAGTTAGTTGCTCACGACTGGTGCAAGGAAGGATCACACTCCGGAATGCGAGCACCGTAGCTCGAGCCCGAATTAGCCATACACCTTAATCGCGAGCACCACAATTCGTCATACACCTTAAAATGCTAGCAGTGCAACTCGTGCTCGGATTAAGGGGTCGCATTAACTGATGACTCAATATGAAGCCAACTTGCCCCCAGATTGGGCACATTCTCGTTGCAACAAGGCATTCAGTACAAGGAAAAGAAAGTAAGCAAAAACGAGAAGGCATTCATTGCGTGAAAAGGAAAAGGCAACGAGGACAATACTTCCAAAAATATCTTTTCTTTCATTAATGATAAATGTTTACAATGTCCATTCACGAATACAAGAGAAGAAAACAAAGAAAATCAATCCCTTGGAGGAGCTGCGCTCTCGATTTCAGGGCCCATTTCTGGAGCTCCGTCAACCTGAGTGGCTTCAGTCACCTCGTTCTCAGCAGCAGCCTGCTCTTCGGCAGCAATGGTGGTCGCGACTCGACCGAACTCCCCCATATCGAAGGATGGGATCATTCGTTGCACTACTCTTAGTGCAAAGTCGCGACCAGCATCATACGACTCGTACCTTTCGTCGTCATATTGCTGCGAAGAACGGAACTCGGAAATTGCCCGAGGCCCTTCTTCCGAGAGCATTTTCGCAAGGGCGACTCTCTCCTCGTCCCAGTGGATCGAGTCGTCCTTAAGCTGCGCGAGAGCGTTGCGCTCCTTGGTTAGGTTGTCGTAGGCCTCCTTGAGCTGCGACCTAGCCTCCGCAAGTCGCTCCTCCAGGGAAATCTTGTCTTGGCGAAAGATCTCCTTCTCTCTCTCCGCCTTCTCCTTCAAGTCGGCGAGTTTCGCGAACTTATTATCCAGAGTTTGGTACCTTTCGGTCAACACCTGGACTTTCTCTATGAGGATTTTTATCTCCTCATCTTTCTTGGAAATCACAGCCTCACGGGATTTGAGGAGTTGATCTCTCCCCAGGACCGCCTTCTCCAAAGCAATCCTTTTTTCATCGGCCTCGTCTATTACGCGGCGAGCGGCGACGATGTCTCGCTTCGTCCGCAATATGAGGTCTAGTCCCTGCAAACAAAAAAAAGAGAGGGAAAGAAGAAATAGAATATTGGAAAAGGAAAGAAAGAGCACCAAAGGGGATCGAGGAAGACACCAAGGAGCTCCGGAGGAAGATGATGGGAAAAGCAAAAGAGGATTCTGAAATTTCTGTGAAAATCAGAAGATATGGTGGACTCCGTATATTTATAGGCAATCATTCCGCCGTATATGGTAGCACGTGGCGATCTTTCGTTCGGCACAGCACTCAAGCAGGCACGCCCATTAAATACTCGGACACGTGGCGAGCGCCTCTTCATTTCCTGACTGCGGAAAGGCTGGCGCTCATTAATTCCAGCCTAATCATGTACGGTGTCTCGGTGAAAGCAAGAGGCAGCCGCGCATGACATCAAGTAAAGTCCTTTCCTTAAGGATTCTTGGCGGCAAGGACTTCGGGGGCATCTGTTATAGGCAAAATGGTGGAGATAAGATTTCACGTGGAAATGTCCATTCGACTCTCGAGATCATCTGATCGAGAGTCGAATATTGGACAAGTGCGGGACGCCCATTCGACTCTCGAGATCATCTGATCGAGAGTCGAATATTGGACAAGTGCAGGACGCCCATTCGACTCTCGAGATCATCTGATCGAGAGTCGAATATTGGACAAGTGCAGGACGCCCATTCGACTCTCGAGATCATCTGATCGAGAGTCGAATATTGGACAAGTGCAGGACGCCCATTCGACTCTCGAGATCATCTGATCGAGAGTCGAATATTGGACAATTGCAGGACGCCCATTCGACTCTCGAGATCATCTGGTCGGGAGTCATGGATGGTCAAATACGGAAAACTAGATTCGCGAGCAGACCTTCTCGCAAGTCGTTGAAAGATATTACACCCAAAATATGTACTTGGACTCGCGACCACATTTTAATCTGCGAGCAGCTTTAGTACGGGCGTCTCCTTCCTTTTCGGAGGTCCTGACTCCCAGCTACGGGCGTCTCCTTCCTTTTCGGAGGTCCTGACTCCCAGCTACGGGCGTCTCCTTCCTTTTCGGAGGTCATGACTCCTAGCTACGGCTTCCGTCCGGATCCAGCCGGATTTCAAGGGATTGCCATCTAGGGGCGTGATTGTTGGAATAAATCATTGGGTTGGATCTGACTAAAAAGATAGGATCTTATCCCACGAAATCAGAGGATTCTCAGTATCGTACGCGACATCAACGGGATTTCAACATCTTACGTAACAGACTGGATTGTTTGTTATCTATATAAGGGGATGGCTCCATTGAAGGGAAGGGAGGTACTCATCATTCAATCTTGGTCCCGTTTGGCTTGGCTTCTCTTATGTGGCCTAACTTAAGCGTCGGAGGGCTAACGGCTGGTCCCCAGCCACCCTTTTTCGCTGTCTTGTTTCAGGTCTAGTGGTGAAAATCCCTCCTGGAGCGAAGGAGAAAAGCCGGAGGATCTCGTTACAAAAACTGACGTTAACAGGGAGGTTGGTGGATTGGCCTATAAGCCCTTTGTGCTTTTATTGCAAATGTATATCTTTGACCAATTATGCACGATTAACTATGCTTAGATAGTTACATTTTCTTGTTAATCATGCTCCTTAGCATTGTTTACGTCGAATTTTGTAACAGGGTCCTCTAAATGATCAACTTCTCTCCAAGGGGGTTTCTTCGTGAACCTGAAAGAAACAAAAAGCAAGTAAGGGTGGCTGGCGTCCAGCCGTTAGCCCTCTGATGCTTAAATTAGATAGGAAAAAGAGAAGGAATGACCAAAACGGAGTTAAAGATTAAATATCGTGTACCTTTATCATCAGTAGAATCATCTATTTATACAAATCTCAACGATCCAATCCACTACGCAAGCTGTTAGATTAACACTGATTTCATGGGATAAGGAGCTTATCTCGCTTAATCCTTGAATATAAATGTTGTTAAAACATCCTAGACGTCTAGCTGATTACGTCTCTAGATATTCGGAGATAAGAATAGGTATAAACCGAAACCGGCCTATACGGGCTGCTGGTACTAGTAAACGAAGCTTCCATACCAAAAGTCATGAACCATGATCATTCAGATGCCAAGGGTTGCTCATATCTAGAGTGCTCGTATTTAACATACGGAATGTGACCCCTCCTGTCGAGCGCGAGCCGGACTACTCGCATTCTGGATGCGCGACCCCTTTCGTCGAGCCCGAGCTGAGCTGTTCGCATTCTGGATGTGCGACCCCTTTCGTCGAGCCCGAGCTGAGCTGCTCGCATTCTGAATGTGCGACCCCTTCCGTCGAGCCCGAGCCGAGCTGCTCGCATTCTGGATGCTCGACCTCTTCTACCGCGCCCGAACTGAGCCGCTCGCATTCCTTTTACACGCCAAACTTATCTGTAACAGATGCCCCCCAAAACCCTTGGCGTTAAGAAGCTATGCCAAAGGTTTTGTTTGTATGTGTAGCTGGCGGCTAGGAGAGGGTGCGCATGATTCTGCATTTATGATAGCCAGCTTTACGCAGCTTTTTCTGCCGCAAGGAATGAGGCGTCGGTCGCCACGTGCCTCCGTATTTAATGCTAGTGCCCATTCGTATACCGTGCCGGATGGGAAGCCGCCGCGTGTCCACCAAATCAAAGGAAATGATTGCGTATAAATATCAAATCCTACAGAAAAAAACTCTTCCATTTTCGAATTCTATCTACTGCGGAGTTTCCTTCCTTCTCCTTCTTTGTTTTCGGAGCAAAAACCTCTTTGCAGAGGTATTCTTTCTTCTTACTTACCTCTCCCATCCACTTTTTCTTTGTAATGGCGGAGGTCTCTGATGAAGAGATTGTTCCTCTGGGAGACGAAACCCCGGATTCTTCTGAATCCAACAACCCCAAAGTACCGGCTGGGAGATATTCCGCCTCCGGTTACTCCTCCATCTTGATGGAGGAAAGGCTCTCTAACCTTAAAGAGACATATCGGGTCCTAGACTCTGTTTCGTTTAGATTACCTGGGAGAGGGGAGACAGCCGATGCACCACCACCAGGGTGTGTGGCTTTTTATGAGTATTTTTTCAAAGTGGGCGTACGTCTTCCCCTTCACCCTTTCATACGAAACTTCCTCCGTCTCTACAAGATTGCCCCGGGCCAACTAATAGTTAATGGCTGGCGGGTGCTTCTGAGCGCTTTTGTCCTCTGGAAGCAAGCGGGTAACGATGAGTTAACCGCTGAGGAGTTTTTAAGGTTATTAAAGTTGAAGAAGGCGCCAGCTAGCGAGGGTTGGTACTACCTATGCTTCTGGCACCGGAATAACTTTATCTTGGGGAACCCTTCTTCCAACTGCCCGGGGTGGAGAAACAAGTGGTTCTATGTCTCCGGCAACTGGGAGTCCGAAATGGGCTCCGACCCCAAAGGCCATAACGTTAATCGCCATTTTGGCGAAGGTGGGTTAAGTGTTTGTTTATCTGTCCGAAAGAAACAATACCTTTGCTCCATGACGATTTAATGTGCCTTCTTTTTTGTTCGTAGGAATCCCAACTAGTGTGAAGCCAAACCTGCGAGGAGGACTCAACGAGAAGTTAGTTAGAGTCTACAAGCTCCCTGCGACTACACGCCACGTCAACATTGCATTAGAACCTCGTCATCTCTGTGCGGCGGGTCTCACCTTCCGAGAAGAGATGACGAACGTTGGAGACAAGAGAGGTGCACTGGGGGTACTTTCCCGTCTGAAGGGTACGGCCTCGAAGAGGCAAAAGAAAACCGCAGGGGGTCCTTCAAATGCGCCTGCTCCCGCAGAGGGGTCTGCTCGCGGTGCTCAATCGCGTGTGGCTGCCTCTGGAGGGGTCACTATGACTTCTCATACGACCGCGACCCCTCCGGTCAACGCGACCCCTCTATCAACCGCGACCCCTCCGGCTGACATTCATTGTTAGCCAATTATCAAAGTCGTTGATAACTCGCCGAAAGGCGATCGAAGAGGAGGAGGACTCCCTCTAAGGTGAGCTACATGCTAGCCGGCTGTTGCTCGTGAATTGCTGACACCCTATTTGGGTACAGCGGGTGCTTGCGAGGCGGGCTCGAAGGAGATGGTGGTGGCCCAACCTTCTGGGTCGGAAACTTTTGTCATCCCACCTCACTTGTATCCAATATGCGAGTTCATGTTTGACAAAATATCTCCCAACTCCTTCGGAGCTCTCCCCGAACCGAGCCTAGAAACTCCTTCCTCAGATATCGGGGTGAGATTGCTACAGGTAACCAACCTTACACCGTCTTTCTTTATTATATATATATATATATATATATATATATATATATATATATATATATATATATTTATTAATAATATAGCGGGCTGCTCTGATTTTTCTCCTCTCTCACATTTCTTTTTTTTTATAGAGCCTGGATCTCACGCTTCGAGTCAGACGTGACATCGAAGCAGCCCGCCGCAGTGTGGAGGATGCGGAGAAGAAGAAGAAGACGATGGAAGACGAGGTCCAAGGGCGGGACCGCTTGGTGAAGGCTTTGGAAGCCCAAATCGCCAAGCTGGACGAAGAGAAGAGGATTCTCCTTGTCAAAATCCAATCCATGACTGATCGCTTTCAGTCACTGGATCTTCAACTCGCAAAGCTTCAAGAGCTTCATACTAAGAGCGAGAGGGAGAGGGAGATCTTCCGCCAAGACAAGATCCAGCTTGAAGAGCAGCTCAAGGACGCTCGGACCAAGCTCGAGGAGGCCCAGCAGCGACTTAAACAGCTGAAGGATGACTCCATCCACTTGGAAGAGGAGCGGGTGGCTCTCGTTCAAATGGTATCTGACGAGGGTCCTCGAGCAGTCCAGGAGTTTCGTACTTCTCAACTTTATGACGAGGAGCGATATGAAGCGTATATCACTGGTCGTGATTTTACGGTCAAAGTTATGCAGCAGATCGCTCCGACCTTTAATGTTGAGGAGTTCGATAGGATGGCTTTCGAGGTCGTAGCTAGAGAACGAGCTGCCGCTGAGAATGAAGTCACCGGAGCTACAGATGTTGCTCCTGCTCCCGAGACTGGTCCTGAAGCTGAGAGTCGCGAGCCTGCCCAAGAGGGGAATGACCAGCCCTGACTTTGTTGCCTTCCTTCATCTACATCGTGTATTTTTTATTTATTTTTTTATATACTCTTGAGAAGAAATTTGTATGTAACGACTATGTAATGACTTGACCTTTTGGTCCATTATAATGAACATCTATTTCTTCAATGTCGTGTATTTTTCCTGATTTTCATTTTTGCCTTGTGTCAATCATATTCTGACTCATTAGGGGATGCGACCCCTTAATTTGAGCATGAGCTGTGATGCTCGCATTTGGGAATGCGACCCTTTATATCGAGCACGAGCTGAGCTGCTCGCACCTAACTCATAAAAAGGTGAATTAGACTCAATCCGGAGGTTGCATGACCGTGTCCGCGTTCAGATAGACTGGTCTATCGATTGAGATTTTGATTCCACCAAGGGTAGAAAATTGGTCAAGAGAGCACGTATGCTCTCTTCAGGGCTATTTTTTATCCATAGAATGGAGAAGCAACCAACTAGTAATAATTTCAACCCTACCAAGGGTAGGCAATCGGCCAAGAGAATATGTATATTCTCTTCGGAGCTATTCGAGTCCAAGTAAATGGAGTAGCGACCAAAAGATGTCTAACCTTTAATTCATTCGAATATCATTACGAGTTACATCGCATCAAGGGAAGTATTGCAACAAGTGTTCCACATGCCAAGGGCGACGTACAGGTCTTCCTTGCATATCTTCAAGATAGTAAGTGCCGGGTCGCACAATTCTGACAACTCGATACGGGCCTTCCCAATTCTGATCAAGTGATCGAGCATGGACTCCAAGGTTTTGTCGGAGAACTAAATCACCTAGTTGGAAAGCTCGAGGTCGAACTTTAGCGTTACGATAGCGAGCAATGCGCTGCTGATACGCTGCTACTTACATCTGAGAGGCAATCCTTTATTCTTCCGAGAGATCGAGGTGAAGTCGAAGATTCTCTTGGTTATAAGTGGGATCGTACTGCTCAACCCGGTACGAGGGGATTTGAATCTCAACTGGTACTACCGCATTGGTACCGAATGCCAAGGAGAAGGGGGTTTCGCTCGCAGACGTACGAGCCGTAGTCCTATATGCCCATAAGACTTCTGGCAAGAGTTCTGGCCACATGCTCTTACACTCACCGAGCTTGGTTTTCAAATGATGCTTGATAATTTTATTCACTGCTTCGACTTGCCCATTTGCCTGAGGATGATACGGAGAGGTGCGGAGGTTACGTATCTTCCACTTTTCACAAAATTCGTCAAAGGCTGCGTTGTCGAATTGTGTTCCGTTGTCAGTAATTATAGTGTGGGGGAGTCCATAACGGCATATGATATTTCTCCATATGAACTTAGTAGTTTGTTTCTCAGAAATCTTGGCTAATGGTTCTGCCTCGGCCCATTTGGTGAAGTAATCGACCCCCACTATCGCGAATCTATTTTGTCCTTTTCTAGTAGGCAAGGGCCCGATGATATCAACCCCCCATTGTGCGAAAGGCCAAGGGCTATCAACTGGGGTCATTTGCTCGGACGGTGCGTGAGGTATAGGAGAGTATCGCTGGCACTTGTCACATTTTTTAGAGAGTTCAATCGCGTCTGCCTTCATAGTGGGCCAATAGTATCCTTGCCTCATCGCTTTATACGCTAGGGATCGACCCCTTGGGTGGTTACCACATGCCCCCCGGTGTATTTCATCCAGAACATGATGTGCTTCATCTGGGTGAAGACACCATAAATAAGGCAAAGAAAAACTTTTACGTAATAGGATCCCATTTTGTAAAGTGTACCTGGCAGATCGATATCGGATTTGTCGCGCGGATTTTTTATCGTCTGGAAGAACTCCATCTCTGAGATAAAGGGTGATGGGATCCATCCAACATGGAGACGGATGTATTACAACCACCTGCTCGAGAGTGGCTTGGTCGATACTTGAGTTTTGAAGATACTTAATAGGAATCGAATATGGTAACTCTGATTCTGATGCGGAGGCGAGCTTTGCCAGTGAATCTGCGAGCTTATTCTCCTTGCGGGGGATGCGGATTATTTCGTAATTCTTCAATTTTGCAAGCAAAATGAGAACTCGAGATTTATACAAGGCCATCCTTTCTTCCTTAGCCTCGAATTCACCGAGAAACTAATTGACAATAAGCTGAGAATCGCTGTGAATGAGTAGATTTTGAATCGAGAGGACGTTTGCTAGTTCGAGGCCAACGATCAGGGCTTCATACTCTGCTTCATTATTTGAGATGCAGGAATCGAAGCGTAATGCATATTGAAAATGCGACCCGTCTGGAGCGACTAGAATAAGGCCCGCTCCACTACCGGTGGCCCAAGAGGACCCGTCGCGATACTTTCATCGGAAGAAGAATAGGTGAATTCGGCGATAAAGTCAGCTACGGCCTGGCCCTAAATAGCAGTCCTGGGACAGAACGATATGTCATGCTCCCTAAGCTCGACCGCCCATTTAGTTAATCGTCCGGAAGCTTCAGGTTTCTGAAGGATCTGCCGTAGCGAATGATTCGTTGGTACTAAAATTACGTGGGCTTGAAAATATGGTCCAACTTTTGAGCTGCCATGACTAGAGCGAGAGCCAGCTTTTCCATATCAGAGTACCGAGTTTCAGCATCTACCATTGCTCGACTGATATAATAAACGGGCCTTTGTGTCCCGGAATCTTCTCTTATTAATGCGGCGCTAACGGCCGTGGAGGATACAGATAAATAAAGGATAAGTTGTTCGTGCAACATAGGTTTAGATAAAACGGGGGGTGTACTCATATATTGCTTCAGTTGTTGAAAAGATTTTTCGCACTGTGGTGTCCACTCCCAATCAGATTTGACCGTGGTACGGAGGAGTTTGAAGAAGGGTAAGCACTTGTCAGATGCTCGCAAGATGAACCTGTTCAACGATGCAATGCGACCAGCCAGACGTTGGACGTCCTTAAGAGTTGTTGGGGATTTCATCTCTATTAACGCTTTTATTTTTTCAGGATTTGCCTCAATCCCTCGCTGGCCAACCATGAATCCGAGAATTTTTCCAGTAAATACTCCAAACGCACATTTTTCTGGATTTAACTTCATCTGATATTTCTTCATCAGGTCAAAGGCTTCTTGAATATCAGAAAGATGATCGTCTTCTACGATACTCTTCACGAGCATGTCATCAATGCAGACCTCCATATTCCTGCAGATTTGGGCGGCGAATATTTTATTGACGAGAAGCTGATAAGTGGCCCCTGCATTTTTAAGACCAAACAGCATTACCTGGTAACAATATAGTCCTCGATCCGTGATGAAGGCAGTATGTTGGCTATCGAGTGGATGCATCATGATCTGGTTGTAACCAGAATAAGGGTCCATAAAACTAAGCAGGGCATGCCCAGCTGTTGAATCGACCAGCTGGTCGATCCGTGGCGTCGGGCAGCTATCTTTGTGGCACGCTTTGTTCAAATTTGAATAATCGACGCACATTCTCCATTTGCCATTAACTTTCTGGACGAGAACTACATTCGCAACCCATTCTGGGTAATCAACTTCTTTTATGAAATTGATCGTAAGCAGCTTCTCGACTTCAGCTTTGATTGCCATTTGCCTCTCTACAGTGAAGGCACGTCGACGCTGGTGTACGGGCTTATGCTTCGGGTCGATGTTCAGACGATGTGCGATGATGTTGGGATCAATGCCTGGCATATCTTTGTGAGACCAAGCGAATACGTCTTGATATTCGGTGAGGAGACGAATCAACTCATCCCGGAAGGCACTCTTCAAAGAGGATCTCATGTAAACAACTTTGGAGGAGTCGTCTTGGGTTAAGTGAATCGCCACTGTATCTTCCCCAGGAGTTCCCGATTGGAGGGCATTCTCTCTTGGATCTAACGAGTTGTCCGTCGAGGAGTTAGGTGAATCTTGTGCTATCATCATAACGGGTGCTGATTACGCTTTCTTTCGGTCTTGTAGGGCTATCTCATAACAGGACCGGGCCTCTTTTTGATTTCCTCTTACAACCCCGACACCATTTGGGGTAGGGAACTTGACGCACAAATACAAAGGATGTAAAGCTGCCCCAACCTTATTAAGCGATGGTCGCCCCACAATGGCGTTATATGCTGACTTTCGATCTACCACGAGGAAGTTTATGAAGATGGTAGTCTTCGCTGAACTTTCCCCAAAAGTGACTGGAAGATCAATGCTTCCTTCAGGCGTTACCACCTCGCCCCCGAAGCCGACGAGGGGAGTCGAGACTGGGGCTTCTTGGACTCCTTACGAGCGTATGCTTTCCTTGAGGCTCGAGAATCTCCCCCACAAGTAGGTCCCCCGATGATGGTCCGTATCTCCCCAGTGGGCTCGGCGTCTTCTTGCGGAACATGTCGATGAGGTGATTTCTTCCATTGTTGCGAGGCTTCTCCCCTTTTTGGCGAGCGACCTTGCCAGACAACATAATCTTGAAGATGGCCTTTCCGAATAAGAGCCTCAATGTGGTCACGCAAAGTTATACAATCTTGGGTAGTGTGCCCATGGTCTTTATGAAAATAACATAACTTGCTCTTGTCCCTCTTCTCCGGGTCGGATTTTATTTTTGTGGGCCATTTCACATATGGTTTATGCTTAATCTCCATTAGCACCTTTTCTGGAGGGCGATTAAGGGGAGTATAGTTGCGATACTTACCGGAGTAAACTTTCTTGGGAGAGCGATCTCGCCGATCGCGCCTATACTCTTGTCCGAAGACGAGACCTCCTCCGTCTTGCATTTTTTGCCTTGTATTCCATGACGCGTTAATGCCACCTCTTCTGCATTGATATATTTCTGAGCTTTAGCTTGAAATTCAGTCATAGTTTTGGGAGGATTCTTATCTAACGCGAATCAGAATTTTTCACTGGTGATCCCCGCTATTAGGGCGGTGAGGCCTTTTTCTTCGGTATAACCTTCAGTTTGAACTGCTTCGGTTGTAAACCGCACTGTAAACTCCTTTATTGTTTCCCCATGCTGTTGTTTCAAATCCATTAAGTGAGACGCTGGCTTTTTGATACGGATGCTTCCCATAAATTGGGAGAGGAACAGTTCCGATAGCTGTGAAAAGGAGCCGATAGATCGAGGCTTTAATCCTCGGAACCACGTACGAGCTGCTTCCTTCAATGTTAGGGAAAAAGCCCTACACATGATCTCCGAGCCATGCCCTTCCAGTTCCATAAGAGACCTATATGTTTCCAGGTGTTCAAGAGGGTCGCCAATACCTGTATATGGGGTGATAACAGGCGTACGATACTTCCTCGGCAATGGTGCCTCCATGACTTCGCTAGTGAAGGGGGACTCGGATTGATGTACCGTTGCCACAACGGCAGCCGGTCGATTTGCTTGGTAGCGCTGCTCCATGTCATCAAAACGATCATAGATTCTTTGGAGATCTCCTTCCCATGGTAAAGTATAACCTGACGTTTCGATGGTGGACCCTTGAGGTTGCTGTTGGCGAGAAGCGCTAGAATGTATAGAATGTGGAGGTTGTACAGGGGGTTGGTTGCCAACTGGCATTCGGTTGGATGGAGGATGATTTGGTTGGACCTGTGGTTCGTCCACAGAGTGTCTGGAAGCCCCTGGTATGGGTTGTGCAGGTAACCCTTCGGAAGGCAGCCTCTGAGGCTCCAAGAAATGCTGATCGAGTCGATTTGACAAGGCTTGAAATCCAGCGCTGAGGTTTAAGAGTGTGTTTCTGAGGAAACGCATAACATCTTCTTGACTTCCGGAAGCCTCAAGTAATGGCTTTGCCGATGGCGCGTTTGGAGCTCCTTGAGGGATGTTTATTGAAACGGTTTGAGGAACAGGAACTGATTCCGTCACGTCAGGCGGAGGTAATGCTTGCCTTGATGTGGAAGGATGAACTGTCTTCTTAGGAGGCATAGTGGAAGGAGTTTGATCGGTGGTAGAACGATTGACTGTGATGATCAAATCGTTCTCACAGACGGCGTCAAACTGTTTACGTCGAATTCTGTAACAGGGTCCTCCAAATGATCAACTTCTCTCCAAGGGGGTTTCTTCGTGAACTTGAAAGAAACAGAAAGCAAGTAAGGGTGGCTGGCGTCCAGCCGTTAGCCCTCAGATGCTTAAATTAGATAGGAAAAAGAGAAGGAATGACCAAAACGGAGTTAAAGAATGAATATCGTGTACCTTTATCATCAGTAGAATCATCTATTTATATAAATCTCAATGATCCAATCCACTACGCAAGCTGTTAGATTAACACTGATTTCACGGGATAAGGAGCTTATCTCGCTTAATCCTTGAATAAAGATGTTGTCAAAACATCCTAGACGTCTAGCTGATTACGTCTCTAGATATTCGGAGATAAGAATAGGTATAAACCGAAACCGGCCTATACGGGCTTCTGGTACTAGTAGACGAAGCTTCCATACCAGAAGTCATGAACCACGATCATTCAGATGCCAAGGGCTGCTCATATCTGGAGTGCTCGTATTTAACATACGGAATGCGACCCCTCCTGTCGAGCGCGAGCCGGACTGCTCGCATTTTGGATGTGCGACCCCTTTCGTCGAACCCGAGCTGAGCTGCTCGCATTCTGGATGTGCGACCCCTTTCGTCGAGCCCGAGCTGAGCTGCTCGCATTCTGGATGCGTGACCTCTTCTGCCGCGCCCGAACTGAGCTGCTCGCATTCCTTTTACACGCCAAACTTATCTATAACAAGCATGCTCCACGATTTTATGTTCATGCACCCTATACTCTCTTTGTTAGCATGTGCTTATAGTTATAACTGCCACATACTATCTGCTCTTACCTTAACCTTATTGATATATCATTAAGGGGGAGAGAATAGTTTGTCAATTGCTGACAAAAAGGGGGAGAAAGATCAAGTCCCACCAAAACTAGTTTGCTATGTTTTTTGATGCAGGGATTGTCAAGTTATGGGGGAGCAAACTGAAGAGGAGCTGCTTAGTTAGGCATGTCAAGAGTCCTGTATTTAATTCATTATCTACGTAATATCTCGTACATGTATTTATTTTGGTAGGTTAGGTTTTTGTAAGTAATTGACAAAGGGGGAGATTGTTCGTGCACTTTTCTATGGCATACTAGTGCACTTTGTTTATCAATCACTTAGGTCAGTGAGTCTAGTGTCGGTTGAGCTTAATGAAGACGAAGACCGAAGACTCAAGTGGCCCCTGCTGCATCAAGGAAAAAGAAACAAGTAAAAGTGATGCCTTGATGTGCCTTAACCTTGTCCAAAACATAACCCCTATCCTCCTTGATGACCTTGACCATCTTAGGAATACCCTTAGTCATCATAGATTGGCCCTACGTGTCCTAAAAGATCATCCTATCATTGGCCACTAAGTAGGGTTGTGAGGAAGTTGGGTTAGCAACCAAACTGGCCGAACCCAGGCCTGTCTGACCGGTCGGACTGGCTACCAGATCCAACAGCAACCCGCGTGTGTATAGGCCATAGGGCCGACCGGTCTTGACCTGTCGGCTGGGCTGGTCCGACCGATCTTGACAGGTCGGGCAGTCTCTCCCCCAAGACAGCAAGCGTTCTGTCTTCCAAAGGCCCCTGGTCGACCGGTCTAGACCGGTCGTGGACTCCTGGCCGACCGGTCATGACCGGTCGGCACCGGTCGGCACTAGCCATTTTTTTCTGGTTTTAGATCTGTTGCACATTCTTTTATAAAGGGGCTTGGCTCATTTTAAGGGGTAAGATGAGAGGGTTTTGAGAGCATATTACGCACGCCTTTTGTACATCATATGAGGCCTCTAAGAGGAGGAGTTTCAAGTCATATCCCTTGTGTTTAATCATAAGTGAGGCCATTCAAATGCAAACATAGAAATGACTTGATGCCTCTCTCAATTCTAAAGGTGAGACACTATACCACATAGTCATATCTTTTGTTCAAGACCTCTAGAAGACCCTCTAGGTGAATCTCATAGTTAGAACAAACTACATACCTCATGTAGGAGATTCAACTACCCTCCTATCACCTTGGGCATCTTAAAGGCATCATAAGCAAGATGATTGATTAAGTGTGGCTGAGGCATTAGCGACGCAACGGCAACACGATCGAGGGAGCAAGGGAAGCTGATTGAAGCACGCGGGATCGGAGATCAAGCAACTCGAATCGGCACTGAACAAGGGGCTCATCCGACAAGTAAGGTTGTCTTTATTGAGAGTCCATCCATGTTTGTTAGTCAAACTCAAGCTAGGGACGTTGGCCGTTCCTTGGCCCGTCAGCCGGGCCTAAACAAAGTCTCCAAGGGGGAGCCTTCGACACGGAAGTGAACATGCGTCGGGTTGAGAGTTAGCCTATGTCCAAAACTCTGTTCGGGTTGAGAGTTAGCCCTTTGTCTAAAACTCCAGTTATGGTTGAGAGGTGAACCGGTAAAACCTCCGTGTAAAGGTTGACATGTGAACCTCATTTAAAACCTTCGATAGTGAATGCCGGTGTGCTAAAAGGAGTTGAGTACTTGAACCGCGAGTGGAGTCGACCCAAAGTCGAACCACTATACGTGCTTGTGTTTGTGATTGAATTGAGCACATTGTAATCTTAGCATTGAATGTTTAATTGTTTAATTATGAATGCTTGATAAGAATGTATGCTAGGCATTAGATAGGCACATCCACACACAAGATGTACTTTCACTAGTAGTGTAGACTTGAGCTCATTGATCCATTCTTATAAGTCTACATAGGTTGCATAGAATAGGAGCTTGATTAGTTTAATCATTTGTTTACCTATGCATGCTTAGACTAGGTTGTTTATTGCTTAACCATATGCTAGTCTTGTGATTGGACCCACTTAGGCTTGGAAGCCGAAGTGTTTTGCTTACTTAGTTTAATTTGTTAAATTATGTAAGTAGGCGAAAAGAATTTCAAAAGGTCCTAATTACCACCCCCATAGGCCTTAGTCATAATTCTAGTTGCTCTTTAAGCTTTCGCACATACAAAGGTGTCGTGTTAGAATACTGACGTACTTTTAATCTTGGAGGGTTTACCTCACTATGATACCATTATAACACTATCGGACCATATCAGTTGATGCAGTGTCTCTGGATGGGGAGCTAGATGGATTTTACAAGTCCAAGACCATTTAGAGTAGTAATTCATTTATATATTGTAATTTAATTTTGAGACATTTGATTTGTATAAGCCCTATGGGCGCCACTTGTACAATTTAATATATGTTGGACATTGTATGTCTTGATTTGCTTCCATTGCACTTTTAAAAAAATTACACTGTAAAGTGAGCCATCTTTGAGTGTTTACACCCGAGTTTTCAGAACACGAGTTCAACACCCGAGTAACGAAAACCGGGGCATTACAACCACGTACATACCCATGTCAGTGGCTCCCCTTAGAGACTTGGTTATTTTTCTGAAGGTTAACCAACAACCCAGTCCTACATAAGAACCTAACCTACACTCCCGTCAGAGGCTCCCCTTGGAGACTTGATTCAACCCTATAGTCAGGCATAGGTTCTACAACCGAACCTATCGAGTTTGACAATTCAAACTCTACACTCAATTGCCCACGAGAAAAGAGTGGATGGACTCTATAAATTGATAACCTTACATATCGGATTTGAGCCCCTTGATGCGTCGTCCTTAAGTTGCTTCTTCTAACTCTCAAGTGCTTGAATTAGCTCCTCATGCTCCCCCGATCTTGTAATCGATGTGTTGCCAATGCCTTAGCTCCAACGATCAATTGCCTTGCATATGATCTTCTTCAGATAACTAAGGTGATGAGAGGTTGATGAATCTTCTACAAGACATATGAATTGGGTATCTTAGAAGGATTCATCTAAAGGGATGTATAGGTGATGTTTAAACAAGAGTTTTACCTATAGTTTTGGTGTTTAAACTCCTAGAGATCAAGAGGGAACAAGACCATCTTCATTTGAGCTTTGAATGCTCTAACATGTGATTAATCACAAGGAAGATGACTTGAATATTTTAGGATTAGAGTTTAATGGTGTTTGCAACAATAGTGACTTCTAATGCACTAAAATCCCTCTCTAAAGCTTAGGAAATGAATCCCCCTTTATGGAGTTGAAGTTCTAATAGGAAAAAATAGGTAGATTCGTGTCCCTTCGATAGGATCGAAACATCCTTCGATGGGATTGACATCCCACTTTGATGACATCGAAGAACTGTCTAGAGAGTTCAGAAGGTTGCTGGACATCCTGTTTAATGACATCGAATATACTTCGACAGGATCGAAAGGTTGTTCAATGGGATCGAAGAAGTGTCCAGAGAGTTCAACAATGTTACTGGACACATGTTCAATGATAGTGATAATGTCTTCGATGAGATCAAAGTCCTATCAAAACTGACTTCGATGGGTCGAAGTCCTATCAAATTGTTGTTTAGGCTGATTCGATTACAATAGCATTGCATCTCTTATTAGCCTAATTTATCATGTTTTTTAAAGTTTTATAAGGCTAATTATGATGATTAAGGGTATTCCTATTAGTCCAAGTCAATTAGAGGATTGGGTTGTTTTGGTTCTAAGGGTTAGGGTCACTAAGGCATCTCATTTACCTATTTTTTCTTCCTTGATGCTTCTTATCCACTTGAATCTTCGGTTTTCAGATTGCCAAGGCTCAACCAATGTTACAACACATGGACGCACGTGATTGAGAAATAAGGTGCACTAGTATGCCACAAAAAAGTACACTAACAAAACGTATAGAACCGGGAATCTCTGTAATAAAATGTCTCCTTCCGCTATGTCTATTATGTGCTTGTTTATGTTATTTATGAATGCCTATGAATTCCCCAGTCCTCAAGCAAGAATACAAATGCAAATCAACCCCACGCGATTTTTATCCAAATTCCGCGTTAACAGGATGGAAGAAGTTGTTTGATGGAACTTAACTTGTAAAAAATTGTCCAGTGAGTTTTCTAAAAAATTTAGAATTTCTCGATCTATACTTCGATCGGATTGAGCCCCATTAACGACCTGTCAATGGAATTAAAGCTTTCATCAATATAATCGAAAAGTGCATAAACTATCCAGCAACCAACTTTGAAATTTTGAATTTTCTCTATCATATCGAAATACCCTTCAAGTGAATAAAAAATTCAATTTCTTCACTTTCTTCACTAGTCTTCTAAACATAGTTTCTTCCAATTTCTTCCATACTTGATCTTGCATTGTTTTAGGCTTCAAATCGTCTCTATTAGCTCAATTTCATCTTAAGCTTTGAATTCTTTCTTGCACATAGAAAACATATCTAATCAACTCACTTTAACACTAATTTGTATGGAAAAACAATGCAAAATAGGGATTGATCATACAATATTTAACACTTAACACACCCCAACTAGCATTTTCTAGTCCCAAGTAAAACATGCGAGAGATTTTTAAAATCTAAGAACAAAAATCTTTTTAAAAGAACAGTTTCTATAGATTCATGTATCCTCAAAAGACCTCAATATCAGAATTCCAAGCCACAAGGTCTTATGGATAATAACAATCGAGACTCCAGCACTCTTAGTAAACAATCAAATCTCGAATTCAAATTATTAATCATTCATTGGAAAATTTTCAATTATTGAGCATTAAAGTGCTCTTTGACTCCTAAACTTAACACTATTAGGAATTCAACACCCTAATATAATGTTAACTTCAACAATCATTAAAAAAGGGTAGATCAACTAAAGACATTAAATTAACGTCACTATATGTTCAATAGAAATTTTCAATTTTTTTTCTTATTTTTCCACATTAATGGTTTTCACACTATTAAATTTTCAGTCTTTAACTCTTTTTTTTCATCTTCTTCTCTATCTCTCTCTCTCTCTCTCTTTTTTTTTTTTTTTTTTTTTTTTTTTTTTTTTTTTTTTTTTTGTATTCTCACTACAAGAAAAATTGCTTTTAACCTTAGTTCAAAATAGTGGCTAAAAAGTTGAAGAAATGTGGCTAAAACCTTTAGCCTCAGTTTTGCTTGAATTAGCCTCCATTACTATAACCAGGGCTACAAGTCCTATGGTTAAAGGCTTTAGCCTCGGTTTTGACAACCAAGGCAAAAACCCTTTTATAACCTCAATTCTTCAACCGAGGCTAAAAGAAACTTTTTAACTTTCGTTGCCTCAAATTGAGGCTAATCAAATTTTCAGCCTCCATTGTTTCCAACTGAGGCTAAATCTATTTTTAGTTTCAGTTCTCAACAACTAAGGCTAAATCTATTTTCAGCTTTGGTTCTCAACAACTGAGGCTAAAGCCTTTAGCCACGGGAGTTGTGGCCTCGGTTTAGGTGACTGAGGCAAAACCGAGTCTAAAGATGGATTTAGCCGCTGTTGGCATCAACCGAGGATAAATTCAATTTTTAACCTCGGTTCTCAACAACTAAGGCTAAATCCAGTTTTTCGCCTCGATTACAAACTGTGGCTAAAAATGTTTAATTTTTTAAAATATTTATTTAAATAAACTTGTGCATGTTTCACCTATTTAACATTTATCAAGACATAAAATAGTCATAAAAGCACAATACCAACAAAACAGTTAACTGACTATTTAAAGTTTTCAAAACAAACATCAAATGCACTCATTGCATAGGTTCCACAAATAACACAAAGCATCAATTTCAGTTGTTTGTGTACAACCACAAAACAGAAGATGAGAACCATAGCAGAAGCCTCTGCTAATTCTATAAACCTCAACATTCCAAAGTAGACATCAAACATCAAGCCACCCAAACACCAAACAACACCTTGTTCCTTGCAACCAACCAGGAACAACTGGAAACAGAGACTCATCTGCCAAACATCCATCCATACACTTAGCACACAACACCAGCTGATATAATAGGATGCAAACAGCGATGCAGCAAAACAAAAGCCAGAATGAAACCAAGGATCTGCAACACAACTTCCACACCAAACCAAGGATCGAGCATTATATAATACCTCCTTAAAAAAATGATAAAAAATGGTTGTCTTTATATCTTTAGTTCAAGAAAAGAAAAATGAATGGAACAGATGCATCAGTAAATAAGATAGATATGTTGAGGGATACCTAACAAATCTTGAAACAAATGCGTTAGCTTGGAATTCCAGAAACGATTCAAAGAAATGAATCAGATCACGAAAATTTGACTGAATTGCTTTGACGGGGAATAACGATCAGTGACAAACCTGTATGGGATGTGGCTGCTTTATGTTGTCAGAGCCGATACAACGTCCCCAAGAGCTGAAAGTCATATGTCAATGAAATATAAAATACACAACGTCAAAAAGAAAAATGGCCCACTATTAGCTGTTAGGATTTTCTAACCTTCAAGATTTAATCAAATAGAAAAATGGCCCACTCATTTGCTAAGTAAAACACAACGTTAAAAATATACCATTGGCTGTCATTTTCCAAGCCATCCATATCTTTTTACATCTGTGGCCGCATGATAAATGGACCAGCTTGATTCTTGGGCTCAAAGAACGTTAGTCCATGGGGGCTACCTTATGAATGTCCATCCCTTGGCTAAAATATGCACGATGCCCTCTTTGATTATTTCATCCTCCTCTCTAAGAAGTTAAATGAGATCATCTTTAGTCCCCATCAGAAACAATGGAGAGAAAGATGAAAGAATATGAAAAAGTGACTTAAAAGTGATTCAGAAACATGGACTAACATAATACAGAGAGGACTAGTCATTCATCACACTAAGGATTCACGGAACAATAACAATGAAAGGATTTCACAAGGGTTGGCAGAAACTAATCAACTGACCTATGCTAGAGAACAGGGAGGTAGATGCAACTTACTACAATCGAAGGAACATGGGTAATGCAAAAAAAGTAACATAGTAACAATGAGATGCTGCAGGTTACGATATGTAAAGGACACACTTACGTCCTATTAAGACGTGGGATTTTTAATCACTTCCTAGTTCCTAGTAAATCAATCATTGTAAAAGAAAACTAAATAGATTAAATGGATCCAACTAACTACTGCTGAAATGAATAGGATGAAGCCTGAAATGTGCTGAAATTTGCTTCCAACGTCACCAAGAAGGGCTATTGATGTAACTAGAAGCAACAGGATACAAACTAAAACATGCTAGACTAAAGATCTAGGAAGTTTGCAGGTACTTGTACTCAGAATCGGTGCCAAAACACAACAATGAGCCCAGAATTGGTTTCCAAACCCTGAAATAGTACACAATGACAAGCAATCAAATAACATTACCAGCTCAACCCTGTCCTCTTCGGGATCAATTGCATCAACTATGGTGAAAATGAACCAAGCTCTTCCCGGACTCTCATTTGTTGGTTCGGCCATTATAAGTTCAGGGGAGTAAGGCTGAGCATTAAAAAATGCAAGGCATTTCAATTAAAACACCACAAATAACATGCAGCCATAACCAAATCCAAATAAATGGATTCAGGATTGAGAAAGACAATATCTTCCATTCCATCCATAGAATCTTCCTCTTTATAATCATGATCTGTGTCTAAGTGTTGTTCAGCCTCCATGGGATGCTCCAAGCATTGTAAATGATTATGCAACAGACTGGTATGAATTTCCTATAGACAAGCAACTTAGCTGATATTTCCATCCACAAGCCGTAAATCAACTAAGACTGATACAAATTAAGAATCATGGAGACACTAAAGAAGGATTCTATCATATACAAGACCCAAAATCTAACAACAAATCTCAAAATTCTCAACAAGGCCAAAAGGAAGCTACGAAGATAGTCGTATGTATGGGATTGATTAAGGATTTACATAAAAAGGCTACGAAGATAGCCATATGTGTGGTATTGGTTAAGGATTTGCATAAAAAGGCTACAAAGATAGCCATATGTATAGGATTGATTAGTATGTGTGAATCAATTATTGGTTTTGATAAGATTTTCATTTAGTTTATTTATCCATATTGATGGGATTAAGCTAATCTATCATCTACAACTAGTTGTAAGTTAGCTCAAAATACAACCGCTCTCAGATCCTAGTCATGCAAAAGGTGTGCTCCACCATGAGGTTCTTTTGGTGTCAAAATCCCCTCATCAAGTGGGGATTAAAGTATGTTGAACTAGATGGTAGACATGTTTGGTTCAAGCAACCCATTACTTAGGACAAGGTGGCTACTTGATGAGTAGACTAGCCCAATTCTTACAATACCAAGTGGCCAATACTGCTTTAAAACGATGAAATTCTTACAAGAGCCACCAAATGTCGAGACTTTGCTGCAGTTTAGGAAAATAGAAAACTACACCATTAATTTGGAAGAAAAAGGCATTTACATTTACAGATGTATAGGACATACCTTGAAAATAAACTTACAAAAAAGAAAAAAGAACAGAAACCCAAGACTAATTGCAAAACTTTGATCCGCAGAAAACCAAAAAAGAAAAAAGAAAATAATCAAGAAAGACATAACTTTCAATATTGTACACCATAATATGGAAAATTGCATACAAATATGCATTTCTTAGCATTTACATAAAGAGGTACATTATTTTAAAATAGCAGAGGTGTTAGTTAACTCCATTAATTTTATCATTTGACCAGATTTTTCCATCTGCTTAACAGTTAATTCTCATTATTGCTAAGCTAGCTTCACTAATAAAAAGGTGGTGCATATAGAACTAGCAACCAACGAACTTCAATGATAAGAATTGAGATTTTCAAAGAAGACAAATATCTTACTGAATAGAAAGAACAAATCATCTTCTTCACAGAACTAAAAGAGTAGCATAGTGCTAATGAAATGAAAATAGATCACTTGTTCACAAGGTAAAAAGGTGCTTTGTAGTAAAGAAATCCAGCTTAGCTGCCTCCTAACAAAACTTTCTAATGTGGACAAGCCAAATGTAAGAACCAACACTAATAGTTTAAGGACCCATTTGGCAGTTACAATGTCCTCTGATATGACCGTTCTATCATTTTCGGGTCTGGCTACTGTTGGCAAAACCAGTAGCGGAAGCGGAAGCCGAAACACGTGGAGTCATGCGAGATCAAACGAGTAAACAAGATGCAATCAATCACACACAAGCATTCACCACAAGAGAATCCGATTTTATGTGGAAAAACCCCTCAACGGGTAAAAAACCACGGCACAAAGCGATCCACTATGAATAAATAGAAGATTACAGAGATTAAAGAAACAAAAACGCCCACAAGAGAAATCCCGAGCTACCTAAAACTTGTTCTCATATGAAATGGACAAGAACAGTCATTTTCTTCATCACAGTGAACCCCCAAGCTTTCCAAGCTCTTTCTCTTACCCTAGAATCCATCTAGGAAACACGGCCCTCAATGGCAACAACTTTAATCCCGCATTACATCCCTTCAATAGGAAAAACCCAAATTAAAAACCACTTGTGCAAAACCGCGCAAGAAATCTGTCTCCAACAAGGAAACCGATTCGTCACTCTACCTCACCACCGACCGGTCGGAGCCCCCTATAGACCGGTCGGCCGACCGGTCTGGCGCATGCAGAAACAGTCCAGCGGCCTTCTTCTGTGCATCTGGACCACGTTTGTCAGACTGATTGCCCGACTAGTCTAAGCACCCAAAAAACGTGCACCTTGTTTGAAGGCTACGCAACAATCTCCACCGAGGCTTTAAACGTCGAATCAACACCATCCTCACTTCATCATCTCATCTTCTCATCTCTCCATTGCTTCTTGTGCCACATTGACTTCATCTTTGCAACTTCATGTACCTTTGTCGCTCTTCTCATGTGGCCCTTGGGCACTTGCCACATACGAGCAATCGTGGATCTTGCTACCTATACTGCAGCTCCACCATGAATTATGCTTCTGATGAAACTCTTCCACTCTACTTCCCTCATAGATTCTAATCACTTTCCATGTTTTTCTTTCACAGAATTCTTCTTCATCGTCAAATCTCGTACGTGATCCATCTTCTTGTCTCAGATCCGAATTCTACCCCACCCCAACTTTAGTTCTGATACCACTTGTTAGGAAAATCGGCAACAGAAGTGGAAGCCGAAACGCACGGAGTTATGTGAGATCAAACGAGTAAACAAGATGCAATCAATCACACACAAGCATTCACCACAACAGAATCTGATTTTACATGGAAAAATCCCTCAACGCGTAAAAAACCACGGCACAAAGTGATCCACTATGAATAAACAAAAGATTACAGAGATTGAAGAAATAAAAACGCCCACAAGAGAAATCCCGAGCTACCTAAAGCTTGTTCTCACATAAAACGGATAAGAACAGTCATTTTCTTCATTCCAGAGAACCCCTCTAGGAAACACGGCCCCCAATGGCAGCAGCTCTAATCCCGCATTACATCCCTTAAATAGGGAAAAACCCAAATTGGAAACCTCTTGTGCAAAACCGCGCAAGAAATCCGTCTCCAACAAGGAAACTGATTCGTCATGCTACCTCACCACTGATCGGTCCCGACTAGTCGGAGCCCCCTACAAACCAGTTGGCCAACTGGTCTAGCGTACGCGGAAACAGTCCAGCGGCCTTCTTCTGTGCATCTGGGCCAAGTCTGTCAGACCGATCGCCCGACTAGTTTGAGCACCCAAAAAACGTACACCATGCTTGAAGGCTACCCCAACAATATCCACCGAGGCTTCAAACGTCGAATTAGCCCCATCCTCACTTCGTCATCTCATCTTCTCATCGCTCCATCGCTTCTTGTGCCACATCGACTTAATCTTTGCAACTTCACCTACATTTGTCACTCCTCTCATGTGGCCCTTGGGCACTTGCCACATACGATCAACCGTGGATCTCGCTGCCTATATCGCAGCTCCACCATGAATTGTGCTCCCGATGAAACTCTTCCACTCTATTTCCTTCATAGATTCTAATTGCTTTCCATGTCTAAGCACCCAAAAAATGTGCACCATGTTTGAAGGCTACCCAACAATCTCCACCGACACTTCAAACGTCGAATCAACACCATCCTCACTTCATCATCTCATCTTCTCATCACTCCATTGCTTCTTGTGCCACATTAACTTCATCTTTGCAACTTCACGTACCTTTATTGCTCTTCTCATGTGGCCCTTGGGCACTTGCCACATTCGAGCAACCGTGGATCTCGCTACCTATACCGCAGCTCCACCATGAATTGTGCTTCCAATGAAACTCTTCCACTCTACTTCCTTCATAGAGTCTAATCGCTTTCCATGTTTTTCTTTCACAGAATTCTTCTTCATCGTCAAATCTTGTACTTGATCCTTCTTCTCGTCTCAGATCCGAATTCTACTCTACCCCAACTTTAGTTCTGATACCACTTGTTAGGAAAACCGGCAACGGAAGTGGAAGCCGAAATGCACGAAGTTATGTGAGATCAAACGAGTAAACAAGATGCAATCAATCACACACATGCATTCCCCACAACAGAATCCGATTTTTTATGGAAAAACCCCTCAACGGGTAAAATACCACGGCACA